>RYFJ01001376.1:0-296043 GCA_003991445.1 Oryza meyeriana var. granulata
ATACATGGGCTGGCGCCCATCCTCTATCCCGAGTGGCCATTGTGCTGCGTAATGGAGGACTGGCCCTGCTCCCACAGAGTCCTAAGACCGAGACCAGCGCGTCAGGCTCAGCACATCGAGCCCAGGATGCACGCCAGAGACAAGTCATTCAACGACCACCCGAGTATATCCATGCCCATCTATGGGCACGCACCAAAAAAACTAAGCGGCTAGGATAAAAATGCCACCACATGACTTGCATGTTGCCATCCAGCCTGATAGCCAGCAGCCCTCCACTGCCGACATCTGGAGCCCCCTCGTGGAGGTTCAAGACCTCCAAGAGGTAAGCAGTCTTAAATTCCTTCTTAAGTCTTGTTTCAACATTAGTAGTGATTCTTGATATTTAGCTCATCCGGTGCAGGAAACGGCAATATTGATCTCAAGGAGACCACCACTGGCTGCTCCTGTTGTCAAGCTAGCCCCAGCCGAGCTAGCACCAGCAAGCCCATCTGCCGAGCCGGTGACCGCCTCAGTTGCAGAAACTGAGGTTTTCCCAAACAGCAGGACCGCTATCACTGCCGGCAGACCAAGGGGATGAGTACGTAATAAGCGGATGTTGCTCCAGCCCCTGAGCAAGTCTCCAAAGCCCCATCAGCCACCGAGTCAGGGGCCAGGACCTTGTCACCATCCATGTCGTCATCGTCTTCAGAAGGAACGGATCTCCTTCAGACTTGAAGCTCCTCCGCCAGGTTCCCTGAGGACATTCCATTGGGTGTCTCCCGGGGAACTACAAAATGCTATGAGCGTAATGAAGAGCAACGGAGAGGGAGCGCGAAGTTCTTTCGTGCGGGCAATCGCCGCGTCCCGGGGGGGGTCCAGGTATGACTTTCGCCATATTGAGTTCTTGACAGTCTTCCTTATTTCTGGTATTCCGCCGCTTGACTCTGCTTTGCTCTGTTTTACCACGAGCAGAAGATTGTCGACCGCTCGAAGAATATAAACGAGGTCTTGACCAGCTCGCCCTGCCCAGCTCCAACGATTGGCCAGCTCCAAACCTCGAAGGCTGACTTGGAGCGATCTAGCCAGGAGAGGGAGACTTGGCTGAGGGGAGCAGTTGACCAGCTCAGGGATGAGAATTGGGCTTTAGCCGAGAAGACAGAAGTAAAGTCTCTGTATTTGTCTTCTTGACTAAGTCCCAAGCATATTTCTCAACTTTGTTGCTTCCCGCACTGCCTTCCCGATATTGCACCAGTTGTGTCCTGACTGTAATCTCGAGTTCTTGACTATTCTGATGTACAGCCCTCGAAGCTGAGTTGAAGACCCGGACAGAGGGGGAAACCAAGCTAAAGGAAGCCGAGAAGGCCAAAGCTGAACTCGAGAAAGAACAAAGGCCGAACTGGAGAGGGCAACGGCAAACTCGAGAAAGAAAAGGCTGAACTGGAGAAGGCCAAAGCCAAAGTGGAAGCCGACTACAAAAGTAAGTCTTCCCTCTGATGATGATCTTAACCAATCCTTTAGGTACTCCGACTGCAGTTTTGGCTAACAAGTTTACTTGTCAATGAATCTGAGCAGCTGCAAGAGCCCATGCCCAAACCCAATTCAAAAACCTTTGCAGAAGAGATTAAGGTCATCAAGGAGTCACGGGAAATTCTTGTCGAATCCGTGAAAGGGCTTCTTGACATCATGGATCCCCACTACGTGGGAACCAGCTCCAATACAGTCTCCCAGGTGCAGGGGCGCCTTAATGAAGCCCCGAGCATCTTAAAGAGGTACTCGGATGAGCGTGTTGTCGTTGGCGTGGCCCAAACCCTCGCAATGACCAAATCGATCTACCCCAGGGCAGATCTCGAGGCCATCGGTGAGGGATTTGCCGAAGAGACAACACCTAAGGAGACGTTGGAGTTGATCACCTAGGTGAGGTTGATTGTAGAGGAGATCACCAAGGACCTAGGAATGTAAGAACAATCCATCATGCAGTCGGTGTATATAAATTTTTTGTAAGGACATGTGTAAATATATGTGGAATGCCACCGAGCTCTGAGTTTTTACTTAAGCTATCATTAGCTTTACCCAACTATATAGTCTACACCGAGTTAGTCTATAGGAACTTAATAAAATCGTTCACTGCAGAAAGCTATACTCGGGCAAACATAACAAAGTCGTTGTAAAACTTCATAACTTAAGTAAAATAGGTTCGTATATTGTTGACAAAGCACATATAATACATGTAGCCCCCGACTCACTACTCGGTTGAAACAAGCGGCATAGTGAGTCAGAGAAAAACTATACACATGGGAAAGTATAAAACTTAGGTATAGAAAGGACGTAGCTATTCTATATTCCATGAGTTACTAACTAGGGCATCATCTTCGGTCTTCAGTCGGTAGGCGCCTGGCCGTGTAACCTCGGTGATAACGAACGGCCCTTCCCATATTGGGGATAGTTTATGCCTGTCTTTGGTGGTTTGTATTTTTCTCAAGACGAGATCCCCGACCAAAAAGGCATGGCCACGGACATTTTGACTGTGATAACGACGCAGGCCTTGAAGATACCTTGCCGATTAGATTATTGCGATGTCCCCCGCTTCTTCAACAGATCTAGTTTGACCAATCGGGTATTGTTTGATTCATCTTCTGAGTAGGCCCGAACTCGTGGAGAGCTGAACTCTAACTCAGTAGGTAACACATCCTTAGCACCATAGACTAGGAAAAAAGGGGATTGCCCTGTGGCCCGACTAACCGTGGTTCTTAGAGACCAGAGAACGGATGGGAGTTCTTGTACCCACCGACCCGCGTATGGTTGTAGTCGGTCGAATATCCTTGCCTTGATACCATGTAAGACCATGCCATTAGCACGCTCGATCTACCCATTGCTCCATGGGTGTGCCACAGAAGCATAACAGATCTTGATGCCAAAGTCATCACAGAAATCTTGAAATACGCTGCCTGTGAACTAAGTACCGTTGTCCGTTATGATGCGGTTAGAACCCCGAATCGGTATAATATACTCATGATGAAGTCCTTTGCTCGTGCCGTTGTTATGGTAGCAATGGGTTTTGCCTCAATCCACTTTGTGAATTTATCCACTGCAACGAACAAGTGTGTGAACCCTCCTGGCGCTTTCTTGAAAGGCCCGACCATGTCAAGCCCCCATACTGCAAAGGGCCAAGAGATTGGGATGGTTTGAAGTTCTTGGGCTGGAAGATTTGTTTGTCTTGCATAGAACTGACAACCCTCGCATGTGCCAAACTATGTCTTTGGCATTGTTACTGCTGTTGCCAGAAAAATCCCTGCCTATAAGCCATTCCGACTAACGTCCTGGATGCGGCGTGGTTGCCACATATGCCCAAGCGGATCAATTATAGAATCTGCTTGCCCTCCTCGGGTGTAACGCAGCGCATGAGGACACCGGATGCACTTCTTCGGTAGAGGTCTTCTCCAACTACTAGAAAACATTTGCTTCGACGTTTGATTTGTTCAGCTTCGCTGCGATCTTCTAGGAGTTCATCGTCTAGGAGGTATTTGAGAACAGGAGTCCGCCAATTTTGAGATATGATCAGTACTTCGTCTGTTGCCGGGGTAGGTTCATCTCCCGACTATTCTGGCACTGGTTTCTTCTTGACTGATGGGCTCCATTAGTTTGCTCGACAAAGATCCCAGTCGGGACCATTCTCGCTTGGATCCCATGTTTGCCAATTTGTCTGTAGCATCATTATATTGTGATGAGGACATCACTTCTTTAGATACACACTTACAACCTCCTCATGTTGAACAAGATGTGCCATAGATCCAAGGACCAATTACTCGCGCACGTGCCTGTCAACTAAATCGCCAGGTGAATGTGTTCCTAAGTTTACATGAAAATATTTCTATGAATGGCATGCTATTTAATTCTTTGTGATGATTTTATTGTTATTAGGAACCTGGGAGAAGACCATGGAGAATAGCTCAAGAAACCAAATATTAAAGTGGAGACAACAAATGCAAGTAAACTCCTATTCTCGAGACCGATTCAGTTTTGGGCTGGGAGACAGCGTCAACTTCAAACGGCCATAACTTTTGATCCAGAAGGAGTTACAGGGCCTACAAGTACTTGTTGGAAATCTTATGAAGTCTACTTTCAGATGATTTTAGTTTCGTGCCAAAATTCTTCCTGAGATGTCCAGAATCAATAAAATAAGTTGCATCATTTTTCCTATCCGAGTCAGTTGGGCCTTTGGGCTTTATATTTGTGTCATGGGCTAAACCCATGAGGAGTGCACCCCTCACAAGGCAAACCCTTACCCTAGGACGTCCTAACTCATATATATTCTGTAGCCACCACCGTTTAGGATGGGTTTTGCTTAGATTATTCTGTCTCTAAACAGTTTCGCCGTTTATCAATTTGTGAGATCCCAACTTCGAGAATATAATCATTCGTCTGCAATTGAGTTGCAATCTTCCTTGTTCTTGCTTGTGTTCTTCGATTCACATGCAAGGATTAGCCTCCGTGGCGAGGTCAACCAGGTAGTGCACGGTTGATAACGAGAGGAGACGTGGTGCTACGATTGCAAGGTTCAGGTCTTGGTGATCAGAAGCCGGATCGTGAGTGTCGATTCTCCACCAAATCGAGAGTTATCCTTACCTAACGGAAGATCGGGCACCCCGTTGCCATCAAGTGGTATCAGAGTGAAGGTTGCCCATTAGGTATTTTTTCCCATTCCGTTTTCAATCTTTGTTTCCTATACCTATAGTCCAGAAAAGTCACAAAAACAAAATTGGTAGTCGTAGGTTTTTCCCTATCCTACAACCACGTTTAGCCTTTTTGCATAATTCTGATTCAGAGTCCGTAGTGTTGAGTTTGTATCGTAGGTCAAGTTCGGTTGCTGGCTTAGATTGTGTTTGAGTCCAGTTCGTGATCCATCCGCCGCGCCCCCACAAACCATCTTTGTTGTCCCTCATACTAACCATCTTGTGCAAGTGTTGGTCATTGTGTGTTCTGTTTTAGTGTCTTATATCACATCCTTTGATCACCCTACATCTCCATCCACCTCCCTAGCAACCACCGCCACCATATCATCCCTGGTTTCACTACCTGATCCCGAATCAGCCTCCACCAAAACACTGATACGGAGGACCATCCTTGAAACAGCCATAACTTTCTCATAGGGACTCGGAATCAGGCAAATAAGTAGTCTACGGACATCTACAAAAAATTCCCATCTGCTACTCCCCCACTTCGTTGAGTTTGCCGAAATCAGATTTACAAAATTCAGGCTAGAAAATTGGGTATCCGCACTTCAAAGTTCTAGCATGCTTTTTAAAGCACGCTCGTGTATTTCTACAGGCTATATCTGATATCAAACTAAACTACCACCTCCTGAGGTTGTTGTTCCTGTGCTCCTAGTTGAGAAAAAATATCAGAAAAATAAAAGAAAAATAAAAAAAAGGTGTGAAAGAAGAAAAAAAAGAAAAGGAGAGGAGCACATAGGACACACCAGGGAGCCAGCTGTGTGTTGTTTTGTACTTTGTTTTAGCCTTGTCCTTCTTTCATTGCTGCTGTCCTTTCATACTTGTTTGTCTCTCCCTTGTTTTATCACATCTGGGCTAGAACGCGTTTAGGCCAGCAACTAGGACAAATGCTTTCAACATTTATTCAGCATTACTATCTGTTATTGAATTGTGTGATACTAACATATTTTGGCCTCCCAAGCTCCACATATATACTTCTGGTCAGCACGGTCTCAACCCTTGCAATCGCTGGATCACGCCCTCAAGGTATCACGAACCAGCCACCAGTTGTACCATCCTTTGCTCGCTAGTCTCAGAACCTTGTAAGAGCTCGGTAAGGTGCTTCCATTTGCGAGTGTCCACTATCCTTGCATAGTAGTAGTTGATAGGGATAATACTTTTGTGTTGTTTGTTGCCTATTTTCTACTAACCATGGCAGGTGAGGTGAATGATTTTGCTGATTGTGCTTCAAAAGAGGAGATCAATAAGTTGGATCAGAAGATTGAGGAAAATGTAGCTGCCTTGAATGCTATGCGGGAAGACCTCTAGGCTATGGTGGGGAGCATTGCCACCCTCACTAACAGCATCGAGCAGTTGGCAGCAAACCGTCACCCCCCACCTGTTGACAATGACGGAGGTAATGAAGAAGAGGACGACAATAGTGACGCCCGCGCTGCGTTTCGTGACGAGCGCCTACGACAACGGCTGCGATTCAACCGGCAAGGTATGGGAGGTAATCGCCAACAAGGGCGAGGTAACGATGATCCTTTTGCTAAAGATAAATTTACCTTGTCTTCATTTTTTGGAAAATATGACCCTGAAGCTTATTTGGATTGGGAGATGACCGTAGAGCAGAAATTTAATTCCCATTTAGTTCTTGAAATTCATAGAGTTAGGCAAGCAACTAGTGAGTTTAAGGACTTTGCTATTATCCGGTAGAATGAACTAGTTAAAACTGGCCTAGAACCTGACACATGGGAAAGGTTGAAGCGAGCTATGCGGAGTAGGTTTATTCCTCCATCCTTCAAACGTGATTTGAGAAATAAGTTGCAACGCTTAGACCAAGGAGAAAAATCTATAGAAGATTACTTTCAGGAGCTACAAATAGGAATGTTGCGTTGTGAGGTAGAGGAGGATGAGGAGGATAAGATGGCTCGATTTTATGGAGGGTTGAGACGTGAAATTTAGGATATTATTCAATATAAAAAATACAATTCTCTTAACCGATTGTTCCATCTAGCTATATTAGCTGAACAGGAATTGCAGGAAAGGCAGCCATTGAGAAGGAACAATTGGGGAAGCACGTCTACATCGAGGCCTTCCATTGGGCAAGGCAAAAGTGTCCCTATTCAGAGTTCTACGCCTTCCACCAATAGGGCACCAGCAGCGCCATCTTCACGAGCTACTGAAGTGAGTAAATCTGCTCGCGTACAGGCACCCGCAAAAAGCGCATCATCGGTTGCTTCTATGGGACGAACGAGGGATATCCAATGCTTCAAGTGCAAAGGGATGGGCCATGTGCAACGTGATTGCCCAAATCAGAGAGTTCTCATTGCTACAGATGATGGTGAGTATACTAGTGCTAGTGATGTTGATGATGAATTAGCACATAGCACTAACAATGCAGGTGATGAAGACGAGAGCGATAAGGATGTGGAGCACATAGGTGCGGAAGATACAAGCAAGTACTTGAGCATTGTAGCACAATGGGTGCTAAGTGCTCAAATGGAGAAGGCGGAGCAAAATTAGTGTCAGAATTTGTTTCAATCAAGGTTTGTGGTTCACAATAGAGCATGTCGTGTTGTCATTGATAGCGGAAGTTGTAGCAACCTTGCTAGTTCAGATTTGGTTGACAAGCTAGGTTTGCCTACACAACCACATCCACGGCCTTACTACATCCAATGGTTCAACTCTTGTGGTAAGTTGAAGATAAGTAAAGTTGTGAGAGTGAATTTTCTGTTGGAAATTACATAATAGTGCAAATTTTGATGTCATGCCTATGTAAGCATGTTCTTTGCTTTTGGGTAGGCCTTGGGAATATGATAGAGATGTGCTGCACCGTGGTAGAACTAACATGTATGCTTTCACATATAATGGCAAAAAGATTGAGTTGCTACCAATGACCCCTGCTGAAATTTTGAAGGACAATATAGCGCGTGCTGAAAATAAATCTAAGTCTGAAAATCAACAAGTAGCTAAAGATGTTTTTCCACATTAAAAGGAGAAAAAAGAGCCACATGCTAGGAAAGACACACTTAAGTTGAAAGGAGTATCCATGTTAGCTACTAAATCTGAGATTTTTGAGTTAAATGTTAATGAATCTATTTGCTATGCTTTGGTTTGCAAGGAAACATTCTTTACACTTGAGGACTTGCCTTCTTCTTTGCCACGTGCTATTACTAACCTTTTGTAGGAGTTTGCTGATGTATTTCCAAGTGAGATACCCCCGGGGCTGCCGCCTATGAGAGGAATTGAGCATCAAATTGATTTAATCCCGAGAGCCGCTTTGCCAAACCACACGCCATATAGGACCAACCCCGAAGAGACTAAGGAAATTCAGCGTCAAGTGCAAGACTTGCTTGAAAAAGGGTATGTACGTGAGAGCCTTAGTCCTTGTGCTGTTCCTATTATTTTGGTACCTAAGAAAGATGGAACATGGCGTATGTGTGTTGATTATAGAGCCATCAATAATATAACTATTAGGTATCGTCATCCTATTCCTAGGTTAGATGATATACTTGATGAATTGAGTGGCTCTGTTGTGTTCTCTAAAGTAGACTTGCGTAGTGGATACCACTAAATTAGAATGAAATTGGGTGATGAATGGAAGACCGCGTTTAAAACTAAATTTGGTTTGTATGAGTGATTAGTGATGCCTTTTGGTTTGACTAATGCTCCTAGTACTTTTATGCGACTCATGAATGAAGTTTTACGCGCTTTCATTGGTAATTTGTGGTGGTTTACTTTGATGATATACTTATTTACAGCAAGTCTTTAGATGAACATAAGGAACATTTACGTGCTGTTTTTAATGCTTTGCGAGATGCACGTTTGTTTGGTAACCTCGTGAAGTGCACTTTTTGCACGGAGCGAGTTTCTTTTCTTGGTTATGTTGTGACTCCGTAGGGAATTGAAGTTGACGAGACCAAGATAGAAGCGATCAAGAGTTGGCCGACTCCTACATCGGTTACACAGGTGCGGAGCTTTCTTGGGCTAGCTGGATTCTACCGTCGCTTTGTGAGAGATTTCAGCACCATTGCCGCACCCATGAATGAGCTCACAAAGAAAGGCGTTCCTTTTTGATGGGTACAAGCACATGAAGACGCCTTCAATTTGCTTAAAGAGAAGTTGACTCATGCACCACTACTCCAACTCCTGACTTTGGTAAGGTTTTTGAGCTTGAATGTGATGCAAATGGGATTGGGATTGGAGGTGTGCTTATTCAAGAAGGTAAGCCAGTTGCATATTTTAGTGAGAAGTTGTCAGGACCTAGTTTGAACTATTCAACCTATGATAAAGAATTGTATGCTTTGGTTCGAACATTAGAGACTTGGCAACATTATCTATGGCCAAAGGAATTTATCATACATTCTGATCATGAGTCTTTGAAACATATTCGAAGTCAAGCTAAATTGAATAAACTACATGCTAAATGGGTAGAATTTATTGAGTCGTTTCCATATATCATTAAGCATAAGAAAGGCAAAGACAATGTGATTGTTGATGCTTTATCTAGGCGCTATACTATGTTATCTCAACTTGATCATAAAATTTTTGGATTGGAGACAATAAAAGAATTATATGCTACTGATTTGGACTTTAAAGAAGCTTATGATCACTGTCGAGAGGGGAGAACTTGGAATAAATATGTGTTGAATGAAGGATTGTTGTATCGAGCTAACAAATTATGTGTTCCTGCAAGCTCTGTTCGTCTTTTGTTTTTACAGGAAGCACATGAAGGTGGATTGATGGGACATTTTGGTGTGAAGAAGATAGAGGATGTGCTGGCCACTCACTTCTTTTGGCCGAAAATGCGGCGTGACATTGAACGATACGTTGCACGATGCAGCACTTGTAACAAAGCTAAGTCCCGTCTTAATCCACATGGTCTTTATATGCCTCTCCCCATCCCTAGTGCTCCTTGGGAAGACATTTGTGGACACCCCGGAAGTGCATTGTGGAGAGTAATTATTACAACAACGCGAAATATCTAGATGGATGGGGTCTCGAATAAAAACCTAATAAATGCAATAACCATCCATCCTCATCGCAGCCTTGCCATAATCTTTACCTATTCACAATACAAATCCAACGCGCTGAATTTAGAAATAAAGAGATATTTGGAGAGTTGATTCACCAATCCGAAACAGCGAAGTGTGCCCGTCAAACCACACGAAGGTGGCGACCAAACACGATACACACTTCTGGGGACATGGTCTACGGTTGAATCAACATCCATGCATCTCATCATTTCTAAATTCTTATTAATGTGTGACTAGCCCAGGAAAGCTCTAGTCCCACATGTTCATCTTAGCAATTGATAAACATCACAAGTACTCTAAAGATGGATAAAAATGCAGCAGGGTTATATATAGTACATAGAGGGTTCACACCCTAATTCATCACAAAGTAACACAAAAGATAGCAGCGGAAAATATAAACATCAAGGATAAAACCAGTGGTGCCAAACCCAACCACAGGGCAACCAACTGGGGCAGAGCTTAACATCAACTACACATTATCCTCGCCACCCTCGGCGGGATAATAGTAGACCATATCAGCATCGTCGAGGTCCTCACCTGAAAAATATGCAGCGTGAGTATGGATGGTACTCAGCTAGACTTACACCATAATAATAATACAAAGGAGTAATGTTGATCTCTACGTCAAGGGATATGGCTATGTTGATCTAGCTTTGCATAAGGCCAAGTTTATTGAGCAAATAATAACTTGAAACTATAAGCATTTGGAGAAATAACACAATCTGAAAATTTAGGACAGCAAGCTTATAGTTCTGAAATGGAAGTAAAAATGAGCACAAGCCCGTGCTCTAATATCAACAATGGGCCACCATTGCCCCAAATAAATATGCTACACAAGGCATACCATCTTCATGACTAAACCAAGCCATATAAACCCATCCATCATAACTATCCTAAGTATGATATAACAACATAATCCATAACCACATATCCCAAGTTTTAATGTAACATGACTGAGGAACACATCAAGCGGTCGTCCGTAACCATGGACACGGCTATTCGAATAGTTCTTACTCGGATCAGAGGTGTACATCTTTACCCACACGATGTGATAGAAGCTAAATGGCTACACTCTAGTTTGATCCGTACCCGTCGGTACCACACTCTATACATGAGTGCGGACTAGAGTCATAACAAAACCTTTCCCCACGCTTAGCTCCAAACCACCTAAACCACGTCTGGGCCCCCGACGACTTAGTCACGTGCGTGCGTGGTGACTAAGGCGGGCTCACCATCGCGGGAGGCACCTCCGGCCAAAACCAAGCGCACTCGAGGCCCTCCAAAGGAAAAACCATCCTCACGACTGACAGACGGGTGTAGATGGCCACAGCCTCCCGTGCTACTGAGTCAACATGTTCGGTCCTTAACGACCCAGACGGAGCTACTTGCATCAGGGAAACACCATCCCGTCATCACTTATACATCCGTCCAAGTCAAACATATTCTCAATTATAAATCAGAAATTATTCTTTTCAAATTTTAACCCATCCATTCGTATTAAACTAGTTTTGAACCGATAGCTCCATCTATCGGATTTTTCTAAGTCTAGAACTAAGCATGGCTAAGCATTTGGTAAAAAAAAAGTATCCCAAAGTCCTTAACCAGGGGTGACAAGGTATAAACATGGAATCAACAACCAAGGAATGGAAATGCATACAATTGGGCAATATTGACTCTACCCGTTTTCCCATTTTAAATAGACCAAAACATGCATATAGATATTATTTTCGCAAACAAATAAATTTATAGAAGACATAGGTTCAATATGCTTAGATGCTTTCCTTGCTGCAGCGATGGTTCACACTCAACTTCAGTTTCTTGCTCCACGTACTCCGAATTGTCTGAATCTACCGATAAGAAGCGAATATGCAAATAAGAATCCAATAAACATGCCTATGCAAAAAAATGATCAATAAATGCTGAGATAAATACAGTAGGTATTTAACATTTTAAAGTGAATTTTGGTGAAAGAATCATTTCAAAATCTTTTACGGTTTATGAGTTACAAAAATAACAAGATAGGAAGGCTGAAAATGGCAGTTTTGTAATTATTTATATTGTAACCGTAAGTTATTATATTTAACTGACATTTTCTATTAAGATTTCAAGAAGGCAAGTATTTTTATATAAAAGAGCATAACCTACTGGTTCTAACAAAATTGAGTTTACTCAATTTGGATTTATAATCAATTTATTATAGATTTTGAAGTCCCAATATATATTAGCGATTATTGAAATACATTTTAGTATATAAAAGTGTTATAATACTTTACAGAAATGATAATCATGCCAAAAGGAGCTTACTGATCCTAGGTTTGAGAAAATTTGAAATTAGAACAAATTTATTAATTTTATACATATCTCATGCAATAAATAACATATATATAAGTAATATGAATTTTAGGGGTTATTTTCTCTACTGTGTGCGTGCTACTGTTTATTTTACAGAAACAAAGTACATGTTTTACTGAATCCAATAAAATTTGGTTCACTGGAAATTGGTTTAAAAGGATTTAGTTATGAATTTCTCAAGTTTGTCAAAAAGAAAGGTTAGAATTTACTTAGGCCTATTTTGGGAGGTAGTTTTGTCAAAAACAATCTATCCACAGCAAAGATCACAATTTTTTGAGTTAAACAAAAGTGGTTTCATATTTTTAGCAGTTAGGATGAATCCTCTAAAAATTTATAAAGTTTTTAAGCACAAAATAAGTTATTTTCGCTTCACATTATTTTGTAGACATTTTCTGCACAGAAGTGTCTTGTTTTATTTCACAGTATTAAAGTTCACAAATTTACAAAATTAACAAAATTGGTTTCACTCAAAAAGGAGTTAAAATGAAATAGTTATGGATTTTCAAAGTTTGACAAATTTTCTGTTGTAAAATAAATCCCTTAATCATTTTTCTAATTCTTTCTCCTTTTCTCTTTTTCTCCCAACCCGGGCCCATTTGTCGGCGGTGCAGAACAGGGGAGAGCGTGGCAGACTGGGCCGCCGGCTCTATTTGCCGGCGCCGGCGGCGAACAGCGGCTCGGCTGACGTTGCAGCCAAAAGGGAAAGTGTAGCCGAGGTCCCTGCGAACCTAACGGTGCTCGCAAAATCGCCGGTGATGGACCGTAGCTCGCCGGCGGCGAGCTCAAGCGGTGGCTGCGTTCGGGTCGCACGTGGATGTGCCAAAGCAACCACAAACCGAGTCGGGAAATGCATGGAACGGGTGTTAGGGGTCCTCAGGAGACTCACCGTGCTTCGAGATAGGTTGGGCGAGCACGCGCAAGTCCCGACAACGGTGGAGTACTCCCAGCGGCGGCAAAACCTTCGGGTTCACCGTGGCTGGCTCGATCGGCTGCGTGCGTGGTGGAGACAACACATGCAGAAGGTTAAGTGCCACCCTAGGATGCTACCAATGCAAAGAATCGACGAACGGCTCACCGGTTGGACTGGAACGGCTCGGCAGAGGGCTGGTCGGAGACGAAGAAGACGACAGCCAATCTCTGCGCTCGGTTGATGACTCTTGCGATTTCTTGGGGCGTTCTGATCCTAGGGTCGGGGCGATGTTCGTGGCATGGTGGCTCAGGCAAAGACCTGCTGTACTGTCTGGAACGGCGAGGCGACGCCGGCGATAGCGCTGGAGCGCGGCCACAGACAGTAATGGCGAAGCTCGTGTTCCCGGGGATTGGCTGCGAAATAGGAGACACGACCAGGTCAGGAGCTATGGCATGCGGAGGGAAGCTTGGAACGTGGACAAAAAGAAGACTTCACCGGAGGAAAGTTCGACAGCGGCAGCGGTTTTCCTTCGGCCAGCGACGGGATCGATGACGAGCTGGTCGAGGTAGTCTCTCCCTCTTGGTGTTCTGCACTCTAGGGTGCAAATGGTGGTCGGTCGATGCAGCTGAGGGAGATATAGGGCGAGAGGAGGGGCTGGACACGCCGGCATGCAGGGGCACACGCGTCGGACGAGCTACAACTAGGCTGGGGAGTTCTCTGCTTCATGGGATGGCTGGACAGAGGGCTGGGCGAGCCAGGGGCACTGCCAGGTGGGTCCAGAGCGTGGAGGTTTAGGAAAACCAGAGAGGTTTGGGTAGAAAAACTGGTGAACCCTGTTTTTGAGGGATTTTCTGGATTTTTCTCTTCCTCTCATTTTACAAATCAAATAGAGCAAGTAAAACTGGTGTTAAAAATATGGGGATTTTTGTGTAGCTAGCCCAGACTACCTAGGTTCCATTTTCGAAAGTTTCACACAAAAATTCAAAATGGTTTGCTCACAGAAATTCAACAAAAAGGACCCAGGCTGAAACTTGTTTGAATTTTTAAGGGATCTAAACTAATCAAATAAATTCTGGAAAAATTATATTAATTCACGATAAATAAACTAGTATTTGAATAAATTATCTCCCATATACACTTCTGTTCAAAAAGATGAACTTTTTGGTAATGTTTGGTTTTTGCCGCTTAGGGTTTAATTATTGAGAGTTTAAAATATTGCAAACTTTAATTTTGCATGAAGTGACAATGCAAAAATTTGAAATGTGCACCCTAATGACAGAAAGGCATAACACTAATTACCTGAAATTAAATCTAGGGCTGTGACAATATTTCTATGGATTTTGTTTTAGGATTGCCTAGGACAAAGAGGGGGAGGGATAGTGTATTTGTTGTTGTTGATAGATTTTCCAAAATGGCACACTTTGTTTCTTGTCAAAAGAGCGACGATGCTACAAAAGTTGCTGATTTATTTTTCAGGGATGTCATTCGTCTACATGGTGTGCCCAATACAATTGTTTCAGATCACGATACCAAGTTCTTGAGTCATTTTTGGATGACGTTGTGGAGAAAATTGGGGACTAAGTTACTATTTTATACTACTTGCCACCCCCAAACCGATGGACAAACGGAGGTGGTTAATCGTACCTTGTCAACGATGTTGCGGGCTATTCTGAAGAATAATTTAAAAGTGTGGGAAGAATGTCTGCCATATGTGGAGTTCGCCTACAACCGTTCGTTGCACTCCACCACAAAGATGAGCCCATTCCAGGTGGTATATGGTTTTAACCCTCACACTCCAATTGATTTATTGCCTTTACCATTTTCAGAAAAAGTGAATTTTGATGCTAAGACACGGGCTGAATTTGTGCTTAAGTTACATAAGACCACTAAGAAAAATATTGAGTGTATGAATGCAAAGTATAAACTTGCTGGTAGTCAAGGTAGAAAGGAGTTTATTTTTGAACTCGGTGATCTTGTTTGGTTACACTTAAGAAAGGATAGGTTTCCTACTTTGCGCAAGTCAAAATTAATGTCTCGAGCTGCTGGTCAGGTGAATGCGTTCCTAAGGTTACATGGAAATATTTCTATGAATGGCGTGCTATTTAATTCTTGTGATGATTTTATTGTTATTAGAAACCTGGGAGAAGACCATGGAGAATAGCTCAAGAAACCAAATATTAAAGTGGAGACAACAAGTGCAAGTAAACTCCTATTCTCGAGACCGATTCAGTTTCGGGCTAGGAGACAGCGTCAACTTCAAACGGCCATAACTTTTGATCGAGAAGGAGTTACAAGGCCTACAAGTACTTGTTGGAAAGCTTATGAAGTCTACTTTCAGATGGTTTTAGTTTTGTGCCAAAATTCCTCCTGAGCTGTCCAAAATCATTAAAACAAGTTACATTATTTTTTCTGTCCGAGTCAGTTGAGCCTTTGGGCTTTGTATTTGTGTCATGGGCTAAACCCATGAGGAGTGCGCCCCTCACAGGGCAAACCCTCACCTTAGGACGTCCTAACTCATATATATTCAGTAGCCGCTGCCATTTAGGGTGGGTTTTGCTTAGATTATTCTGTCTCTAAACAGTTTTGCCGTTTATCGGTTTGTGAGACCCCAACTTCGAGAGTATAATCATTCATCTGCAATTGAGTTGCAATCTTTCTTGTTCTTGCTTGTGTTCTTTGATTCGCATGCAGGGATTAGCCTTCGTGGCGAGGTCAACCGGGCAGCGCACGGTTGATAACGAGAGGAGACGTGGTGCTGCGATTGTAGGGTTCAGGTCTTGGTGATCAGAAGCCGGATTGTGAGTGTCGATTCTCCACCAAATCGAGAGTTATCCTTACCTAATGGAAGATCAGGCACCCCGTTGCCATCATATTGTCGTAAAACATGTGTTATCTCTAACCCATCGAACTTGTTTTCCAGCTTTCTGACCTCCTGACAGTACGCCGCCATGGTATCATCGAGACATGTCCAGTCCTTTATGACTTGGTTTACCACAAGTTGATCTAGAGAACGTACTTGAGTTTTTCACCGGTGGGTGATGTCAATACGACGCTAGCCCTGGTGCCGCCGATCCGTAGAGAACCGTCGAAGTACATTGTCCAGTACTGTAGCTTGTCTATTGTTGTAGTCGTCTGAACTTCTGTCCTCTCGGCCACAAAGTCGACTAGAGCTTGTGATTTGATTGCTGTCCGTGGCTGAAAGGTGATGTCGAATGCCATCAACTCGAGCGCCCTTTAGCGATTCGGCTGGTGGCCTTGCGGTTGTGCAGGACATCCCCGAGTGGATACGATGTGACCACCATGTCTTGATGCGACTAAAAATAGTCCACCAGCTTCCGGACAGTGATGAGCAGGCCATATAATAGCTTCTGGACCTGAGGATATCTCATCTTGGAGTCGGCTTGGACTTCGCTGACGAAGTAGATTGGCCGTTGAATTTTTTGGATATGACCCAGTTTGGATCGCTCGACCACCAACACCGTACTGACTACTTGAGTAGTTGCCGCCAGATATAACATTAACGATTCTTGGGGCATGGGTGATGCCAACACTGTTGGTGATGTGAGAAATTTTTTGAAGTCTTTGAAGGCTTGCTAGGCTTCGGGAGGCCATTGAAAATTATCTACTTTCTTCAGTAGTCTGAAAAAGGGCACACCCTGTTCGCCTAGTCGGGAGATAAACCGGCTGAGTGCCGCCATGCAGCCTATCAGCTTCTGGACGTCTTTCTGGCTAGTCGGGGGTGCCATGTTCATGATGGCGTTGATTTTCTCTGGATTCGCCTCGATGCCTCGATGTGATACGATGAAGCCGAGTAGCTTTCCGGATGGCACACCAAAGGCGCACTGTCACGTCCAGATTTTTTTCGTTTTCCATTCTTTTTCCTTATTGCAAAAATTCACCCTTGGTTTATTCGCCTAAAATAGCTTAATGAAAAATTCCATAATAAAAAGGATTTAATATGATTAAATAATTAATTACGGTATGATTTGTTTTCGTTGCTTAATCGGGTTTATTTGGATTTCGGAAGTGGAGCTCATTTCCCAATTTATTTTTCCCCTGACTCCAGACTCTAATTTTCGCATCCATATAAATTCCTAGTTTCCCGGAGGTCCAAGTTCATTCTCCATTCCTCCAAATAATTCGAACAAATTCAAAAGATCCAAATTCAGCAATTTCCGCAAAGCCCCTGCCATTTTTCCTTTTCTTTTTCCCTTCCTTTCTCTTTTTCCACTCAGGCCCTTGCCTTTCTCTCTTTTTCTTTTTTTTCCTCTTCTTCTTCTACCTTCGGCCAGAGGCCTGTCGATGCTTTGCACCGGCAATAATACTATGGGGGTACTCGGCGACCTGGAATTCGGTGGATTGCAGAGGAACACGAGGGAATTATACTGGTTCAGGCCCTCAATGTGAGGTAATACCCTACGTCCAGTTGAGGTGTTATTCCTCTGAGGTGGATTTGTGATCAATGATCTGGTGTCTCCTCATAGGGCGCCCTGCCTCCCTTTATATACTAGGGGACAGGGGTACATGGTAAGGATCCCAGTCGGATACGACCAAGGGATTTCCTTATTAGAGATAGAATCCTATCCGACTAAGGCTATGTTTCCTTATTGTACAAGACACAGCCTGCCAGGTGCTATCTTATCTCTAATTACATGGTCTGGCCCATCCTCTATCCGAGTGGCCCATGTGCTGGTAATGAAGTACCCGGGGCCCATGGCTCCCACAGTAGCCCCTGAGACCTTCATAGTTGAGTCACAGCTGATGCCGAGTGCTCATCCTCCACGGTGAAGGTTACCCGAGTGCGATGCTCCCGAGTACTCTTTGTCCGAGTAAGTCTCCCCGAGTCCTGCTTCATGTCAGCTGGCAGCGAGGCTATGAAGGGCTTCATGTAGATAAATGAATAGTGTGCGCCGAATAGGCGCACCTATTAGGTGTAGCCCCCGACTTTGTGCTTAATTGTGAAGACAATTAAACATAAAGTCAAAGATCTTTAACCTGGAAGTCTTTCCCGAGTAGATTACTACTGGTATATGAGACTCTTCAGTATCATGTCAACCGGAATATAATTTATAGTCTTGCCGAGTAGGAGGCTACTCGTATATAGGACTCTTCGACTTTATGTCAGTCGGAATATGAGTTTATAGTCTTTTCCGAGTGGCGTCCCACTCAAAAGCTAGACTCTTCCGCATCATGTCAGCGAGAATAGATATTTATAGTCTCTCCCGAGTAGTGCACTACTCGAAAGTTAGACTCTTCAGCGTCATGTCGGCTGGGATAATGTCGCTCATGGCAACTGATGGCTACGCATGTAGGCCGAGTACCACTTTATGAAAATAAATCCATTATGTGGTCAGGTGTTCCCGAGAAAGATACCTGCATCCCCAATTTTAATGAAGACCAGCTTGTGATCCTTGTAAGGATATATCCTCGAGACCTGGTGGATAAAACAGATACCCAAACATATATGTTTAGCAGTAAGGCTTTCATGAAGCATATCTGTTTACCTCATCGATTCCTGTGGGTAGCACCAGCGCTATAATTTCAACTCAGCCTGCGGGCGGCCCACATGGAGCATGCTACTGTAGGAACTCATGTCTTGTCGGCCCAATACGAACTGTGCAGGCCTGGGCCCATCTAGTCGGTACAGGCTATAAAAGGATGGGGAGAGAGAAAAAGATTCCATCGTCTTCCCCAAAGCAGTCAATCTCTTCGTTTTCCACCTTCGCGCCTAGCTTTTCGCCTCCCGCCCGGCTAGGGTTAGCAGCAGCTGCTCCCTACCCGGACTCGAGCGATTCCAATCCTCTTCGTTCATTCCAAGCCCCCGATTTGCTTTCCCCCAAATCTCAACACCTCCAGTTATGCCGAAGGCGACGAATCCTGCGGGTGCGCCAGGGAGTTCTTGGCCGATCTCGGATTGCGGCACGGTGAGGCTGAGACGGCTAGAGAGCGAACTGAAGTTGCCTAGCCAAGAAGTGATCCGTTGGCGGTCGCGAGGGATGAATCGAGCCCCAACCCCCGGCCTGGTGAAACGGTAGTTTTCGCCTCTTTCTTTGATCGAGGCTTGTGTCTTCCGTCGTCTGATTTCTTCCGCCGCATCCTTGATTTCTACGGGCTGGAGTTGGTGCATTTAAATCCCAACTCGATCCTTCAGATCTCCATATTCGTTACTCTTTGCGAGTGCTTTCTGGGTGTAGAGCCCCATTTCATCCTCTTCCGACACTTGTTCCATGTCAAGCCCCAGCCTTCCAAGAGTAATATCAGTGTGATTGGGGGGGGCTGGTCTTCAACTAAGGAGTGATGGGAAGAAAACATATATCGATTTGCCCTTGAAATCTTCTCTGAAGGGCTGGCACAAGGAGTGGTTTTACTGTGCCGATCTAGCTCCTTCCTTGCGCCCGTTTACTGGTATGCCGCCGGCGGTGTTGCCAAGCTGGTCTTCGGAGCCAACCTTTGAAGAACTGGGCCAGGCACATATATTGCTGATGAAGATAGATGACCTCAAGAGGACCGGCTTGACAGGGCCCTGGGTAGCTCGTCGTTTCCTAACGAGACGCGTCCAGCCGCTGAAGTTGAGAAGCGCTTTCAGCTGGGCCTTCAAAGGTAAACACGATCCCGACCGGGTGAGCAGCGAGACGGCGGACAAGGGGGCAGTGACCGATACCTTGTTCGGCTACTTCTCCGAAGGGGTCGTTTCCACCGAAGATGATAACCGCCGAGTTGCCGCCTATAGCTTCATCCGGCCGCGAACCAAGGTAACCTTCTACCTTCTTCCGTGGTGAACGCCTGTGGAACGGTGATTGTTCAACCTTGCGTGATGGTATCTTGTCGACTTGCTTGTAGTGGCATGAGGAATTTGATGAAGATTCTCGTCCATTGTCTGCGGTCGCGTCGAGGAAGAGGCCGAGGAGTCCCTCTGATGCCCAACCCGACTCCAAGAGAGCGGGGAAGAAGCCGATTTTATATCGGGGCGAGGGGGCCATGACAGCGCGCGCCGTGAGCGGCAGCTTGAAGATAAAGGACACCGCTGCCACAACACCCACGCGGTCGAGTCCCAGGCTGAGATCAGCAGGCTTGGGCTCGACGTTGTCGTACTCTGCAACAGCGCCGCCGAGGGGCCAACCAGAGCGGAGGCCAATTGGGGCGAAGGAACCCGAACCAACCATACCAGAGTCGAGGCCGACTCAGGCTGATATGCCTCCGCCATCAATGACACCGACCGGGGCGAGTGCCGATGCTAGCGCTTCGCCGGGGAGCGGGCAGGCTGGCAGGAAGCTAAAGTTCTCCAAGAGGTGCGCTACTCCGGGCCTTCTGTAATTGTTGTATGTTAAAATGCAGTCCTGATGTCTTGCTTCGTTGTGCAGGAAGCGGGCCGATATCGACCTCAAAAAGGTTGACCCATCTGCTCCACTTGATGAGTCTGCCCCAGCCGAGCCAGCGGCAGCAGACACACCTGCTGAGCCGGCAGCCAGCTCGGTCGCTGAGACCGAGGTGGCTCCGACAACAGGGCCACTACCGCCACTCGACCAAGAGGTGACTGTTGAAACTGAGGCCCCAGCCCCCGAGGCACCGTACGTCGCGGACGCGGGGGACGGAACCCCCGAGCCGGTCCCCGATGTTGTAGGGGAAGGCGGTGCCGAGGCCAGGACCCCGTCGCCGTCATGGTTATCGTCATCGCCATCGTCGCCGTTGCCGCCGCCGCCGGAGATCCCGGATTTGCCTCGGATCGAAGCTCCCCCACGTGTGATGCCCCGGACCTTCACGTGGACCACTCGCGACGGCACTATGAAAAGCTTCAGGCTCGATGAAGTCGTCGCAAGGAGAGAGCGCGAGAGCCTGCTTCGTGCCGCCATCAACGGGTCCCAAGGGGTCACGGTATGATTCTTGTAGTGAAGCTCCAGCAATCTTCTTGTCTTGATGTTTGACTCTGTCGTCGGTTTGTTCCTTGTCCCGAGCAGAAGCTCGTCGACCGCAACGAGGCGATGACGGAGATCCTGGTCGAGATGGCTCCCCACCTCGCGGAATTTCAACAACTCCAGGCATTGAAGGCCGAGATGGAGGCGCGTCACACGAGGAGGGAGGCCTGGCTGAAGAGCGGCGCAGATCAGCTCAGGGCTGAGACATGGGCCCTAGCCGAGAAGATCAGAGGTAAAATCCTTGAGCATATCTTCCCGACTGGACCATTGATGTATTCATCCAGCTACGTCGATCCCAACTGCTTGGTGGTGTCATGACTGCGTGATTGAGCTCTTGGCTAATCTATGGTGCAGACCTCGAAGCGGAGAGGGAGTCGCAGCTGAAGGAGGCCGAAGAAGCCAAGGCCGAGCTTGAAAGGGTTAAGGCCGACCTGACAAAGGCCAACACCGAGCTTGACCGGGAGAAGTCCGAGTTGGAGAAGGCTGTCGTCAAGCTCGGTAAGGAGAAGGCCGAACTGGAGAAGACCGTGGCCGGGTGGGAGGTCGACTACGAAAGTAAGTCCTCAACCCGACTGTGATCTCAGCCAATACATTAGTCACCCTGTGTGTAGCCGAATCTGACAAGCTTACTTGCCGGCCGATCTGGGCAGGCATGAGAGCCAACGTCCAGGCCCAGTACCGGTTCTACACGGAGGAGATAAGGTCAATCAGGGAGTCACGGGAGGCCCTCGTCGGGTCCGTGAAAGGGCTCCTTGACCTTGTGGATCCCCGCCCAGTGGGGACCAGCTGTAGCAGAATTCCTCAAATAATGGGGCGTCTCGAGGACGCACCGAGTGCCCTGAAAAGGTACTCAGACGAGCGGGTTGCTGCCGGCGTGGCCCAGACCCTAGCAATGACCAAGTCCATCTACCCGAGGGCGGACATTGAGGCCATCGGGGAGGGATTTTCCGAGGAGACGACGCCCGAGGAAGCGCTGGAGCTGATCTCACAGGTGAAGCCGACTGCTGAAGCGATTACCCGAGACCTGGGTCTGTAAAGGCAATACATTTTGTAGTCGGTGTATATATATGCTTTCATATACGATCATGGGTGAATATATGTGTCGTGCCGCCAAACTTATTATTCGGTTGTCATTAGCTTTACCCGACCATGTAGCATGCACCGAGCTAGTTCGATAGAACTTGATAAAAATCGTTCGGAGGAAGATGCTATACTCGGGCGAACGCATCAGTCGTGGCAAGGCTTCATAACCGAGGTGAGATAAGCTTGTATGTTATTGACAGAACACATATATACATGCAGCCCCCGACTCACTACTCGATTGGAACAAGCGGCGTAGTGAGTCAGGAAAAACTGTACACATGGAAAATGTAAAACTTAGGTATAGAAGGGACGTAGCTGTTCTATATTCCATGAGTTGGTGATGAGGACGCCGTCTTTGGTCTTCAGTCGGTAGGCGCCTGGCCGCGTGACCTCGGCTATAATGAACGGCCCTTCCTAGATGGGGGATAGTTTGTGCCTGTCCTTGGTGGTTTGTATCTTCCTTAGAACGAGATCTCCGACCAAAAAGGCGCGGCCACGGACATTGCGATTGTGGTAGCGACGCAGGCCTTGAAGATACCTTGCCGACTGGATTGTTGCGGCGTCTCTTGCTTCTTCCAGCTGATCTAATTCGATCAGTCGGGTGCTGTTGGAATCGTCTTCGGAGTAAGCCCGGACTCGCGGAGAGCCGAACTGTATCTCTGTCGGTAGCATGGCCTCAGTACCGTAGACCAAGAAGAAAGGGGATTGCCCTGTTGCCCGACTAACCGTGGTTCTGAGAGACCAGAGAACGGATGGTAGTTCTTGTACCCACCGACCCGCATATGGTTGTAGTCGGTCGTATATCCTGGCCTTGATGCCTTGTAAAACCATGCCGTTGGCTCGCTCAACCTGCCCGTTGCTCCGCGGGTGTGCCACAGATGCATAGCAGATCTTGATGCCGAAGTCGTCGCAGAAATCTTGGAATAGGCCTGCCGCGAACTGAGTGCCGTTGTCGGTTATGATGCGGTTAGGGACCCCAAACCGGTATAGTATACTCAGGATGAAGTCCTTTGCTCGTGCCGCTGTGATTGTTGCGACGGGTTTAGCCTCAATCCACTTGGTGAATTTATCCACTGCGACGAATAAATGTGTGAACCCTCCTGGCACTTTCTTGAATGGCCCGACCATGTCGAGCCCCCATACTGCGAATGGCCAGGAGTAGGGATAGTCTGGAGTTCCTGGGCGGGAAGATTTGTCTGTCTTGCGAAGAACTGGCAACCCTCGCACTTGCGAACGATGTCTTTGGCGTCTGCGACTGCGGTGGGCCAGAAGAATCCCTGCCGGTAAGCCTTTCCGACTAATGTCCTGGATGCAGCGTGGTTGCCACATATGCCCGAGTGGATTGAATGCAGGATCTGCTTGCCTTCCTCGGTGGTGACACAGCGCATGAGGACACCGGATGCGCTCCTTCGGTACAGGTCTTCTCCGACTAGTAGGAAGCTTTTGCTTCGACGCTTGATTTGCTCGGCTTGATTGCGATCTTCTGGGAGTTCATCGTCCAGGAGGAATTTGAGAACAGGACCCCTCCAGTCTTGACATATGTGCAGCACTTCGTCGGTGGTCGGGGTAGGCTCGCGTCCCGACTGCTCTTGTGCCGGTTTCTTCTTGACTGATGGCTCCATAAGTTGCTCGACAAAGATTCCAGTCGGAACCGCTTCTCGCTTGGATCCCATGTTTGCCAGCTCATCTGCCGCGTCATTGTATTGACGCAGGACGTGTGTAATTTCCAGTCTGTCGAACTTGTTTTCTAGCTTGCGGACCTCCTGACAGTATGCCGCCATTGTGTCGTCGAGACAGGTCCAGTCTTTCATCACTTGGTTGACCACGAGTTGGGAGTCTCCGCGCACAACCAGTCGACGTATGCCGAGTGATATGGCGATGTGGAGCCCGTGAACAAGAGCCTCGTACTCGGCGACGTTGTGGGAAGCCGGGAAGTGGATTTGTAGTACGTACTTCAATTTTTCGCCAGTGGGGGATGTCAGTATGACTCCAGCCCCGGCACCGCCGATCCGTAGGGAGCCGTCGAAGTACATTGTCCAGTACTCTAGCTTTGTTGTTGGTGTTGGGAGTTGAACTTCTGTCCACTCGGCCACGAAGTCGGCTAGAGCTTGAGATTTGATAGCTGTCCGTGGCTGAAAGGTGATGTCAAACACCATCAGCTCGAGTGCCCATTTAGCGATCCGGCCAGTGGCCTCGCGATTATGAAGGACATCCCCGAGTGGAAACGCTGTGACCACCGTGACTTGATGTGCTTGAAAGTAGTGCACCAGCTTTCGGACTGTGATGAGTAGGCCGTATAGCAGCTTCTGGACCTGTGGGTATCTTGTTTTGGAGTCGGCAAGGACCTCGCTGACAAAATAGATTGGCCGTTGTATTTTCAGAAGATGACCCTATTCGGATCGCTCCACTACTAGCACCGTGCTGACTACCTGTGTTGTTGCCGCCAGATAAAGCATTAGTGGTTCCTGGGGCAGGGGTGACGCCAGCACGGGGGGTGATGTGAGGAATTCTTTGAAGTCTTCGAAGGCTCGCTGGGCTTCCGGGGTCCACTGAAAGGTGTCCGCCTTTTTGAGGAGCTTGAAGAAAGGCGTGCCCCGTTCGCCCAGTCGGGAGATAAACCGACTGAGTGCCGCCATGCAGCCTGTCAGCTTCTGGACGTCTTTAAGGTTGGTCGGGGGCGCCATGTTCTTGATGGCGTTGACTTTCTCCGGGTTAGCCTCGATGCCGTGGTGTGAGACGATGAAGCCGAGTAACTTCCCAGACGGCACCCCGAAGGCGCACTTGTCCGGGTTCAACTTCATCTTGAATCTTCGAAGGTTTTGGAAGGTTTCTTCCAAGTCGGCAATGAGGTCTTTTCTGGACTTGGACTTGATCACCACATCGTCGACGTAGGCTTCCACGTTGCGCCCGATCTGAGTGTGCAGACACCGCTGAATAGCCCTTTGGTAGGTTGCGCCTGCGTTTTTCAGACCGAACGGCATTGTGATATAGCAATACGCTCCAAACGGCGTGATGAAAGATGTTTTTAAACAGTCTTGTTCCCTCAAGCTAATTTGATGATATCCCAAATAACAGTCGAGAAAACTGAGTAGGTCGCACCCCGCCGTGGAGTCAACCACCTGATCTATCCTGGGAAGACCAAATGGGTCCTTGGGGCACGCTTTGTTGAGGTCGGTGTAGTCGACGCACATGCGCCATTTGCCGTTTTTCTTCCGGACCAGGACTGGGTTGGCCAGCCAGTCCGGGTGGTAGACTTCCTTGATGAAACCGGCTGCGAGGAGCTTGGTGATTTCCTCCCGGATAGCATCCTTGCGGTCTTGAGCGAAGCGCCGCAGCCGTTGCTTGACCGGCTTGGCGTCTGGCTTTACGTGTAGGGCGTGCTCGATCACCTCCCTTGGTACGCCCGGCATGTCGGACGGTTTCCACGCGAAGATATCTTTGTTGGCTTGGAGGAAGGTGACGAGCGCGTCTTCCTATTTGGGGTCGAGTCCGGTCCCGACTAAGGCAGTCTTGGAGGGGTCGGAAGGGTCCAGGGGGATCTTCTTCATGTCAGAGTCCGCTGAAATTCCCGACTTCGCTGCTTTTTTCACCGGAACTGGATCTTGATCGACTTCAGATGTAGCGGCTTGCCGAATGCTGTCGCGCCCGACTGCCGCTTCTTGTGTTTGAGCCAGCTCACAGCTCTCCTTGTCGCAGGTGAAGGCTTGCTTAGCGTCGCTGCGGAGGGAGAGGACTCCTGCTGGCCTGGGCATCTTCAGCACCATGTACGTGTAGTGTAGTATCGCCATGAATTTGGCGAGGGCCGGTCGTCCGAGTATTGCGTGATACGCGGTCTCGAAGTCGGCGACCTCGAAGGAGATGTTTTCTGTGCGGAAGTTGTCCCGCGTGCCGAAGGTCACCGGCAAGGTTATCTGCCCGAGTGGGGTTGATGACAAGCCGGGGATTATCCCATGGAAGGGCACGGTGCTCGGCCGTAGCTCTGAACGAGGAATTCTCATCTCGTCCAAAGTTTTGGCGAACAGGATGTTGAGCGCACTGCCTCCGTCGATGAGGGTTTTCTTCAGCCTGATATTTCTGACGACCGGGTCTAGGACGAGTGGGTATCGTCCCGGGTGGGAAACCCGATCTGGGTGATTTGCGCGGTTGAAGGTGATGGCCATCTCTGACCAGCGCAGGTATTGGGGGGTATCCATTGTGGAGACCACGTTAATGTCCCGCGCTGATAGCTTCTGCTTGCGCTTGGATTCGTACGCGAGTGGCCCCCCGAAGATATGGTTGAGTTCAGCTTGGGGGTCCTGGAAATCATCAGCCGGACCCGAGTCTGGCTTGTCCTTGTCCTTGTCGGCGCCAGATGATGAAGCTTGCTCGGAGGCAAACTTCTTGAGCATGTGGCAGTCCTTGGCCGCGTGCCGGCCCTTGGGATGAAAGGGGCAAGGCCCGCTCATGACTTTCTAATAGTCGTTGTTCCGCTGGGGCCGCGATCGACTGTGCTCCATGTTAGCCACCTCGTTGTCCGACTTCCGCTTGCGGCTGCCAGGCTTGTTCTGAGGCGGCTCGTTGTCGGCTTTCGCCCTGTTGTCTTTCTGTCGGGGCTCCTTCTTCTCGTCGAAGGCCTCTGCGACGGCTTCAGCTGAGTCGGCGTATTTGTTGGCCATGTCGAAGAGAGTCCGAACGGTGGATGGTGGCTTCCGAGTGAACTTCGCGATGAGCGGGGCGTCTTTTACTCCCTTGCGGAAGGCGGCGATGACGACCTCGTCTTTGATGCTTGGGATTTGATTGCGCTTCTCGGAAAACCTTTTGATGAATTCACGTAGAGACTCGTTCTTTTTCTGATGCAGCTGGTAAAGGTCGTGCTCGGAAGCCGGTCTCTCGTAGGTCCCCTGGAAGTTAGCGATGAACCGCTCCCTGAGTTGTCCCCAGGAACCGATTGACCGCCTTGGGAGGCCTGTCAGCCATGTCCTTGCCGAGTCGGATAATGCGACTGGGAGGTAGTTAGCCATGGCTCTGCTGTCGCCCCCAGCAGCTTGAACTGCTAGGACGTAAACGGTGAGCCAGGACTCTGGGTTGGTCTTGCCATCGTACTTTTCGATTCTGGTAGGCTTAAAGCCGACTGGCCAGCGGACGTCCTGTAACTCCCGAGTAAAGGCTGGAATGCCTTCATTGTCGCGAGGACTGGGGCTTCGGTTTTGGCGGTAGTGGAGACCGAAGTGCTCGTGTTCATCCTCCAGTCGGCGGCGTTCATCCTCTTCGCGTTCTTCGCGCCGGGCCCTTAGGGTGTGGCGAAGATCGCGTTGTAATCGCAATCGGAGGTCTTGATTGGGTCAGCGGTCGTATTGGTGACGCCGCCGGTTGTCGTAGTTGGTATTGCCGAGTGTTGTTTGGCGAGACTCTTCGTGCTGCCGGGTGGAGCCGGCTGCCCGTCGTCGTGCTGATGCAGATGACTCTGCCGCTGGAGAGCCCGTTCGACGGGTCGGTATGTGAGTGTTGCTTGACTGTTCTTGCTGCTGGCAGGCGGTAGCAGTAATCATCGCCTTGATCTTGGCGATGGTTGGTGTGGCCTGATGGTCCAGCCCAAACTGGAGCGTGTCCAGCAGAGTTGCGGCGGCCACGACGTTCTGTTGTGGCGTGACGAAGACATCGTGGTCGCCGACTTTGGTTTGGGAGGATCTGCTGCTGGCGGCTCGCCCAGCTTGTCAAAGCCGTCATTGCGAGCTTGTCGGTTGGCCTCCTCTTGTTGTTGTAGTCGGCGCGCCTCCTCTTGCTGCTCCTCTTGCAGTCGGCGCACCTCGGAAGGTGGCGTTGAAGCCATGAAGATCTCGCGGGGAGGAGGAAGCTTGCCAAGGTGGAGTCCGAGTTGATGCTCGAACCACCATCCGACTTAGTGTCGGACTCCGAGTAGTTTATCGGAGTTAGGACGACTCCGACCTCCCTAGATCCAATCTGAAACGGTTCATGACCGTGTCCAAACTGAATCGCTGGAGGTCGGGTCTGCTGCGCGGGTTGTAGAGGCACAGCGTCGCCGAATCCGTACGGGAGACGGACGATCTCTCTCCCTCTCGGCCTAACCCGCGCTGGCTCAAGGCCTAGCGCGAGCCGGACGCCGAAGGAGAGAGTTGTCCCGATGTCCGGCGATGTGAGGGACTGTCGTAGTAGATCGTCGAAGGAGATGGCGACGTCCCAGGGGCCGACTGGCGCAACGCCGGCTAGCTCTTCGGCTGGCAAGATCGGATCTGCCTCAGCCAAGGAAAGGTTGCCGAGTTGATCGGCGACGAAATCAAGGCTCCCAAAGGTGATGGTGTCTCCGTTGGAGAACTTGTCGCCCTTGACTCCGTTGATGGGATCCATCGAATCTGTTGATGAAGAACTCGCCGGTCCCCTACCTGGCGCGCCAACTGTCGATGCTTTGCACCGGCAATAATACTATGGGGGTACTCGGCGACCTGGAATTTGGTGGATTGCAGAGGAACACGAGGGAATTATACTGGTTCAGGCCCTCAATGTGAGGTAATACCCTACGTCCAGTTGAGGTGTTATTCCTCTGAGGTGGATTTGTGATCAATGATCTGGTGTCTCCTCATAGGGCGCCCTGCCTCCCTTTATATACTAGGGGACAGGGGTACATGGTAAGGATCCCAGTCGGATACGACCAAGGGATTTCCTTATTAGAGATAGAATCCTATCCGACTAAGTCTATGTTTCCTTATTGTACAAGACACAGCCTGCCGGGTGCTATCTTATCTCTAATTACATGGTCTGGCCCATCCTCTATCCGAGTGGCCCATGTGCTGGTAATGAAGTACCCGGGGCCCATGGCTCCCACAAGGCCGAAGGCCTGCCTCCCTCCTCCCGCGGCCGGCCCGGCCCGCCCCTGCACCATGCTGCCTGGCCCCGGCCTGCTCCTGCCGCCGCTGCACCGAGCCCGGCCTGCCCTTGCCCTTGCACCACGCCGCCTCCTGGGCCGCGCCGACGCCGCCGGTCTCCAGGCCCACGCCGCCGCGCCTCCCTTCGCCCTAGCCGCCGTGAGCCGCCCTATATATATATATATATATATATATATATATATATATATATATATATATATATATATATATATATACGTGCAGCCGTCTCATCTGTTCCTCTTTCCTCTGAAGTTGCCACCGCCGCCATCTGCTTCTGAAGTCGCCGCGCCGTCCTCTTCCTTCGCCGCCGACGCCAAGCCAACGCGCCGCCTAGCCTGTGCCGACGCCCCGACTCCGCCGGTGAGCATCGCCCTGCGCTGGCCTTCCTCCGTCACCCGCGTCCTGTCTCCTCACCGGTGTCTTGTCTCCCTGGCCGACGATGCCGCCAGCGCCTGCGCCCTACTCTCGGCAAACGCTGTCGCCGCCCGCCGCCCGCCGCCGCCGGTCCGCCGCTCACCGACACTGCCACCGCCCGGTCCGCCGCCCCTGCTCCGCCCCGGCGCTGTGGCCCTGCGCTGCCAGCTGGCTGAGGCCAAAGCAGCCGGCAGGCTCTGTGTCCCCTTGTGTCTTTGACACATGGGACCCGCCTGTAAAATCTCCTGTTGATCCACACCATTAGATTTCCCTAGATTAATCTCAGCCGTAGATTTCCTAATCCAATCTTGCCACTTCACCGCCACATCATCCAATCCAGTACGCGTGTCACCACATGGTGTCCACGTCATCCTATCCACCACACCTCTAAACTCCCCCGGTCCATAGACCGAGTCCGTCGTGCACCTTTTCACTAACCGGTGGTCCCTATTCCTTCCTCCACAAATATTCAATTTTCCGAAGGTTTAAAATCGAGAATATCTATGAATATTCTTCTCTTTTTTTCTCAGATTTTTCCTGATTCCAAACTTCCGGAGTTCATATCTGCATCATGCCGGCTCAATTCGACCGGTTTTTCCTAAATTCTTCATAAAATAGAGCTCTAGCCATCCTGGTTTCAGTTGGTTATTTTAATGATGTTATTCTAGGCTTATTTTCTCTGTTAGGTTAATTTGGTTTTCCGTTGCAAACATGATTAGACGGCGAGAAAGCCGAGAAAGCATGGGGTTGTTCGCACGCCTCGAAGACGCAGAGCAACGGACAGTACTTGGAGCAAGTGCAAGTGCACCTTTGACATATTGAACCAATTGTATAAAAAATATTTTTGGTTGTGAAACATGCATTATTTTGTTGGTATAAATTCGATGGTAGTATGACTAAATTGCTGTCATTACCATGCCTTTGATTGTTGAATATTCTGTAATACCTTGTCACCCTAGTCTTTGTGAGTTGAACATAGGGGTCAACTCAGGGTAGAGTAGTAAATGCTTAGCCCCGCTCAAGTCGTTTACAAGCAAAACATAATAATGATTAATGATATATTTATCACTATTTTAATTGAGCTATGTGGCTGTGTGCTATCTTTCCGGTAGCATGTGTTGCACCGTGTAGTAAACAACGGGCGGATAAAATGTTTAGGACTGGGGTGATGGGTGGTTCTATGTGAACCTAGTAAGGGGTTAAGGTATCTGTGTGATCCTTACCAGATTAGGTCTCTGTGTGAGCCTAATATGAAGCTGTGTGCTACTGTAGTTTTGGCAAGTTGCCCTGGTCAGTTAAGGACTTCACTTCATAAGTCAATGATCTGAGCCTAACGTACAACCACATGCCCTAGTGGGAAAGACCTGGCCTAGTAGGATTCCGAGTCTTGGCATTGCCGGCCCAGGTGGATAGATGATAGGTGTTATGGTTAGCCATGGGTACTTTCTTCTCTGTGTGAGGGAAAGGTGGCTCATGGGGGAAGGCAGTGTTGAGGCGGAGTTTCTAAACAGCCTTGTTATAGATTCCTTGGCCGCCACACAAGGAGAAGTGTGACATTTGCGCATGGCCGTTAAGAGGATGATGTATCTTGTGGGTAAAGCTGTACGACCTCTGCAGAGTGTTTAACTAATCTATTCGAATAGACGCGTCCGCGATCATGGACAATGCTCGGTGAGTTCTAATGAGCGGTAGTTTGCGAAAACAAGGGATGGTAATGATGCTGTGTGCAGAAAAATGTAATTAGCTATGTGGTTCTGTGTGGACAGATCCTGTGTGGATGGTTGGGTGGTAATACCCGTGGTTTTAAATATTGTTTTTAACTCTATTTATAAAAGGTTTATAAATGCAACTGCTGTGTTATGCAAAATAGCCTTAGCCTTTCTTTGTCAGCTGTGCATATGCATATTTCCGTGCACTTGCTGAGTATTACATGTACTCACCTTGCAATTCCCCCCAATTCCAGAAGAAAGGTGTCCACTGTTTCCAGAGGAGTTTGCTGCTGAAGACGAGGAAAAGGCCGTGAGTCCCAGTTGACTGCCTGTGGCATGTTAAATGGAGCTTCCACGTATTTATTTTATTTCCGATGTTATCTTGTTTTCTTTAGGCCCTTCGTGGCATAATAAATGTAAACTTTAGCCATAAGGCTTTTCACAGTCAACTTATTAATAAATAGTTTGGTTTCCTTCGTGATGTTGGCTGTGATATTATTCTTGTGACTGTGTGCTAGCATGATCCTGGGCTAGTACGTATACACAGAGGGTCTTGTGTTGGGGTCCAACACGCACTTCTCCGGGTTCAACTTCATCTTGAATCTTTGAAGGTTCTAGAAGGTTTCCTCCAAGTCGGCGATGAGGTCTTCTTTAGACTTTGTCTTGATCACCACGTCATCAACATATGCCTCCACGTCGCGCCCAATATGAGTGTGTAGACACCGCTGAATTGCTCGTTGATACATTGCTCCAGCGTTTTTCAAACCGAACGGCATAGTGATGTAGCAGTATGCTCCAAACGGCATGATGAAAGAAGTCTTTAGGTAGTCCTCCTCCTTTAAGCTTATTTGATGATATCCCGAGTAACAGTCGAGAAAGCTAAGAAGTTCACACCTCGCGGTTGAATCGATCACCTGATCTACTCTCGGTAAACCAAATGGGTCTTTGGGGCACGCCTTGTTCAAGTCGGTGTAGTTGACGCACATGAGCCATTTACCGTTCTTCTTTCGGACCAAGACTGGGTTTGCCAACCAATCTGGGTGGTAGACCTCTTTGATGAACCCGGCTGTGAGGAGCTTGTTTATCTCCTCCCGAATAGCATCTTTGCGGTCTTGTGCGAAGCACCGTAGCCGTTGCATGACTAGCATGGCGTCCGTCTTGACATTAAGGGCATGCTCGATAACCTCCCTTGGTACCCCAGGCATGTCAGAAGGTTTCCAAGTGAAAATGTCCTTGTTCGCCAGGAGGAAGGACACAAGCGCGTCTTCCTATTTGGGGTCGAGTCTGGTCCCAACAAGAGCAGTCTTAGAGGGGTCGGATGGGTCCAGGGGGATCTTCTTCGTGTCAGAGTTCGCTAAAATTCCTGACTTTGCTGTTTTTTTCGCCGAAACTTGATCGTGCTCGACTTCTGTTGTGGCAGCTTGCCGAATGCTGTTGCGTCTGACTGCCGCTTCTTGGGATTGAGCCAACTCACAACTCTCCTTGTCGCAGGTGAAGGCTTAGTTGACATCGCTGCGAAGGGATAGAACTCTGGTTGGCCTAGGCATCTTGAGCACCATGTAGGTATAGTGCGGTACCGCCATAAATTTGGCTAGCGCCGGCCGTCCGAGTATTGCGTGGTACGCAATCTCGAAGTCGGCGACCTCGAAGCAGATGTTTTCTGTGCGGAAGTTATCCCGCATGCCGAAGGTGACCGACAAAGTTATCTGTCCGAGGGGTGTTGAAGATAGGCCAGGAATTATCCCGTGGAAGGGCGCAGTACTCGGCCGCAGCTCTGAACGAGGGATCTTCATCTCATCTAGGGTCTTGGCGAACAGGATGTTGAGCGCGCTGCCTCCATCTATGAGAACCTTCTTCAACTTGATGCTCTTAACAACCGGGTCCAGGACGAGTGGATAGCGTCCTGGGTGTGTAACCTGATCGGGGTGATCTGCGCGATCAAATGTGATGGGCGTCTCCGACCAGCGCAAATATTGGGGGGCGTCTACTGTAGAGACCGAGTTGACGTCGCGTGCTGTTAGCTTCTGCTTTCTCTTGGACTCATACGCAGACGGCCCTTCGAAGATATGGTTGAGCTCAGCCTGGGGATCTTGATAATCGCCGGCTGCGCCCGGATCTGGCTTGTCTTTGTCCTTGTTGGTGCCAGATGTTGAAGCCTGCTCGAAAGCGAACTTCTTAAGCATGAAGCAGTCCTTGGCCGCGTGTTTACCCTTGGGATAAAAGGGGCAGGGCCCGTTCATCACTTTCTGGTATTCATTGTTCCTTGGGGGTCACAACCGAGTACGCTCCACGTTGGCCACCACGTTATCCGACTTCTGCTTCCGGTTGTCGGATTTGTTCTGTGCTGGCTCGTTGTCGGCTTTAGCCTTTTGGTCCTTCTACCGGGACTCTTTCTTCTTGTCGATGGCCTCAGCGACCGCCTCGGCCGAGTCGGCATACTTATTCGCCAAATCGAAGAGAGCCCTGACAGAGGCTAGAGGTTTTCGAGTGAACTTGGCGATGAATCGGGCGTCTTTGACTCCCTTGGGGAAGGCGGCGATGACGACCTCATCCTTGATCATCGGGATCGAGTTGCGCTTCTCAGAAAACCTCTTGATGAACTCACGGAGAGACTCGTTCTTCCTCTGGTGTAGCTGATAGAGATCGTGCTTGAAAGACGGCCTTTTTTAAATCCCTTGGAAATTAGCAATGAAGCGTTCCCAGAGTTCCCCAAGGAATCGATTGATTGCCTTGGGAACCCTGTTAGCCATGTTCTCGCCGAGTCGGCTAGGGCAACTGGGAGGTAGTTAGCCATGGCTTTGTGATCACCTCTGGTTGCTCAGATCGCTAGGGTATATACGGTGAGCTAGGACTCGGGGTTGGTCTTGCCGCCATAGTTTTCGATTCCCATGGGCTTGAAGCCTGACGGCCAGTCGACCTCTTGTAGCTCCTAGGTGAAGGCGGGTACGGCTTCGTCTGCGTGAGGGCTCCGGCTCCGGCTACGACGGCGGAACCGCTCGTGGTGGAGGCCGAAGTGCTCGTTCTCGTCCTCCAGTCAGCAGCGCTTGTCCTCTTCGCATTGGCGGCTCTGAGCGTTGATGTCTTGGCGGAGATCGCATTGCAAATGGCCTCGGAGATCTTGGTTGTTGTGGCGGTCATACTGAGGACGCCGCCGATTGTTGTTGTTAGGGTTGCCGAGGGATATCAAGTGTGACTCCACGTGCGGTTGACTAGAGACAGCCACTCGGTGTCGTGCTGATAGAAATGAAACCAACGTTGGAGAACCCGACTGGTTGGTCGGTATGACTGTGTCGCCCGACTGCTGGTGCTACTGACATGCAGCAGCTGTAATCATGGCTTTGATCCTCGCTATAGTCGGGGTGGCCTGGTGATCAGGCCCGAATTGGAGCGTGTCTAGTAAGGTTGCGGCGACCACGACGTTATGTTGAGGCATGACGAAGACGTCGTGGTTGCTGAGTCTTGTTTGGAGGATTTGTTGCTGAGCAGTTCGCCTAGCCCTACGTAGCTCGTTGTTGCGGGCTTCGCGTTTGGCCTCCTCTTGTCGCAATCGGTGGGCCTCCTCTTCTTGCTGCTCTTGTACTCCGCGCACCTCCTATGGAGGAGTTGAAGCCATGAAGATTTCTCGGGACAGAAGGAAGCTTGCAGACTGCTGTCCGAACTAGTGTTCGAACTTTTGTTCGACTTGGAGTCGGAATCTGAGTAGTTCATTGGGGTGATGACGACTCCAACCTCCCTAGATCCAATCTCGGGCAGCTCTGGGCCGCATCCGCATTGAACCATAGGGGATCGGTTCTACCATGTCGGATGTAGATTGTTGATGTCCGCGGTGTTGCCGAGTCTGCACAGGAGATTGACGATCTCCCTCCTTCCTCGCCCGATCCCGGCTGGCTCAAGGCCAAGTCCAAGTTGGATGCCGAAGGAGAGAGTTGTCCTGAGACCCAGGCAAGTGGAAGATTGCCACAGCAAGTCAACGAGGGTTGCTGCAGCGTAGTGTGGGCCGACTGGTGCGGAGTCGGTGGTTCCTCGGCCGATCGGATCGAGTCCGAGTTGGCCCAGATGAGGTTGCCGAACTTGTCGGCGACGAAGTCGAGGCTCCCGAACATGATCGTGTCACCAGGGGAGAAGTTGCTGCCGTCGACTCCGGTTGTCGAATCCATCGAGCTTGTTGAGATTGATCTCGACGAAGCCCCTACCTGGCGCGCCAACTGTCAATGTTTTACACCAGCAATATGAATAAAGGGCTACTCATCGGACCAAAACTCAATGGACTGCAAAGGAACACGAAAGGTTTATACTGGTTTAGGCCCTCGATGTGAGGTAATACCCTATGTCCAGTTGTGGTGTATTCCTTTGAGGAAGTATGGTTGTGGTGATCGAGATGATCATATGCTTCTGCCTCTACAGAGGGCGCCCTGCCTCTTCCTTATATACTGGGGGACAAGTCTGCCGAGTTCTATCATATCTCTAATTACAAGGTTAGGCCCATCCTCTATCCGAGTGGCCCATATGCTTGTCATGAGGCACCTGGGGCCCATAGCCTCTACAAGGACAGTTACCTTAACCCTGCCTTTGGGAGAAAAGTAATTTTCTGTGCTCTCTCACCTCATCTTCTCCGTGTATCGCTAAACTCAGGCAGCCATCGTAGATGATCTCCTGTGGTACAAGATTATCCTGATGTCTTTCCTGATGATCTACCTGGAATGCCACCTAAGAGAGATATTGAGTTCAGAATAGACCTAGCCCCCAGGCACTGCCCCTATCTACAAGAGACCGTATAGGATGGGAGCTAATGAGTTGGCAAAAGTGAAGAAGCAAGTTGAAAAGTTACTTGCGAAGGGCTACATCAGACTGTGGGACCCCAAAACAGGACCCTCTGTGTACACGCACTAGCCTAGGATCACGCTAGCACACACAGTCACAAGAATAATATCACAGCCAACATCATGGAGGAAACCAAACTATTTATTAATAAATTGACTGTGACAAAGCCTTATGGCTAAAGTTACATTTATTATGCCACGAAGGGCCTAAAGAGAACAAGATAGCAGGCGAAAATAAAAATATGGTGGAAGCTCCATTTAACTTGTCACAGCAGTCAAGTAGGGCACACGGCCTATTCCTCGTCTTCCAGCAGCAACTCCGTCTGGGAACAGCGGAAACCTTCTTCCAGAATTGGGGAGAATTGCAAGGTGTATATATGGAATACTGCAGCAAGTGCATGGAAATATGCATATGCACAGCTGACAAAGAAAGGCTAAGGCTATTTTGCATAACACAGCAGTTGAAGTTATAAACATTTTATAAACAGAGTTAAAAATAACACTTTAAATAACGGGTATTACCATCCAACCGTCCACACAGGACCACATAGCTAAATTCATTTTCCTGCACACAGCATCATTACCATCCTCTTGTTTTTGCAAACTACCTCCTGCATTTGAATTCATCGAGCATGTCCATGACCGTGGACACGGCTATTCGAATAGATTAGTTAAACACTCTGCAAAGGTTGTACAACTTTACCCACAAGATACATCATTCTCTTAATGGCCATGCGCAAATGTCACACTTCTCATTGTGTGCGGCTCAATGGAATTTGTAAAAGGCTTTTTTAGAAACTCCGCCTTCAACAACTGTGCCTTCCCCTTGAGACACATTTCCTTCACACAAACAAGAAAGTACCCATGGCTGACCATAACACCTATCATCTAGCCTACTGGACTAGGTCCTTCCATTAGGGGCATGTGGTTGTACGTTAGGCTCAGATATTTTGGCTTATGAAGTGAGTCCTTAATTGACCAGGGCAACTTGCCAAACTACATAGCACACAACTTCACATTAGGCTCACACAGAGACCTACCTGATAAGGATCTACACAGATACTTACCCCCTACTAGGTCACACAGAACCACCCATCACCCTAGTCCAAAACATTTATCCGCCCGTTGTTTACTACACGGTTGTAACACATGCTACCGGAAAGATAGCACACGGCCAACTCACACAGCTCAAATAAAACAGTGGTAAGTATATCATTTAATCATTAGATTATTTTCAATTTTGTTGTAAAGCTAAATTTAGAGTAGGGCTAGCAAGTTACTACTCTATCCTAAGTGACCCTATGTTCAACTCACACAGGCTAGCAAGGGTAAAAGGTATCCAGGATATTCAATTTAATCAAAGGCATGGTAATGACAACAATTAGATTCATCGACTACCCTGATACTGAGTTTATAAATAAAAATAATCACATGTTTCACACACAAATTCAGTTTATAAATTGGGTGCTCCAATATGTTCAAAGGGTTCACTTGCCTTGCTCCAGGTACTGTCCTTCGTCTGCGTCTTCTGCAGGCGAACTGCTCCTTCTACGCTTCCACATCTTACGTGTTCGCAATCAGGAAACAATATAAAATCTCGATAAATAACTAAGCTCTAAATAACCTCAATTAAAATTAACACTAGCTAGAATCCAAGGCAGGTAGATGCCAGCTGCGTTTTAGAAGAATTTAGGAAAAGAACGAGTCGAATCAGAGTCCGGATAGATAAGATATGAAACGTCCGGAAGTGTTGAAATCAGAAAAAATCCGAGGTAAAGAGAAAGGAATATTCACAAGATATATTCCGCTGAGTTTTAAATTTGGAAATTAAAATTATTTTTGTCGAGGAAAGGAGCCAAGGGCCACTGGTCGTGAGATGGTTTCATTGGGACTCGTCTTACAGACTTAGAAGAGATGAGAGGTGTGGTGGGACCTTTCTGATGTCCGTTTGGATGCCACAGTGGCGACATGTGTAATCGGATTGGATGATGTGGCATGAACAGGGCGAGATCTAGGGCTGATTTTGGCGAATGGTGACCTGGCAAAGATTGGATTAAAGTAACCCTAGATGCTGAGATTCAATCTAGGAGTGGTCGTTATCCAACAGTGTTGTAGATCAACAAGGGAAAAACTCAGCCCCGGACCCACACTGTCACTGTCACAAGGGGACACAGAGCCCTGCCGCAGGCGGCTGCTTCGGACCACGGCCAGCCGGCGGAAAGGATGCGCAGGACCAAGTGCAGGCGACGCAGGGGTGACCAGGGCATCAGGACGGCGTCGGCGAGCGGCGGCGGACGACGTCGGCGGCGCTGGGCAGGGGAACAGGACGGCGGCTCGGCGGCGGCGTCATCGGCCGGAACAAGAGGCGGCTCGGCGGGTCGGCCGGGGAAGCAAGGCGCAGGCGAGGCGACGAACTGCGTCGGCCGAGGAAGCAGGGCGCAGGCAAGGGAGGTGTGAGGGGAAAATGGCATAGAGGGGCGCGTGCTCACCAGCGGCTCGGCGTGGCTGCGGAGGAAGAAGGAGGCGGCGCTGACTTCGGGAGAAGAGGAAAACGATGACGGCTGCACACATATATATAGGGGTGGCTGGCTTCAGAGTCCTGCAGCGACACAACGGAGGAGGCATGGCGGCGTCGGTGCGGGCTAGGCCGGGGCTCGGCGCGGGCACGGGCGCAGGAGCAAGCCGGGCCGGCGCGGGCCAGGCGGCGGCGCAGGAGCAGGCCGGACCAGACAACCAAGCGGCGAGGCAGCTCGGGGCGGCCAGGCCGGGGCACAGGAGCAGGCCACAGTAGCTGGGCCAGCCACAAGAGGAGGAGGCAGGCCTTCGGCCTCCCTGCCAAAGGTAGAAGAAGAAGGAGCAAAAAAGAAAAAGAAAGGAAGGCAGGGGCTAGGTGGAAAAAAGAGAAACAGAAGAGGGAGGAAGGGAAAAGAAAAGGAAAAAATGGCAGGGTTTGGCGAAAAATTGCAGAATTCCAACCCTTTGAAATTATTGGGATTATTTGCAGAATTAGGGAATGAAATTGAACCTCCGGGGAATTTAGAAATTGGTACGAATGCGAAAATTAGAGTCTGTGAATCCGGGGAAAAATAAATTGGGAAACGAGCTCCACTTCCGAAATCCAAATAAACCCGATTAAGAAAATGAAAACAAGTCACACCGTAATTAATTATTTAATCATATTAAATCCTTTTTATTACAAAATTTTTCATTAAGCTGTTTGAGGCAAATAAACCAGAGGTGGATTTTCGCAATTGGTAAAGAGAACGAAAAACGAAAAATCCAGACGTGACACAGACCTAACACGTCGCCTTAGGGAGCACCAATCATTTTTGAGGAAAGGAAAGATGGAACGCAACAGATGTGTGTTGATTATCGTGCACTCAATAAAGTCACTATCAAGAATAAGTACCCTCTACCTGTGGAGGCCATAGGCCCCGGGTACCTCACTACCAGCATATGGGCCACTCGGATAGAGGATGGGCCGAATCATATAGTTAGAGATAAGATAGCACCTGGTAGACTTTGCCTTGTATGATAAGGAAAACCTAATCTTAGTCAGACAAGTTTCTATCTCTAAGAAGGAAACCCCTTGGCCGTATCCGGCTGGGATTCTTATCCTGTACCCCTGTCCCCCAGTATATAAGGGGAGGCAGGGCGCCCCTTGAGGGCAGAAGCTCAAATAAGCTCATAGAAGATCATCGATCACCACAACACCTCAAAGGAATAACACTACAACTAGACGTAGGGTATTACCTCACATCGAGGGCCTGAACCACTATAAAATTCTCCTATGTTCCTTTGCAATCCATCGGATTTCCTATTGCCGAGTAGCCCCGTGTTATTATTGCCGGTGTAAAACATCGACAGTTAGCGCGCTAGGTAGGGGTCTCGGCGCAATCTAACATCCAAGATCTCGATGGATCCAACAAGAGGAGTTGACAGCGACAAGTTCTCCCCCGGAGACACAATTTCCTTCGGAAGCCTCGACTTCATCGCCGACCAGATCGGCAACTTGACCTTGGCCTAAGCAGATCTAATCCAATCGGCCGAGGAACTAGCTGACTCCGTGCCAGTCAGCCCACTAGATGCGGTGGCAATCATCATCAAGCCGCAGCACCAACCTTCTGCTTCGCCGAGCCTCGGGATAGCTCTCTCCGCCAGCGTTCGGCCCGAGCTAGGCCTAGAGTCGACTCAGGTCGGGCAAGGAAGGAGGGAGATCCTCAATTTCCCACTTGGATTCGGCGACGCCGCACATCTACACCCCGCGCGGCACTCCCGATCTCCTGCGCTTCAGTTTCGACACGGCCATGAGCCGTTCCAGATTAGATCTAGGGTGATCGGGGCAATTCTCACTCCGCTCAACTACGCAGATTCCGACTCCCAGTTGGATAACAGTTCGAACTCTAGTTTGGACACCAGTTTAGCGGGTCTCCTCATTCCCCGCGAAATCTTCATGGCATCAACGCCCCCACAGGAGGTTCGCCGAGCACAAGAGGAACAACAAGAAGAGGCCCGCCGACTACGACAACAGGAGGAAGCCAACCGCGAGGCTCTCAATGACGGGCTCTGCCAGGCTAGGCGAGTCGCCTAGCAGCAGATCCTCCAAACCAAAGTCGGCGACCACGACATCTTCATCACGCCACAACAGAACATTGTGGCCGCCGCAACCCTGCTGGACACGCTCCAGCTCGGGCCTGATCACCAGGCCACCCCGACTATCGCCAAGATCAAGGCGATGATCACAGCTGCTGCCTGTCAGCAGCAACAGCAGTCGGGTGACACAGTTATACCGACCAACCGGTCGGATTCTCCGGTGGCAAGATCATCCGCATCAACGCAACGCCGGGCGGCCGGCTCTAGTCGGCCACGTGAGGAGTCTCAACAAACTTCACTCGACGGTACCAACAACAACAACCAGCGGCGTCACCAGTACGACCGCCGACCCAATCAGGACCTCCGAGTACGACTACAACGCGACCTTCGCCACACCATAAACGCTCGGCGCGAAGAACGCGAAGAAGATGAGCGTCGCCGACTGGAGGACGAAAACAAGCGCTTTGGCTTCCACCAGAGCGGTTACGCCGCCAAAATCGGAGCCAGAGCCCACATGAAGATGAGGGCGTTCCCGCCTTCACCCACGATCTCCAGGACGTCGACTGGCCGTTGGGCTTCAAGCCTACGGGTATCGAGAAATACGACGGTAAAACCAACCCGGAGTCCTGGCTTACTGTCTACACCCTGGCGATTCGCGCAGCCGGGGGTGATCATAAAGCCATGGCTAACTACCTCCCAGTCGCTCTAGCCGACTCAGTGAGGACATGGCTATTAGGTTTCCCAAGGCGGTCGATCGGTTCCTGGGGACAACTTAGGGAGCGGTTCATCACTAATTTCCAGGGAACCTACGAGAGGCCGTCTTCAGAGCACGATCTTTATCAGTTGTACAAGAAGAAGAACGAGTCTCTGTGCGAATTCATCAAGAGGTTATCTGAGAAGCGCAACCAAATTCCAACTATCAAAGACGAGGCTGTCATTGCCGCCTTCTGCACGGGGGTACAGGACGCCCCGTGAATCGCGAAGTTCACTCGGAAGCCATCATCCACAGTCCGGGCTCTCTTCGACATGGCCAACAAATACGCCGACTTGGCCAAAGCAGTCGCCGAGGCCCTCGACGAGAAGAAGGAGTCCCGACAAAAAGATCAGAAGGCGAGAGCCGACAACGAGCCGTCTCAAAACAAGTCTGGCAACCACAAGCGGAAGTCGGACAACGAGGTGGCCAGCATGGAGCGCACTCGGTCGCGGCCCCAACGGAAAAACGACTACCAGAAAGTTATGAGCGGGCCATGCCCCTTCCATCCCAAGGGCAAGCACGCGGCCAAAGACTGCTACATGCTCAAGAAGTTTGCCTCCGAGCAGGCTTCATTGTCTGGCGCCGACAAGGACAAGGACAAGCCAGACTTGGGCCCAGTGACGACTTTCAAGACCCCCAGGCCGAGCTCAATCATATTTTTTGAGGGCTGCTCACGTACGAGTCCAAGTGCAAACAGAAGCTATCAGCTCGCGACATCAACACGGTCTCTACAACGGATACCCCCAGTACCTGCGCTGGTCAGAGATGGCCATTACCTTCAACCGCGCAGATCACCCAGATCGGGTTTCGCACCTGGGACGCTATCCACTCGTCCTGGACCCGGTCCTCAGAAATATCAGGCTGAAGAAAACCCTCATCGACGGAGGCAGCGCGCTCAACATCTTATTCGCCAAGACTTTGGACGAGATGATGATTCCTCGTTCAGAATTACGGCCGAGCACTGCGCCCTTCCACGGGATAATTCCCGGCCTGTCATCAACTCCACTCGGGCAGATCACATTGCCAGTAATCTTCAGCACGCGGGATAACTTCCGCACAGAAAACATCTGCTTCGAGGTCGCCGACTTCGAGACCGCGTACCACGCGATACTCGGACGACCGGCACTCGCCAAATTTATGGCAATACCGCACTATACATATATGGTGCTCAAGATGCCTGGGCCAGCAAGAGTCCTCTCTCTCCACAGCGACGTCAAGCAAGCTTTCACCTGCGACAAAGAGAGCTACAAACTGGCTCAATCACAAGAGGCGGTAGTCGGGTGCAACAGCATCCGGCAAGCCGCCACAACTGAAGTCAAGCAAGATCAAGTTCCAGCAAAAAAAGCGGCGAAGTCGGGAATTTCAGTGGACTCTGACACGAAAAAGATCCCCTTGGACCCTTCTGACCCCTCCAAGACTGCTCTAGTCGGGACTGGACTCGACCCCAAATAGGAAGACGCGCACATCACCTTCCTACAAGCCAATAAGGATATCTTCGCATGGAAACCATCCGACATGCCTGGCGTACCAAGGGAGGTGATCGAGCATGCCCTAAATGTAAAGACAGATGCCAAGCCAGTCAAGCAACGGCTGCGGCGCTTCGCTCAGGACCGCAAGGATGCTATTCGGGAGGAGATTACCAAGCTCCTCGCAGCCGGGTTCATCAAGGAGGTCTTTCACCCGGATTGGCTGGCCAACCCAGTTCTGGTCGGGAAGAAAAATGGTAAATGGTGCATGTGCGTCGACTACACCGATCTCAACAAGGCGTGCCCCAAGGACCCATTTGGTCTTCCCAGGATAGATCAGGTGGTAGATTCCACTGTCGGGTGCGACCTACTCAGCTTTCTCGACTGCTACTCGGGATACCATCAAATCAGCCTGAGGGAGGAAGACTGCTTAAAGACATCTTTCATCACGCCATTTGGAGCGTACTGCTACATCACAATGCCGTTCGGTTTGAAAAATGCTAGAGCAACCTATCAACGCGCAATTCAGCGGTGTCTGCACACTCAGATCGGGCGCAACGTGGAGGCCTACGACGACGGCGTGGTGATCAAGACCAAGTCCAAAGAAGACCTCATTGCTGACCTGGAAGAAACCTTCCAAAATCTTCGACGATTCAAGATGAAGTTGAACCCAGAAAAATGCGCCTTCGGAGTGCCATCCGGCAAGTTACTCGGCTTCATCGTCTCACATCGCGGCATCGAGACAAACCCAGAGAAAGTCAACGCCATCATGAACATGGCACCCCCGACTAACCTCAAAGGCGTCCAGAAGCTGACAGGCTACATGGCGGCACTCAGCCGATTTATTTCCCGACTGGGCGAACGGGGTATGCCCTTCTTCAAGCTATTCAAAAAGGCAGACAATTTCCAATGGACTCCGGAAGCCCAGCAAGCCTTTGAAGACTTCAAACAATTTCTCACATCACCTCCCGTGTTGGCGTCACCCATGCCCCAAGAACAGCTAATGCTATATCTGGCGGCAACTACTCAGGTAGTCAGCATGGTGTTGGTAGTCGAGCGATCCGAATCGGGTCACATTCAAAAAATCCAACGGCCAGTCTATTTTGTCAGCGAGGTCCTTGCCGACTCCAAGATGAGATACCTGCAGGTCCAGAAGCTGCTCTATGGCCTAATTATCACTGTCCGGAAGCTGGTGCATTATTTCCAAGTACATCAAGTCACAGTGGTTACATCGTTTCCACTCGGGGACGTCTTGTATAACTGCGAGGCCACCGGCCGAATCGCTAAATGGGCGCTCGAGTTGATGGCGTTCGACATTACCTTTCAGCCAAGGATAGCTATCAAATCACAAGCTCTAGCCGACTTCGTGGCCGAGTGGACGGAGGTCCAGATGCCCACATCAACAGCAAAGCTAGAGCATTGGACAATATACTTCGACGGTCCTCTACGGATCAGCAGCGCCGGGGCCAGCGTCATACTGACGTCCCCCACTGGCGTAAAACTCATGTACGTCCTACAAATCCACTTCCCGGCTTCCCACAATGTCACCGAGTACGAGGCACTCATCCACGGGCTTCGCATCACTATATCACTCGGCATTCATCGACTGGTTGTGCGCGGAGACTCCCAACTCGTGGCAAACCAAGTCATGAAGGACTGGACATGTCTCGACGACACCATGGCAGCATACTGTCAGGAGGTCCGCAAGCTGGAGAACAAGTTCGACGGGCTAGAAATAACACATGTCCTACGCCAATACAACGACGCGGCAGACGAATTAGCAAATATGGGATCCAAGAGAGAGGCGGTCCCGACAGGGATCTTTGTTGAGCAACTTACGGAGCCATCAGTCAAGAAGAAACCAGCACCGGGGCAGTCGGGAGGCGAACCTACCCTGGCAACTAGCGAGGTACTGCACATATGTCAAGACTAGCGGACTCCTGTTATCAAATTTCTCCTGGACGACGAACTCCCAGAAGATCGCAGTCAAGCCGAGCAGATCAAGCGTCGAAGCAAAAGCTTTCTACTAGTCGGAGAAGACCTGTACCGAAGGAGCGCATCCGGTGTCCTCATGCGCTGCGTCACCACCGAGGAGGGCAAGCAAATCCTGCAGTCGATCCACTCGGGCATATGTGGCAACCATGCCACATCCAGGACGTTAGTCGGAAAGGCTTACTGGAAGGGATTTTTCTGGCCCACAGCAGTAACAGACGCAAAAGAAATTATTTGCAAATGCGAGGATTGCCAGTTCTACGCAAGACAAACCAATCTCCTAGCCCAGGAACTCCAAACAATCCCCATTTCCTGGCCATTTGCAGTATGGGGGCTTGACATGGTCGGGCCTTTCAAGAAAGTGCCAGGAGGGTTCACACATCTATTCGTCGCAGTGGATAAATTCACCAGGTGGATTGAGGCAAAACCCGTTGCAACTAAAACAGCGGCACGAGCAAAGGACTTCATCATGAGTATACTATATCAATTCGGAGTTCTAACCGCATCATCATCGACAACGGTACTCAGTTCATGGGCGGCGTATGCCAAGACTTCTGCGAAGATTTCGGCATCAAGATCTGCTATGCATCTGTGGCACACCCGCGGAGCAACGGGCAGGTCGAACGAGCCAATGGTATGGTCTTACAAGGCATCATGGCCAGGATATTTGACCGACTACAACCATACGCGGGCCGGTGGGTACAAGAACTCCCATCTGTTCTCTGGTCTCTCAGAACCACGGTAAGTCGGGCAACAGGGCAATCCCCTTTCTTTCTGGTCTACGGCGCTGAGGCTATGCTACCAACAGAGTTACAGTTCGGCTCTCCGCGAGTCCGGGCTTACTCAGAAGACGTCTCAAACAATACCCGATTGGTCAAGCTAGATCAGTTGGAAGAAGCAAGAGACACCGCAACAATCCAGTGGGCAAGGTATCTTCAAGGCCTGCATCGCTACCACAATCGCAATGTCCGTGGCCGTGCCTTTTTGGTCGGGGATCTCGTCTTGAGAAAAATACAAACCACCAAAGACAGGCACAAATTATCCCTACTTTGGGAAGGGCCGTTCATTATAGCCGAGGTCATGTGACCAGGCGCCTACCGACTAAAGACCGAAGACGGTGTCCTCATCAGCAACTCATGGAATATAGAACAGCTACGTCCTTTCTATACCTGAGCTTTATACTTTCTCATGTATACAGTTTCTCTGACTCACTATGCCGCTTGTATCAACCGAGTAGTGAGTCGGGGGCTGCATGTATTATATGTGTTTTGTCAATAATATACAAGCCTGTCTTACTCCAGTTATGAAGCCTTACTACGACTGTCACGTTTGCCCGAGTACAGTTTCTTACATTGAACGATTTTATTAAGTTCCAACAGACTAACTCGGCATAGACTACGCAGTCAAGTAAAGTTAATGACAACTGAGTAATATTCAGAGCTAGGCGGCATTGCACATATATTTACACATGTTTCCCACAAAAGTTTATACATACCGACTACATGATATGCTGCTCTTATGGACCTAGGTCTCGAGTGATTATCTCAGCAGTCGGCCTCGCCTGGGCTATCAGCTCCAGCGCCTCCTCGGGCGTCGTCTCCTCGGCAAACCCATCCCTGATGGCTTCAATGTCTGCCCTCGCGTAGATTGATTTGGTCATCGCTAGGGTCTGGGCCATGCTAGCAATGACACGCTCATCCGAGTACCTCTTCAGGGCACTCGGTGCTTCCTCAGGACACGCCTCCACTTGGGGGATTCGGCTGCAGCTGGTTCCCACAGGGCGGGGATCTATCAGATCAAGGAGCCCCTTCACGGACCCGATGAGGGCCTCCCGTGACTCCCTGATAACCCTTATCTCCTCTGTATAGAACCGATATTGGGCCTGGGCATTGGCTCTGAGGTCTGCCCGGGTCCGCCGACAAGTAAACTTGTTAGTCACAGCTGCAGATGGAATGATTAAAGGATTGGTTAAGATCGTTGTCGAGACGGAGACTTACTCTCATAGTCGGCCTCCCGCTCGGCCACGGTCTTCTCCAGTCCAGCTTTTTCTTTGCCGAGCTTGATGGTGGCCTCTTTTAACTTGGCCTTTTCCCGTTCGAGCTCGGCGTTGGCCTTCGTCAGGTCGGCCTTGTCCTTTTCAAGCTTGGCCTTGGCTCCTTCAGCCTCCTTCAGCTGGGTTTCCCTCTCTGTTTGGGTCTTCAACTCGGCTTCGAGGGCTGCGCGACAGATTAGTCAAGAACTCAACCTTGCAGCCAAGACACAACTGGGCAGCCGGGAACAACGCAGCTGGAGAAATACATCAAGGGTTCAGTTAGGAAGATGCATTCAGGGGACTTACCTCTAATCTTCCCGGCTTTGGCCCAAGTTTCATCCCTGAGCTGGGTGGCGGCATCCTTCAGCCAAGCTTCCCTCCCCGCGTGGCGCTCCTCCATCTCGGCCTTCAACGCCCAGAGCTGCTCTAATTCCGCGTGGTGGGGGGCCATTTCGATCAGGATCTCGGTCATCTCCTCATTACGATCAACAAGCTTCTGCTCAGGGAGAGAACAAGTCAAGAGCGGAGTCAGACGTCAACACAGGAAGACCACCGGGACTCCACCACAAGAATCATACCCGAACCCCCTGGGACCCGGAAATGGTGGAGCGAAGCAAGCTTTCGCATTCCCTTCTCGCCGCGGCCTCATCGAGCTTGAACCTCTTCGTGGTTCCCTCAGGTGCCATCCAGGTGAACGTCCAAGGAAACTTACGCGGAGGAGCTTCAATCCGGGGAAGGTTTGGGATCTCCGGCGGCAACGACGACGATGACGACGGCCATGACGGCGACGGGGTCCTGGCCCCCACGCTGGCGTCCCCTGCGGCCTCGGGGGTCGACTCGGGGGCTCCGGCAACGGCCTCGGCAGCGAGCGTCGACTCAGGGGCTGTGGCAGCAACCTCAGTAACCGCCCCTTGGTCGGGTGGCACCAGCGGCCCCGCAGTCAGGACCACCTCAGTCTCCGTGACTAGGTTGGCCACCGGCTTAGCGGGTGTGCTCGTGGGCGCCGGCTTGGCCGGGGCAGGCTCTTCAAGGGGAGTGGTCAGTGCGGTCTCCTTGAGATCGATATCGGCATACTTCCTGCATGGCAAAACAGACATCAAAATACTACAACAACACACAATAATCTCAGAAGATCCAGAGCAGCTTACCTCTTGGAGAACTTGAGTTTCCCGCTGGGCGATCCGGGTCCCGGCAGAGCGCTATGCCCGGTTGTCAGCCTAGTCGGCGAAGCAGTCAGCGGCGACATGGCAACTGGAGGTGGCCCCGCTGGTGGCGTGGTTGACTCGGGCACCCGTGTGCTTGGCGGCGCCTGCTCAGACCGTGTACTCGGCGGTGCTTTTGTTGGGCTCAGCAACGTCGAGCTCAGCCGTACTGGTCCCAACCTAGGACTTGATTGCCTGGGTGCCGCGGCGGCGGTATCCTTTATCTTCAGACTTCCTGCCACGGCACGCGACGTCATGGCCCCCTTGCCCCTATATAGAACAGGCTTTTTCCCCGCTCTCTTGGAGTCGGGTTGGGCAGCAGGGGGGCTCCTCGGCCTCTTCTTCGATTTAACGGCCGACAACGGGCGGGAGTCCTCATCGAACTCCTCGCAGTCCTACAGAAGATTCAATAACATATATCACAATATGCTGGGCAACCGTACATACAAGTCCGCAGGCATTCGTCACAGAAGAAGGACAAAGGTTACCTTGGGGCGGGGCCGATTGTGGCTATACGACGCAATGTGCCATTTCTTGTCTTCGGTCTCAATCACCCCATTGGAGAAGTAGCTGAACAGGGTTTCAGTCACCTTCTGCTCATCGGCTGACTCGTGGCTAACTCGGTCAGGATCATATTTGATCTGAAAATCCTAGCCGAACGCGCTCCTCAGCTTCAGCGGCTGGATGCACCGAGTCAGGAAACGCCGGGCTACACAAGGCCCAGTCAGGCCAGCTCCCTTAAACTTATCTAACTTCGCCAGCAACTGATGTACTTGGCCCATTTCTTCAAAAGTCGGATCTGATGACCAATTTGGGGAAACTACCGGTGGCAAGCCGGTGAATGGACGCAAGGAGGGTGCCAGATCTGTGCAATAGAACCACTCCTTGTGCCAGCCTTTCAAGGAGGATTTCAAGGGGAGATCAAGATATGTTTTCTTCCTCTCACTCCTCAACTGAAGAGCAGCCCCCCCGATCACATTGATATTATTTTTCGAGGGCTGGGGTTTGATGTGGAACAAATGCCTAAAGAAGTTAAAGTGGGGTTCCACACCCAAATAACACTCGTAGAGAGTTACGAATATGGAGATTTGAAGAATCGAGTTGGGATTCAAGTTCACCAACTCCAACTCGTAGAAGTCAAGAAGGCGGCGGAAGAATGCAGAAGAGGGAAGGCACAAACCCCGATCGAAAAAAGAGGCAAAAACCACTATTTCGCCAGATTGGGGATTTGGGACCGACTCGCCCTTAGCCGGCCGCCAACGGATCACCTCCTGGCTTGGCAACTTCAATTGACTCTCCATCAGCTTCAGCTTTACCGCGCCACAATCCGAAGTCGGCCAGGCATTCTCCGACGCGCCCGCAGAATCTGAAGCTTTCGACATGATTGGGGGCGGAGAGATTTGGGGGAAAAGCGATTGGGGTCTTGGAACAGACGAAGAGGATTCGAATCACCCGAGTTCAAGCGGGGAACAGCAGCAGTAGCTAACCCTAGCCGAGCAGGAGGCAAAAAGTTGGGCGCGAAGGCGGAAGACGAAGCGATTAGCTGATTTGGGGAAGATGAAGGAATCTTTTTCTCTCTCCCCATTTTTTATAGAGCCGATACCGACTAACGGGCTTGGGCCACACAGTCAGTACTGGGCCACCAAGACATGACTTCCTACAGTAGCATGCTCCATGTGGGCCGCCCACAGGCTGAGTTGAAATTATAGCGCTGGTGCTACCAACAGGAGCCGATGACGTAAATAGATATGTTTCATGAGAGCCTTATTGCTAAACATATATGTTTGGGTATCTGTTTTATCCACCAGGTCTCGAGGATATATCCTTACAAGGATCACAAGCTGGTCTTCATTAAAATTGGGGATGCAAGTATCTTTCTCGAGTACACCTAACCATGCTGTGGATTTATTTTCACAAAGTGGTACTCGGCCTACATGCGTGGCTGTCAGTTGCCATGAGCAACATTATTCCAGCTGATATGACACTGAAGAGTCTAACTTTCGAGTTGTGCACTACTCGGGAGAGACTATAAATTTCACATTCCCGCTGACATGATGCGGAGGAGTCTAACTTCTAGGAGGGACGCCACTCGGGAAAGACTATAAACCCCCTTTCCAGCTGACATGAAGCTGAAGAGTCCCATATATGAGTAGCATCCTACTCGGCAAGACTATAAACACACATTCCGACTGACACAAAGTCGAAGAGTCCCACATACGAGTAGTTCCCTACTTGGCAAGACTATAAAGTTTATTCCGGTTGACATGATGCCAAAGAGTCTCATATACCAGTAGTATACTACTCGGGAAAGACTATCAGGTTAAAGATCTTTGACTTTATGTTTAATGGTCTTCACAATTAAGCACAAAGTCGGGGGCTACACCTAATAGGTGCGCCTATTCGGCGCACACTATTCATACATCTACATGAAGCCCTTCATAGCCTCGCTACCAGCTGACATGAAGCAGGACTCAAGAAGAAGACTTACTCAGACAAAGAGTACTCAGGAGCATCGCACTCGAGCAATCTTCATCGTGGAGGATGAGCACTTGGCATTAGCTGTGACTCAACTATGAAGGTCTCAGGGGCTACTATGGAGGCCATGGGCCCCGGGTACCTCACCACCAGCATATGGGCCACTCGGATAGAGGATGGGCCGAATCATATAGTTAGAGATAAGATAGCACCCGGCAGACTTTGCTTTGTATGATAAGGAAAACCTAGTTTTAGTCGGACAAGTTTCTATCTCTAAGAAGGAAATCCCTTGGCTATATCCGGCTGGGATTCTTATCCTGTACCCCTGTCCCCCAGTATATAAGGGGAGGCAGGGCACCCCTTGAGGGCAGAAGCTCAGATAAGCTCATAGAAGATCATCGATCAACACAACACCTCAAAGGAATAACACCACAACTGGACATAGGGTATTACCTCACATCGAGGGCCTGAACCAGTATAAAATTCTCCTGTGTTCCTTTGCAATCCATCGGATTTCCTATCGCCGAGTAGCCCCGTGTTATTATTGCTGGTGTAAAACATCAACACTACCCAGCATCGATGATCTGTTTGATCAGTTGGAAGGAGCCATAGTATTCTCCAAGATAGATCTTCGATCGGGTTATCATTAGTTAAGGATTCGGGAGGAAGATATCCCCAAGACTGCTTTTACCACTCGGTATGGGTTATATGAATGCACAGTTATGTCATTCGGGTTGACTAATGCCCCTGCTTTCTTCATGAACTTGATGGATAAAGTGTTCATGGAATACCTGGATAAGTTTGTGGTGGTTTTCATCGATGATATCCTCGTCTATTCCAAGACTAAGGAAGAACATGAGCAGCACCTTCGTATCGTTTTGAAGACCCTTCGGCAACACCAGTTGTATGCCAAGTTTTGCAAGTGGCAAATCCAGGATAAAAATGGAGGATGGGCTCGAAGTCTACGTCTAAGTCTAAGCCAAAATCAATACATACATCATCAATTAGAAAAATATACACAAGAGATGAGTACCTTATCTAGGTGTCTTAGGTAGTAAAAAGAGAATTCTTTTAGGCCTTAGCAAAGAGTGAAGTGAGCACTAAGCATCCACCTGTACATATAAATTAGCAAAATTAGTAACAAATGAATGGTAGGAGTAAACAAGTATTAACCAAAAGAAACAACATACCACTAAGTCGAAGAGATTTGTTCACGAGGCAAGGATACTTTACGGGTTTTCAAGGCTTGGAAACGCTTCATGATTGCATCGTTATCGATACCTTTGAATATCTCTCGCTCAGTGTAGCATACCATCAAATCATTAAGCCAATCATCTGATATCTTATTGTGCAAATATGTCTTGATAATATTCATTGCTGAAAATATGCGCTCAACAGATGATGTTGCAACAGGGAGAATCAATGCCAGCTCAATGAGACGATACACTAATGGGAATGTTCTATGTTTTCTGGTTTCAACCATCAGCTAAGCAAGACTTGAAATATCATGACATTCATTAAATTGCTCACTTCTCCTAATATTGAGAATGAAGGTTTGAAGCTGACTTCCTAGCAATAACCGGTCAGCTATTGTAAAATCTTCAGCATAAATCTCAGCAAGTCGAACAAGCTTGTTAACATCAAACTTAGAGAAGGAGTTTCTTGGATCAAGGCAAGACATACATACCACTAGCTCAGAGGAGACTTCATTGAAGCGATGATTCATTTCATGCAAAGTTGTATCAACAGCGACATTGAAAATGTTAACTTTGTAATAATGATATTGAGTCACTTTGTGTTTCCTCCGAACAGATTGACCCATAACTCCAATGAGATCATCCATGTTTGGCACATCAATCTCGTATGCCTCACAAAAGCTTTTGACTTGCTCGAACAATAGTTCCCATCCATTGTCCCTCATATCTTGCAAGCGCTCTTTCACATCGAAGATCAAACCCATAGCTTCAACAATATCTTGATCTTTCCTTTGCAAAGATTTTGATAGCTCATTTGTGATGCTCAATAAGGATATTAAGAAATGCATGATGAATACAAATTCAAAGCACTCCATCTTCTTTACCAAACCTGCAGCTCCACCATGACTTGAGTGCTCACGAGCATCTCCACTTACAATTACTAGAACATCCACCACTGCCTCCCACATTTGGTATATACGAAGCAAAGTTTTTAGATGTGATCCCCATCGAGTATCTCTAGGTCTAACTATGGATGATTCTTGATGCAGTCCTGTCCTAGCTGAAATCTTTCCCTTCTCTAACTTGTCCAACAACACATCTTGATGTTTAGCAAGTAATTCATCTTTTCTCTTGCAAGATGCACTAACTTAAGTCACAATCAAGGGAATATAGTTGAAAAATTCAGCAATAGATGTACTACTTTGGGCAACAGTGACAACAACCAATTGCAATTGATGAGCAAAGCAATGAGCATAGAAAGCATATAGACTCTCATCCCTAATTAGTTTCTGCAGGCTATTAAGTTCACCTCTCATATTTGAAGCTCCATCATATCCCTGCCCACGTAGCCTAGAAATAGGTAAACCATGGAGGGAAAGTACCTGAACCAAATACTCCTTCAATGCAGAAGATGTACAATCTGATATATGCTTAATTGCAAGAAACCTTTCCATGACCTTTCCACGATCATTCACGAATCTGCAGCCAAGAGAATGAGGAATTACAAGGTTAGAATAATAGAACAATGGAATAATGGATAAATGGTACAAATAAAACACTAGATTTACAACTGACCTCACAATTACTGCCATATGCACTTTTATTGATGAATCTCTAGCCTCATCAATAAGAACCGAGAAATTCTTATCCCCAATCTCACCCTTAATCATATTCGTGACTTTTTGTGCACAGCATTTTGCAAGGTCCTTTTGAACCTCTAGACAAATCATAAGTGCATTCCTAGCACCTTTGTCAAATGCCTCCTTCACATCATCCTTCTTATCTTTGTACCAATCCAACATTTTCCTAAAATTTCCCTTATTTATGGAAGTAGATGATTCATCGTGTCCACGAAAGGCTTCCCCTTGTGATATGAGATATCTTGCACAATCTAAAGAAGCAGTCAAGCGTATTTTGTATGAAATTTCATACTCCTTAGAGAAAGTAACAAGTTTTTTAGAAACACTTGCTCGTTGGTTCTTGAAGTCAACACATTCACCCCTTGCAATGTTGTGAAAACTATTTGGACCACCAACATGTTTATTAAAACTATCCAAAGCTTCCAACGACTGAATCCTTCTTTGGAAAATACATCATTTCCAAATGTGTTGGCTTGTGCTGATTTCTTGAAAAGAAAACAATAGAAACAAAATGCAACATCCTTTTCCACACTATATTCCAACCAATCAAATTTATTGAACCAATTCCGTTGAAAGGATCTCCAAATCTTACCATCTGATGTCTTTGGAAAATTATGCCCATGTGTTCTATTAGGACCATCAACAAAAATGCCCTCCTCACTTGATCTCTAATTTCAGGAGCATAATCATCTATTTGTATTCGTTTTGCTAGATCAGCAAAAAATTTCATTAGGATCAAATTCTACTCGATGCCTCTTTGGTCTATTTGTGCTCTATCAGTTGGGGTGTGTCACTTGAATGGCTTGTAAAGTAATTAAGCAATGTTGTTTTCTTCTCCATTGCAATTTGCAGATCTACCAATAAATTTCATAAATTATAAATCCCCTCAATAGACAAATATATTAGAGAGTAGAGATTAGAAGTCTAGAATTAGAAAGATTGAAAGAATGTCAGTGACTCACTGTTGCCTGTTGGAACTTGGAAATAGAAAGAAGACAAGCACTCGAGCAGAGAGAAGCGCCGACGTCCCCTAGCAGCCCTGCTCCTTGCGGCTCGCTGCCTGCCGATGCCGCGACGCCCCTTGCAAGTCACGACCTCGCTGCTTGCTGCAGCTGCGCCATGCCGTCCCGGTGCCCGGTGCCCCTCACGACCTCGCTACTTGCCGCCACCGCAAACGCACACGCGCTGGCACGCTACGTGCCTACGCGGTTACCTAAACCCTAAGAGTCCGAGACCAATGTTGGTCCTGGTCCACTCAAGCCTCCAACCCTAAATGAGTCAATATGTTAATGGGCCTGACTGACAAATTTTCCAAATGGGCCTTAATCACTTAATTCATGCCACTTCATCCCCCAATCATGATCGCTGCAGCCCCTAGGCGTTGTTCTTCTTCTTCCTGGAGCTCCCGACGGTTCCTATGCCTGTTCTTCCTCCTTCATCCATCTACAACTTAGATATCATATATACTTGAAATTTTTTTGCAAAAATCAGAGGGTAGGCTAGAACCTGATGAAGCCTACCCCTTGGATCCGTCCCTGCTCATGGCAGTTACGGCCTCATGAGAATAATTACCCTACTCATGACTTGGAATTGGCAGCTGTAGTGCATGCCCTGAAGATTTGGAAACACTATCTTATCGGCAACCGCAGCGAAGTTTATACAGACCACAAAAGTTTGAAATATATCTTTACCCAGCCAGATCTGAACCTTAGACAACGAAGATGGTTGGAGCTGATCAAGGACTATGACATCAGAATCCATTATCATCCAGTTAAAGCCAATGTGGTGGCTGATGCCCTTAGTCGAAAAAGTTACTGCAACGCCATGGGAGGCCAGCGGTTATCCTTGGAGTTGTGTGAAGATTTTGAACGGTTAAATCTAGGTATAGTCAATCAAGGATTTCTGGCAGCCTTGGAAGCACAACCTACAGTGGTGGATCAGGTCCGTGAAGTGCAAAAAGATGACCCGGATATTTTGGAGATCAAGAAGAATATGAAGAAGGGGAAAGCTACTGGATTCTTGGAAGATGAACAAGGTACCGTGTGGTTCGGAGAGCGAATCTGTGTACCAGACAAGGAGGAACTGAAAAAGCTGATCTTGGATGAAGCCCATGGGACGCAGTACTCCATCCATCCTGGCAGCACCAAGATGTATCAGGATCTTAAGGAGAAGTTTTAGTGGTCTAGCATGTGAAGGGAAATAGCCGAGTATGTGGCTGTTTGCGATGTATGTTAGCGTGTAAAGGCTGAACATCATAAACCAGTAGGATTGTTACAACCCCTTAAGGTTCCTGAATGGAAGTGGGAAGAAGTAGGAATGGACTTCATCACCGGTTTACCAAGGACTGCGTCAGGATTCGATTCTATATGGGTTGTGGTAGACCGACTTACAAAGGTAGCCCACTTCATACCAGTCAAGACAACTTACTTTGGTAGCAAATTGGCAGAGTTATACATGGCTCAAATTGTGTGTTTGCACGGTGTGCCACGCAAGATCGTGTTGGACAGAGTAAATCAGTTTACCTCTAAGTTTTGACAGAGACTCCAAGAACAAATGGGTACACAGTTAAACTTCAATACCGCTTACCACCCGCAGACAGATGGTCAGACCGAGCGGGTTAACCAGATCTTAAAAGACATGTTGAGGGCTTGTGCCATAGACTTCGGTGGGAGTTGGGACAAGAGCCTACCGCATGCTGGGTTTTCCTACAACAACAGTTACCAAGCAAGTCTGAAGATGGCCCCGTTCAAGGCTCTGTATGGACAGAAGTGCCGCACGCCCCTGCTTCGGGATCAAATGGGAGAACGTCAGGTATACGGGATGGATATCGTGCGAGAAGTGGAGGAAAAAGTGAAGATCATACAAGAACGACTTCGAGTAGCCTAGTCTCGTCAGAAGAGCTATGCGGATAACCACAGGAGAGATCTCAGTTTTGAGGAAGGTGACTATGTGTATTTACGAGTCACGCCACTCCGGGGAGTACACCGATTCCAGACAAAAGGTAAGTTGGCACCACGTTACGTGGGACCCTACAAGATATTGGGACGGAAAGGAGAAGTTGCTTATCAACTAGAGTTGCCTCCCACCTTATCGGGGGTACACGATGTCTTCCATGTGTCTCAGTTGAAGAAATGTTTACGAGTACCAGCCGACAAAGCTGATCTAGAACAGATCAAGATTCATGAAGATCTGACCTACGTCAAGTAGCCTATTCGTATCCTAGAGACCAGGGAAAGGAATACTCGGAATCGAGTGATAAGGTTTTGCAAAGTACAATGGAGTAACCACTCGAAAGAAGAAGCAACATGGGAACGCGAGGATGAATTGAAATCTGCTCACCCACACCTCTTCGCCTGATCTCTCGAATCTCGTTTTCCCATTGTCTCTGATGCTTGTCTGCAATGAATGGCATGAACACTGTCCAATTGAATTTGCCTTGATGTGTGACACTCGTAGGAATTCGCTGAGTTTTCCTCAAACCCCCTTGACCTGCTAGCCAGTGGGTCTAGAAAGCGTTTGGCTAGCCCCTCAGTAGCCCAACCCAACCCCAAGAGGGCTGGGAAGCAACTTATGACGAACCAGGCCAAGAAAATGAGTATGCCTAGTAAGGCATCAGGCGGTCTGATGATCAAGGACCCTAGCAGCATAGCCCCTGGACCGACCAGCCCTAGGACTGTGCCGCCAACAATGCCTTCCCCCCAGTCGGCCACACCTAGTGTGGTGCCGACTAGGCCAAGTTCTGCACCACCTACCGTTGTGTCCCAGAGCCCGACAGTAGGCGGTATATCGCTGCCGAGTAGGCCTTTGGGCACCTTGCTGACTACCTCCACCCTTGGTGCACAGGGGTGGAGATTCAAGACTTCCAAGAGGTATGAAAATCCTCAATCTTCAGAAAATCTCGTGCGGTCTTGCAACATCTTGATTGCTGAATTATTTTGCAAGAAGCCAAGTGGTGCTGATCCCAAGGGGACAGCACCACCAACCCCCGTAGCTGCCTCTGTCCCGACTGAGGATGAACCTGTAGTCCCCCTATCCGGGCCGAGTGCTATTCCAGACCCTGAGGTTGAGACAACCTACTCAGCCGGGCCGCAAACTTCACCCAGTTGAGATGCTACAGCTGAAATCCCAATCGTCGAGCCCATTGAAGAGCCAGCACCACCAGTCGGTCCAAGGCCCAGGACTCCCTCTCCTCCGCTCTCCCCATCCTTGGATGACGATGACCTCCCCAGGCTCAAGCTCCTCCACCAAACTTCCCCCAAGTGTTTTATTGGATCACCCCGAAGGGAGATGAGCAATCTTTCGAACTGAATGAGGAAGCGAGTCAGACTGATGGAGGCTGCCATCACAGTGTCAAGGAGCATCCAAGTACATAGTCTATCTAGCTATGTCTGTCGGTCAACGGTTCTTAGAATCTTCTGCTATTGTAGCTTGTCTTATCTAACTGCAATGCAACTTGTGCAACAAGTAGTTGATCAATCTGAGAAGATGGGTAGGGTCCTTTCCCAACTCGCTCCTCAGCTCACTCAACTCCACCAGCTCTAGGTTGCCAAGGACAGCTTGGAGAAGACTAGCAAGGAGAGGGAGGACTGGCTAAAGGACTCGGTGAACAAGCTCCGAGATGAGAATTAGGAGAAAATAGGGACCATCAGAGGTATGTTTCCCCTTCTACCTGAGTAAATCCAGTCAGTTTCTCTGTGCTTCTAATCTTTAACCTTGTTTAGTTGTAGCTCTAGAGACAAATTTGAACAATCAGTCCTTAGAAATTGAGCGCCTGAAGAAAAAGCTAAAGGAGCTCGAGAAGGCGAAGTCTAAGGTCGACACCGAATACGCAAGTAAGCTTCATATCTGCTCCAGTACCCTATCCGACTAGATATCCAGATTTGTTTATGTCTTCTCTTTTATGTGAGCAGCCTTCAAGACCACTGTGCGAACACAATTTGGCGCTTTTGCTAAGGAAATCAAAGTAGTAAAGGATTTGCGGGATTCCATAGTGGATTCAGCGAAGGCTTTACTAGACATCATGCAGCCAAGCCAAGTCGGCTCTAGTTCAAGCTCTCCTACCCTGGTGATTCAACGCCTTCAAGACGCTCTGGCTATACTGAAGGAATTTGCCATAGAGCATGCCACCGTAGGGATCTCCCAAGCCTTAGCCATAACAAAGTCTCTCTACTATCGAGTTGACATTGAGGCTATTGGCGAGGGATTTGTTGTGGGCACCACCCCGGAGGAGGGTTTAGAGCTGATAAACCAGGCTAGGCCGACTGCTAGAGCAATCGCCGAGGATCTGCCATTGTAAACACAAACTTTTAAAGTAGTTGATGTGTGACAAGAACAATATGTAGATATTGTAAATGCTTTTGGTACTTAATGTTATATCCTACTACGTGTGCAATCTTATCTTAGCCATCATTAGTTTTATCCGACTAGCCAATTTATGCCGAGTGCATTGAGATCGACTTTAAAAGGTGTTCATCTCATGAGACTATACTAGGCATAAACGTAGCATAATCATTATAAAACTTCATGACTTAGATGGAGTAAACTCAAAAATTATGAACAACAAAAGACATGTCATCCTCATGTAGCCCCCAACTCACTACTCAATTGAAACAATCGACGTAGTGAGTCATTGTAACAAACTTTATTTATATATATGAAAGAATTACAATACCCAGGTATAGAAAAGACGTAGCTGTTCTATGTTCCATGAGTTGTTAACTAGGACGGCGTCTTCTGTCTTTAGTCGGTAGGCACCCGGACGTGTAACCTTAGCAATAATGAATGGCCCCTCCCATAAGAGAGATAACTTATGCCTGTCTTTGGTGGTTTGGATTTTCCTCAAAACAAGATCTCCCACCGAAAAGGCACGGCCACAAACTTTCCGACTATGATAACGACGCAGGCCTTGAAGATACCTTGCTGGCTAGATAGTTGCGATGTCCCTTGCTTCTTCCAACTGATCTAACTCGACCAGCCAGTCTTCATTTGACTTGTCTTCTGAGTGGGCCCGGACTCGTGGAGAGCCGAACTCCAACTCGGTTGGTAGTCGATCGAACACTCTAGTCTTGATACCTGGTAAGACCATGCTGTTTGCATGCTCGACCTATCCATTGCTCCGTGTATGTGCCATAGAAGCATAACAGATCTTGATGCCAAAGTCGTCACAGAAATCTTGAAAAACGCCACCAGTGAATTGAGTACCGTTGTCTGTTATGATGCGGTTGGGAACTCCAAATCGGTATATGATACTCATGATGAAATCTTTTGCTCTTGCCACTGTTATGGTAGCAATGGGTTTTGCCTCGATCCACTTTGTGAATTTATCCACTGTGACGAACAAGTGTGTGAACCCTCATGGTGCTTTTTTGAATGGCCCGACCATGTCGAGCCCCCCAAACTGCAAAGGGCCAAGATATTGGAATTGTTTGCAATTCTTGAGCTAGTAAATGTGTTTGCCGAGAAAAGAACTGGCATCCCTCGCATGTCCGAACTATGTCTTTAGCATCAATAACTGCAGTCGGGCAGAAGAATCCTTACCTGTAAGCTTTTCTGACTAACGTCCTTGATGCAGCATGGTTGCCACAGATGCCCGAGTGGATGGATTGCAGAATCTGCTTTCCCTCCTTGGGTGTGACGTGGTGCATGAGGACTCCGGATGCGCTTCGACGATAGAGGTTTTCTCCAACTACAAGGAAACATTTGCTTCGACGTTTGATCTGCTCGGCCTCACTGCAATGTTCTGGAAGCACATCTTCCAGCAGGAATCTGATGATCGGAATCCACCAATCCTGAGAGATGATCAGCACTTCTGTTGTTGCCGGGGTAGGTTCCGCCCCCAACTGCTCGAGTACTGGCTTCTTTTTGACAGACAACTCCAACAATTGCTCGACAAAAATTCTAGTCAGGACCACTTCTCGTTTGGATCCTATATTTGCTAGCTCATCTGTAGCTTCGTTGTACTGGCGTAGTACATGTGTAATCTCTAGCCCGTCAAACTTGTTTTCCAGCTTTCATACTTCCTAACAATAAGCTGCCATGTTGTCGTCCAGATACATCCACTCTTTCATGACTTGATTTACCACGAGTTGAGAATCCCCACGAACTACCAGTCGGCGAATGCCAAGTGATATGGTGATGCGGAGCCCATGGATAAGTGCCTCGTACTCGGCAACATTGTGGGATGCTGAAAAATGTATCTGAAGGACATATTTGAGTTTTTCTCCAGTGGGTGACGTCAAAACAACGCCAGCCCCTGCTCCGCCGATCATTAGAGAACCGTCCAAGTATATCGTTCAGTATTCTAACTTGTCTATTGATGTAGCTGTCTGAACCACCTATCCACTTGGCCACAAATCAGCAAGTGCTTGTGACTTAATTGTTGTCCGTGGCTGAAAGACATTGTCAAACGCCATCAACTCGAGCTCCCATTTAGCGATTCTGCCAATGGCTTCATGATTGTGTAGGACGTCCTCGAGTGGATACGATGTGACGATTGTAACTTGATGCGACTGAAAATAGTGCACCAACTTCCGGACAGTTATGAGCAAGCCATATAATAGTTTCTGGACTTGGGGATATCTCGTCTTGGATTCGCCTAGGACTTCGCTGATAAAGTAAACTAGCCTTTGAACTTTTTGTATGTGTCCTGGCTCTGCCCGCTCAATTACCAACACCATGCTGACTACCTAAGTAGTCACTGCCAGATACAGCATGAGTGGTTCCTGGGGCATTGGTGACGCCAACACGGGTGGTGATGTGAGAAACTTCTTAAAGTCTTCGAAGGCTTGTTGGGCTTCTGGCGTCCATTGAAAATTGTCAACTTTCTTCAGTAATTTGAAAAAGACATACCCCGTTCGCCAAGTCAGGAGATGAATCGGTTGAGTGCCGCCATGTAGCCGGTCAGCTTCTGTACATCCTTCCGGCTAGTCAGGGGTGCCATGTTCATTATTGCGTTGATTTTCTCTGGATTTTCCTCGATGCCGCTTTGTGAAACAATAAAGTCGAGTAGCTTTCCCGAAGGTACTCCGAAGATACACTTTTTCGGGTTCAGCTTCATCTTGAATCTCCGTAGGCTTTGAAAAGTTTCTTCTAAGTCAGCAATGAGGTCCTCCTTGACTTTGGTCTTGATCACCACATCATCGACATACGCCTCCATATTGCACCCGAGTTAAGTGTGAAGACACCATTGGATAGCACATTGATACGTTGCTCCAACGTTTTTTCAACCTGAACGGCATAGTGACATAGCAGTACGCCCCGAATGACATGATAAAAGAAGTCTTAAGACAGTCCTCCTCCTTTAGGCTGATTTGATGGTATCCAGAGTAACAGTCGAGACAACTGAGTAATTTGTATCCCGCAGTTGAATCCACCACCTGATCTATTCTCGATAGATCAAATGGATCTTTGGGACACGCCCTATTTAAGTCAGTATAGTCGACGCACATGCGCCATTTACCATTCTTCTTCCGAACCAAGACTGGGTTTGCCAGCCAATCCGGGTGATAGACCTCTTTGATGAACCTGGCTGCTAGGAGCTTGGTTATCTCCTCCCGAATAGCATCTTTGCAGTCTTGTGCGAAGCGCCGTAGTCGTTGCTTAACTGGTTTGGAGTCTGGCTTGACATTTAAGGAATGCTCGATCACCTCCCTTGGTACACTAGGGATGTCAGAAGGCTTCCAAGCAAATATATCCCTGTTCTTCTGGAGGAAAGTGATAAGTGCATCTTCCTATTTGGGGTCGAGTTCGGTCCCGACAAGCGCAGTCTTGGTGGGGTCGGAAGGGTCCAAGGGATCTTCTTTGTCTCTGAATCCGCTAAAATTCTCAACTTGGCTGCTTTCTTTGCAGGAACTTGATCGTCCTCGTTTGTAGTTGTTGCAGCTAGTCGGATATTGCTTCGTCCGACTGCCGCTTCATGAGATTGAGCCAGCTCACAGCTCTCCTTGTCGCAGGTGAAGGCTTGCTTGACATCGCTGCGCAAGAAAAGTACTCCAACTAGTCCTAGCATCTTGAGCACCATGTATGTATAATGGGCACTGCCATGAATTTGGCTAGCGCGGGCCGTCCGAGTATAGCGTGATATGCAGTCTCGAAATTGGCAACTTCGAAGCAGATGTTCTCGGTGCGGAAATTTTCCTACGTGCCAGAAGTAACTGGTAGAGTGATCTGTCCAAGTAGAGAAAAAGAGAAGCCAGGGATTACCCCGTGGAAGGGAGCTGTACTCGGTTGCAGCTCGGATCGAGGTATCTTCATCTCATCGAGTGTCTTGGCAAATTAAATGTTGAGAGCGCTTCCTCCATCGATGAGAATCTTCTTCAGTTTGATGCTTCTGATGACTGGGTCCAGGACAAGTGGATAATGTCCTGGATGCGTTACTCGGTCAGGATGATCCGCGCGGTCGAAAGTGATTGCCATCTCTGACCAACGCAAGTATTGCTGTCTCAGATGCAAAATCAACTGAAGACCGACTGGTCAAACTAGATCAATTGGAGGAAGCAAGGGACATCACAACCATCCAATCGGTAAGGTATCTTCAAGGCCTGCGTCGTTATCACAGTTGGAATGTTCGTGGCTGTACCTTTTTGGTGGGAGATCTCGTTTTAAGAAAAATCCAAACCACCAAAGACAGGCATAAATTATCTCCCTTTTAGGAGGGGCCGTTCATTGTCGCTGAGGTGACATGCCCGGGCGCTTACTGACTAAAGACAGAAGACAACATCCTAATCAACAACTCATAGAACATAGAACAGCTACGTCCTTTCTATACCTGAGTTTTATACTCCTTTTGTACACATAAAGTTAGTTACTCTGACTCACTACATCATTTGTTCCAACCGACTAGTGAGTCGGGGGCTACATGTTAGTACATGATTGTTGTCGTTAATAAAATTTGAGCTCATTTTGTCTAAGTCATGAAGCTTTACAACAAGTCTGTTAAGTTTTCCCGAGTATAGTCCTGAGAGGTCAACGATTTTTATTAAGTTAATCTCAATTCACTCGGTGTGAATTATTTTGTCGGGTAAAGCTAATGATGGCTCAGAAGCAGCAAGTACTCGGCAAAACTTAACGACAAACAGCAAAAATATTTACAATATTTACATATTGTTTTTGGTGAACACAAACTACATAAATGTTTCTATCTAAATTGATAGGTCCTTGGCTATGGCTTCCGCAGTTGCCCTAACTTGGCTGATCAGCTCCAATCCCTGCTCCGGAGTAGTCCCTTCGGCAAAGCCTTCACCAACAGCCTCAATATCTACCTGGGGGTAGAGAGACTTGGTCATGGCCAAAGCTTGGGCAATCCCAACAGCGACGCGCTCATCCGAGTACTTCTTTAATATCTCTGGAGCTTTCTCGAGGCGTTCTGCTACTTGAGTAATTGAGCTGGAGCTGGATCCGGCCTAGTGCGGGCACATGATGTCAAGCAAGGTCTTTGCGGAGTCAACAATGACCTGCCATGATTCCTTTATAACCTTTATCTTTTCTACAAAGGCACCGAATTGGATTTGCGAGTTGGCCTTGAAAGCTGTTTACACATAGACAAGAACATCAGCAAACCAAGACACCTAACTAGGTTGAGCATGCAGTCGGACGAGTGACTTACTCGCATAGTCGGTGTCCACTTTCGACTTAGCCTTCTCGAGCTCTTTCAATTCCTTTTTAAGGTGCTCGATCTCCTAGGACTAGGCACTAAGATTTGACTCGAGGGCTATAGCAAGAAGACATTCAATACTCAATAATGCAAGAAGATTTATTCAAGTGTACTCAGGCAAAAAGGAATCTTACTTCTGATTGTCCCAACCTAAGTCTAGTTTTCATCCTTGAGCTTGTCCACCAACCCCCTCAGCCACTCCTCCCTCTCCTTGCTGGATCTTTCTAGGTTTTCCTTGGCAATCCGAAGCTGTTGGAGTGGAGTAAGCTAAGGGGTGAGTTTGGTCAGGACTTTGCCCATCTTCACTGACCAATCGACCACTTTCTGCTCATGAAGTATCGAGGTTAAGCAAGACAAACGACAAGGATGCAAAATTCTGAGGAATTGCCAATCAGCAAACACATCAAGATCGACTATGTACCTGGATCCCCTTTGACGCGGCAATGGCGGCGTACATCATGTTGACTCCTTCTTTCTGGGCTGCTTGCTCGTCATGCTTGAAGTTTTTCGCTTCCCCTTCTGGAGTAACCCAATAAAATGTCCGGGGAAAGTTCTGCTGGGGAGCTTCAAGTCTGGGGAGATTACCCTCATCAGAAAATTATGACGGCAAAGGCAATGGAGTCCTAGCCCAGGGCTCGACTGGCGGCACTGCTTCCTGGGCGAGCTCAGGGATTGGGGCTTCGACCACGACGTCCTGACTTGGCGATAATTGTGGCTCGGCTGGTAGGATCACCTCAGCTTCAGGGGCTGGGAAGACCTCCAGCTCGGCCTACGGCGCAACTGGCTCAGCCTCAGTCGGAACAGGATCTGCTACGGGGGTTGGTGGCGCTACCCCCTTGGGGTCAGCGTCACTTGGCTTCCTACAGAAATATTCAACTTTCAAGATATTGCAAGATTCTCCAGATTCTCTTCAAGATCGAAGATTTTCATACCTCTTGGAAGTTTTAAATTTTCACCCTAGTGCGCTAGGTGCGGAGGAAGTCGGCGAGGGGCTAGATAGCCTACTCAGCGGCAAAGAACTGCTGACTATCGGGCTTATCGGCGTGGCAGTTGGTAGAGGCGAGCTTGGCCCAATCGGTGATATGCCTAACGCGGCCGACTAGGGGGTGGCGGCACTCGGCGGTGCTGTCCTGGGGCTGGGAGGCCTAGGGGCGGTGCTGCTTGTGTCCTTGATCTTCAGGCTGCCTAGTGCCTTACTTGGCACGTCTTTTTGCTTGGCCTGGTCTGTTACTGGTCTTTTCCCAACCCTCTTGGGGCTGGGTTGGGCGGCTGAGAGGCTGGCTAGGTGTTTCTTGGATCCCATGGCCGATTGGTCTTGGGAATCAGAATCAAATTCTTTGTAGTCCTGCAGGTGTTAGGATATTATCTATTACACACTTCAGAGCTGGATAACATTCATGGCATTCATCACAGATGGATATCAGATTCATAACAACATAGCAAGTTACCTTTGGCAGGGGCTTGCCCTTGCAGTAGAGCATGGGGGCTCGTTCCTCATCCTCGGTCTCCACAACTCCATTGACAAAGAAGCCCAACAAAGTGTCAGTGACCTTGTTCTTGTCAATGAAGTCAGGATATTCCCAGCTCGGATCGTTTTTGCCCTGGTAGTCAAAGCCGAAGTGGCTCCTGGCCTTTAGTGGTCGGGTTCAACGATTCATAAAACACCTTGCAACCCATGGACCAGTCAACCCTTTCCCTTCAGCAGATCAATTTTTTCCAGCAGCTGGTAGACCTGCCCCCATTTCCTCGTGCCATGGCACAGAGGACCAGCTCTCTAGGACAGTTGGATGATTGCCTATGAAAGGGGGGAGAGGGTTCCAGATTCAAGCAGTAGAACCACTCTCAGTGCCACCCCTTGAGAGAAGTTTTTAGGGGGACGTTGAGACAGGCCCTCTTCATCTCATTCCTGAGTTGAAGGCCTGCCCCCCCCTGATGGTTTGAATTTTGGATTTGGATGGCTGGGGATTAATGTGGAAGAGGTATCTGAAGAGATTGAAATGGGGCTTAACCCCTAGAAAAGCTTCACAAAGAGTGGCAAAGATTGAAATTTGAAGAATGGAGTTGGGATTAAGATTCACCAGCTCAATTTGGTAGAAGGCAAGGAGGCGGCGGAGAAAATCAGAAGACGAAAGAGCCAAACCACGATCAAAGAATGAAGTAAAAAACCACGGTTTCACCCGGGTTTGGAGCGGGGACAGACTCTCCGTTGGCTGGACGCCAGTTGATGATGTCCTGCTGTTGAAGAATCATTCTCTTCTCCAAAATCCGCAGCTTCACCGTGCCGAAGTCCGACACCGGCTAAACTCTGGAAGGCATATCGGGGATCTTGAAGGGGGCCTCTGGCATTGCTGGAGAAAAGGAATCGGGCGGAGAAGCTCTAGGGCACTACGAATTGACGTTGGGAGGCAGGTCTCAGTGAGTCTCAGCCGGGAGCACGAGTAGCAGTGAACCCTAGTGAGGCAGAGTGTGAAATTTGGGCATGATTTCGGGAAGACGAAGGGATTCGGCAGATTGGGGGAGAAAGAGGAATCTTTTCTCTCTCCCACTGCTTTATAAGGCCTACGTTAGGTTAGTGGGCTTGGGCCAACTAGCCCGGTAATGGGTCGTAAGATATGAGTTTCTAAATAGCATGTCCTACTGGGTCGATCGCTGACTGTGTTAAAATCACTGTACAGATGTTATTTTACAGATTCTGATCAAAATAATCAGATATGCTTCATATTAAGCCTAATTGCTGGACACATATGTTCAAATATTTGAATTATTTGATAGGTATTGAGGATATATCCTTATAAGGATCAATAGATGGTCTCTATTAAAATTGGAGAGGCAGGTGTCTCTCAAGTAGACCGTACGGCATATTGGGTAAAAATCCATGAAGTGGTACTCGGCTTACATGCTTAGCCAAAAATTGCCTCGAGCAAAAATATTTTCAGCTGATATGATGCTGAAGAGTCCAATTTCTAAGAAATATACCACTCAGAAAAGACTTAAAGGTTAAAGATCTTTGACTTTATGTTTAATTGTTTCAGAATTAAGCACAAAGTCAGGCGCTACACCTAATAGATGCGCCTACTCAGCGCACATTATTCATATTTTCCTATGAAACCCTTCATAGCCTCGATGCCAGCTGATATGAAGCAGGACTTGGAGAAGATGCACTCGGACAATGATCATGTAATTAACAAGAAGAGCCAGGTATTTTTCGTCGACGGTCCGGGTGGCACTGGAAAGACATTCCGATACAAGGCACTTATTGCTAGAGTGCGATCGGAGGGGTTAATAGCCATTGCAACTGCGACCTCTGGAATAGCAGCGTCAATATTACCCGGAGGACGCACCGCACACTCAAGGATCAAAATCCCCATTAAGCTTGCTCATAACAGCATGTGCAACTTCACAAAGCAGAGTGGGACCGCGGAGTTACTTCACAGAGCATCCTTGATTATTTGGGATGAAGCTGCCATGACAAAGCGTCAAGCAGTTGAGACACTTGATAGGTCCCTTCAAGATATTATGGGTTGTTCTTTGCCATTTGGTGGAAAGGTTTATCGTATTTGTTGGTGATTTTAGACAGGTTCTTCCCGTGGTTACGCATGGGACAAGGGCACAGATAACTGATGCTACATTGCAAAGATCTTATTTATGGAAAAATATAAGGAAGATATGACTGTCGCGTAACATGAGGGCTCAATCTGACTTGTGATTTTCGGATTATCTCCTTAGGATTGGAAATGGAATGAAAAACATGATCAGAGATGATTACATTCGTTTGCCTGATGACATTGTGATTGGTTATGCAGACACCGAATATTCAGTGAACAAACTAATTCAACATGTGTTCCCCTCACTCGATGATGAAATCAATGAAAGCTCTACAACGTATATGAGCACACAGGCCATTCTGTCAACGAAAATTGAGTACATGGATAACCTGAATGGAAAGATGATTGATAGGTTTCTAGGCCAGGAAAAGGTTTATCACAGCTTTGATTCCGTCAATGATGATCCCCACAATAGCTACCCTATTGACTTTCTCAACTCGATCACTCCAAATGGCCTGCCCCCACATGAACTCAAAGTAAAGATCAACTGCCCCGTGATTCTCCTCCGTAATCTTGATCCTAATAATGGGCTATGCAACAGTACAAGACTAATTGTCAGATTATTTCAAGAGAATGCAATTGATGCTAAAATTGTGGGTGGACAACATGCAAGCAAAAGGGTGTTCATACCAAGGATCCCTTTGTCTCCCTCGGACGATATTTCCCTTCCTTTCAAGTTCAAGAGGAAACAATTCCCAATACGTCTGACTTTCGCAATGACCATAAATAAATCATAAGGACAGACCATGCCAAATATCAGGATCTATCGTCCAGAGCCCGTGTTCTCACATGGACAACTTTATGTTGCATTGTCAAGGGGTGTGTCAAGGCAAACAACAAGGATTTTGGCCAAGCCAATGAAAGAAATAAACCCTACAGGGAAGAGCACTAGGAATATTGTGTACAAAGATGTCTTAAACTGGTGATCAATGGTATGTAATAAGGCCAATATTTAAGTTTGCATGTAAAACAATCGTTGTTAATATCCATTACTGACCACTGTCTTTTGGTTCTGTACAGCATGTCGCAGCCGAATGGGTGGATACCATGAAGTTAGGGCCGGCACACAACAGACAGTAGATTGATTAATAAATACTTTTGTAATAACTCTTTTTGTTGTTTTGTATGAATCTTATAACTACATCATTCTATGCTCCATTATATATTTGTACCAATGTCTTTTGGTTGTTTTCTTTATGATATCAAATGTAGAGTAAATTATAGGAACAAAAACTCATGTTTGTGGTTTAAATTCAGATTCATGCTATGGATGATTAATTAAGGTATATGCAAGCTGAGATCAAATATCGCCGTAGCGTTAGCATGGGCATATTACTAGTTAAATTGGAGATGCAGGTGTCTCAAGTACACCTCACCGCGTATTGGGTAAAAATCCATGAAGTGGTACTCAGCTTACATGCTTAGCCAAAAATTGTCTCGAGCAAAAATATTTTCAGTTGATATGATGCTGAAGAGTCCAATTTCTAAGAAATATACCACTCAGAAAAGACTTAAAGGTTAAAGATCTTTGACTTTATGTTTAATTGTTTCACAATTAAGCACAAAGTCGGGGACTACACCTAATAGGTGCGCCTACTCGGCGCACACTATTCATATTTTCCTATGAAGCCCTTCATAGCCTCATTACCAGATGATATAAAGCAGGACTTGGAGAAGATGCACTCGGACAAGGAGTACTCGGGAGCAAGGTACTCAAAAAATCTTCACTAAGGAGGGTGAGCACTCAGCACCAGCTGTGACTCAACTATGAAGGTCACACGGGCAACTGTGGATGCCATGGGCCCCGGGTACCTCATGGGAAGCTTTCTAGCCACTCGGACAGAGGATAGGCCCAATCATATAATTGGGGATGCAACAGGACTCGGTGCATATTACCTTATATGATAAGGAAAGCGATACAATACTAGTCGAGTACGTTGTATTCCTAGAAGGAGATCCCTTGGTCCAGTCCGACTAGGATTCCTACCTTGTAACCTTGCCTCTTCGGTATATAAGGGGAGGCGAGGAGCCCCCTGGGGCAAGAAGAGAACAGACATACAATCTCACTAGAGAAACCTCAAAGCCAATACACAACAGCTAGAAGTAGGGTATTACCTCACCTCGAGGGCCTGAACCAGGATCAATTGTTTCGTGTTCCTTTGTAATCCATCAAGTTTAGGTCTCACGAGTAGCCCCATATTATTATTGCCAATATAAAACATCGACAACAGCATAGAAGAAGGATGGAATCTTGGCTTGTGTCTTCTGAAAGTAATTGATTGTTGTAGCAAAATCCTTGAAGGATGTGCCCTGTCTGAGTTTTGTTCGCATATTCGAGACATCTTTAGATGTATAGCTTAGATTCCTCACTCCCCATGCAAATCACCTAATAGAGATAAAATATGTGAAGTTACAATGTTTCGATTATGCAATGTCCTTAAGAACTCATAATCCTCAACTGAAATATGTCTATGAGACCTATAGAACTTTCTCCTTCCAAGATGTTTCACCAGCAGGTGTGTGTGCTCTAGCTGAAACACAATAACTTTCCATCTGCCATCTCTCAGACCAATGGTCATGTACGCTTTGCAGTCAAATCTTGAAAGTAAGATTTGTTTCCTCTTTCCTTCTAACATAAGATCTTGCTCACCAATGTTTTCTGCCCTTGTTGCAGGGGCATTACCCTCAAAAGACGCACCGCCCTTGCGTGCATGTACACATTCGAAATCTCTTCTAATCAAACCATTCTCACCAACTCTGTTGTTTCTAGACGATGCAATCTGTGTCCCAAACCCAGTCTTCAAAGCGTAATCATTGTACATTCTTTTCGTTTCCTCCACAGTATCAAATTCCATCCCCAAAAAAGGAACTACCAGTTGTGAGCAAACCACATCTTGTTCTTTCTCCTCATCATGTTCTTCATCGTCACGTGGCCCATCTTTTGTATCAAAGTAAACTGACCCATCTGGAAATACATTGCCCCCATCGGCAACATTTGTGTCCTTAGCACCACCCCCATCTGTAATCTGCAGAATATGTGTCAACTGGATATAAAAAATGTTCCAAAACAATTTTTAACTCATGTGGCAATGTTCCAAGTGATGTATACTTCAAGGTACACAAGGCCCATCGTAAGGTTTTCATCATATCTTGAAATTATGCCATTAGAGACGTTTTTCCAATGTTGTGTACAGATAAGGCAGCATGGCTAACACCAGAAGAGCTCCCCACAGTACCATGTTGAGCCAAGGCCGCAGTCTGCTTCAAAATGTTTCATCAAATACACAACAATGTTTCAACACATTCTGACACATGTTTCATTGATGTAAAAAATATCATGTTCTATTGCAAGAGAAGGAGGTGGGAGAAATCTACCTAGTTGAAACCAAGCATATAGAATGGGGGAAGAATAATGTTAGTTTTACCACAATTTGAACAAATTCAAATAGGATGTTTTATGTACAAGGTCAGGAGGAGGCACAAAATACTGCAATTACAACCCTGTGAACAATTTTTTACTCACCACTATTTGCGAGGGATCCCTATGGTGGAGAGGAGCAAAGAATACTCCATGGCTTGCACCGGAAGAGCTCGTCGTTGGTTGAGATTGAATTGCAACATTAGCCGCAAGTCGCATGGGCATATGAAATGATTGTTCATTAATCCGGCGGATTAGATGCACCATGTTGCTGCCCAATCTGGTTGGTGGGGGGCTGGGGGGAGACGGCTATGTGGCAATGGTTGAGCTAGGATGGCGACGCTCCAGCTGCAGCATCCCCGCGCATGAAATTTGCAGCCACCAGTCGCCAGCCGCCTGGCCGCGACGACAAGATTAGAACAAAAAGGGGGCACAGGGTCCGATGAAACATTACCTTTTTTTGTTTCAATTGATACAACGCTAGGTTGCAGACGAACCAGGCGCCCGATCCGTAGTCGCGCCCTAAAGTATATGGACCATGTATACAACTAGAGAGAATATTACCTATTTGTAAATTCCAAGTGCACTTTACTCGTATTTGGACGACGTTAGCCAATGATAACGGTGGCAGCGCATGGATCTAAGGCCAAGGGGAACAAAGTGAGAATGACATCACTGTGGCAATGGAGACTGTGACTCCAGCATGGATCTCGATAGGCCGATAAGACGCAGTGATAGCCAAAGTGAATCAAGCTAGCTTAGTTCCAGCAATGCAGGTTGAGGCAAACCTGGTGGTGCTAGCACATATCAAGATCATCCTATGATGGTGGTATAGATCGAGACCAACCCGATATCAGTGATACGATGGTGGGTCAGGTGGCAATGCTGGGGGAGCAGAGACCACTGCATGATCTTAAATATATGCTAAAGGAATCACCTCACATTCGCCCGTAACCGTGGGTACGGCTATTCGAACAGTTCATAACCTTTGCAAAGGGTGCATGCTTTACCCACATGATGCGAACTTACTTCACACACTCGTCAGTGGGGAAGGTTCGCGACAAGGCCTTTCCAAAGGCCACAGACCAGGTACTAGGAACACATTTCCTATACTCAGGGATGGGGATATATCGTCCTCTTGGAACCCAACTGATCCCACTTTTATTAGCAACCGAACGATCCTGGAAACACTAATTACTCGGCCAGGGGCATCCCATTCCACCCGTTGGTCGCACTGTGAGATGCTCCGATGAAATTTCCCAAGGAAATGGTCCTTATATGCGAATACGAAGCGCCCCACACAGGCGGTCACCTTGCATCTTGGGTTTTCACAAACCATTTTTATTTTGCAAAACACGCCAACACTGAATGTCGGGTTTTTAAAAGGGTTCACAAACCCGTTTTTCCCTTATCGACAACCAAGAGTGATTGAAGCGGTATCATCGATACCCATGCTCAAAGAGCACGGAAACCGAGGTACCGAGAGGTGGAGCTACAAGGGATCGGGTTATCAAGGCCTACAGGTCTTATGCAACTACTGGGTAGGTCCGTCGGTTTGTCATGCAAACTGAGGCTGGTCAAATTAATGTGCACATTAATAATGCAATTTTGCAAACAAATCATTTTTTCAATTTAGGAACAATATGGTCAAAGAGTGATTTACCTCAATCTTCGTCTTCAAATCCTCGTGAAAATCAAGCGTCGAAGATATCCGAAATGTTGACTACATGTGCAATGAGAGAGAACTCACACAAAACCCTAAAAATAAAATACTATTATTAATAACGAATAGTGACATAGGGTAGATCTCAATTTTAGAAAAATTTGGAGACTTGAATAGGGTCAATCGGAGTTATGGATAAAAAAGATATGAGTTTTCAAAATTTAAATGATTTTCTGGAATGTAGAAAAGGATTTATTATTTCAGAAAAGGAATATGCCGAAGGAATATTCCCCACTGACAAGTGGGGCCTATGTCAGTGGAGAGGTAAAAGGCTGAGGGGTGTGGTCCACATGCCAATGACAGATAGAGAGAGTGGGGTCCACATGTCAGTGAGGATTGGTTTGAAATAAGAGATAAATGAAGTTTTAATTATATCGGGCCCACATGTCAGTGAAGAGGGAGAGGGATTAGAGTGCGGATCACTGTGCACTTAATGTTATATGCCAATTTGTCAGTGGCTGATTGAGGTGGGGCTCGACGGCTAACGTGGCTGCCATGTCGGATGTGCGAGGGGGAGGCGCTCGCTAGCCCAATCGGACAGCCGTCAGCGCGCGGTGGCTTCTAGCTACCGGAGGCGAGCCAAGGGTGGCGGGGTCCGCCAGTGGCTAGCGGGGGTGGCGAGGAAGGTAATAGCTAGCTCGAATTGGATGGATGGGGTATGACGACGGTTGGCGGTGAGAGATAGCAAGCGGCGGCGAGGTGGTGCGGCGTATGGTTGTCGCGGCGACCAAATGAGCGGCGGAGGGGCCCTAGATGGGTCGTTTCAGATGCGGTGAGAAGGGAGGAAGCCAGGGAGAAAGGAATTTGGCCTCTACCTTGCATGACGGCGAGTTCCCGAAGCAGCGGCAATAGCGGAACGACGGCGCCCGAATTAGGGGTTTCCGCTAGAGCGGAGTTCGAATGGAATCAAAGGCTCTGCCGGGGTCACGAAGTGATGGGAGCTCGGTGGCGGGGTCAATTCGGTTGATTGGGCTCGAGAGTGGTGGAAATGGAGCGAGGCCAAACAGCTATGGCGGTCAGCCGAGAGAGAATTTGCAGCGGCGAGGCTTGCCCGATTGGAGTGCGGCGAGTAGGGCTCCATTGGTCCATTTAAAGGCGGGGAGTGGCACGTCGCAATGATGGAGAGAGGCGGTGGAGCTCCACGATGTCAATGGCAAAGCTGGCCGATGCGACGGGACACTACAGCGCTCCTGTGGCCGGCGTCATCGCTGGGCTGCGTAGTCGCCAGAGAGAAGAGGGGAGACAGAGAGAATGGCGATGGGACAGGACGGGATTTTTGCGCACGCGGTTTTTGACCTTGCCAGCGAGAAAAGCTTTGGGCTTCGGCCTGCATTTTTTGACCGAGCGCCATGGTGGGCGTCGGAGCGCGTTCCGCACCGAGCTCGGGTTCCGCAGTGTTGACGAGGAGGGCCGTGAGCTTGCTCTGGCCGGGACAAGGAGGAATGGGCGTGGCGAGGGATGGGACGGGACGTGGTTGACTTTGGTGCATGGCCGGATATATTTCTTTGGCTCGACATTTTTGTCGAGCACGTGATGTGCATGCGGGAGGGAGGTGAGGTAGGGGATGGCCTTGCAAAAGCGGGCGTGTGGGGAATGGCGACTGACTGACGGGCAGTTCCAGCCCATCAGTGCTAGGTCACGCACGCGTGTGGGGGAAGCGGCGCGCGTGTGGCTATGTGCGCTGCTTGGTGCGGACGTGCGGCCCGTGGGCCAGCGGCCTCGCGCGGGCAAAGGAGAGAAGAAAGCGGGGGCGCAGGAGGCTAGGCCGTGGGTCGATGGCCTCGCTGGGTTGTGTGGGGGAAAGAGACGAAGGGAGATGGAAAAGCCGAGGCTGGGTGGGCCGTGGAGAGAGAAGGGAAGATGGGCGGCCCATTGGAACAATGTTTCTTGATAATTTCACTAGAGATTGATTTTGAGGTTTGTTTGAATTCTTGAGAGGATTTTTCAATTCAAGATTGATCCTTGAGTTCACAAAAATCTTAGGATTTCAAAACAGGGCTTCAAGATGATAACTTTGATATTTTTGAGAAGGGGTTTGCCCTTTTGGGGAGAAATTCAAGGAAGGGGATTAAGAGGGGATTCAAGGGGTTTTGAATTTGAATTTAATTCTTGGGATTTGAGCTCAAGGGAATTTTGGGGATTTTTGGAAGTGAGTTCTCGATGGGAATTTGAACTTTGAGAGGGATCAAGATATGGAGAATCTTAATGGAAAGTTTCGGAGGGAATTTCGAATTACTAGGTCCGAATCCCGATATTTGAATTTGGATTAAAATTTTGGGACGGGGATTTGGGGAGGATTTGAAATATTCAAGGGTTTTTGGGATATTTGGGGGAGAGACATTTGAATCTCGAAATTTGAGTCTCGGGATTTTGGAGGGAAGTTTGGAAGCGAGATTTTTGGGGTTCAAAGGAGGATTTAATTGAGATCTATGGCACTTAGTCCTTAATCACATACGAAGAGCCAAAATTTTTGAAATTAGATTTTTTATAAAAATAGTTTTTAACAACTCGAAAACCGGGGCGTTACACTTATATCTTTTTTGCTATCTAGGATCTAGAGGAATTACTTTTTTGGGTTATAAAAGCCCTGACCCACACATAGGGAATGGGCTGGGATTGAGCCCTGCCAAACATGGCCATAGAGAAAAAAAAATATCACATGTTTTGAACCATGAGTCGTAATCAGCTAGCTAGTCTCATTGTGGTACAAGCTGTCCACCAACATTCAAAATCTCCTGTTGGCAATGGTACTCACCATTCATCCAGGATATAATCCTAAGGAGGTTGTGGGTATACACAAGCATATGTGTGTTCAGTGGATTGTGAGCACTCGGAATTCAAGTTGGTTCATGTACAAGTGTAATTCATGACAACCTGTCTAGAGGTGATGAAGCATACAACAAGCACCGTCTGGCTATGGCATCACTCTTACCCATACAGATCTAGCATGTTTAAGTTTGTTTTTTTGTCATCCTTATGTATTTTGCATTTGGTTCTGCCATAAACATCATAACAAGTGGTTCTAGTTTCAGTTGAAGTAAAGGCCAAATATATCTATTATCTAAAAAAATACTTGTGGGTTCACCAACATAAAACTCTCAAAATACCAACCACCGAGGCAGAAATAAAGTGATTTGAACACGGATGTAGTTCACTAGAGTAACTTGCATGTGGAAGGAATTCATGGCACTGTTGGGCATGAGAACGATGATGCCGGTGGTACTCCACAAACCAAAATCTAGAAAAAGAAATATACAAAGGTGTATAATGCGGAACAAAATAAGGAGGAACGGTGGCGAGGAAATTGTTAGAGCTTTTACAGCAGCCCAAGCATTCCTATAGACTTAAAGATCATTTTGGGTCAAGTTCTTTTGCCATGAGATGTGGGCAGCCTAAGTAGATTACATGATGCCAACATGTCCAAAAGATATACAAATATGCTCTACAGCGGGGGCCGATCAAAGTCCAAACAACAGGCGTGCCTACTACATGCATTTCTCTCGTTTTTCTCTGTGTTGCTCTCTCTCTCTCTCTCTCTCTCTCTCTCTGCGCCCTTGCTACATGTGTAGCAGTGATCTGATGGATGCATGAGTAGTAACAACTTCATTAGCAAGCTTCAAATGATGTTGTTTCTCCTAACCTATTTATCAAATCTACAATCCGATTACACCATGGTATTCCATGTAATTAAATCTATATAACAATATCTCGTATGATTATATATTGATGACATATATATATATATATATATATATATATATATATATATTCATTAAAATTTGATGTTTTATGCGCAATAGCAAATATTTCAATGACTAATTTTTTTCTGACGATCAATTACAATATCTTCACCGTCTAATTTTTTGCACCGTGGAACCTTGTTACTCTGTTTTTAAGGGAAATATGGCCTATGAGGTCCACTCATGGGCTATGGCCTCATGGGTGGAACCCTGAGAGCCCTATTGTATTGTGAAAAAAGTCCGCTTCAAATCCCTCAATTATTGGTCGAGTTTTATTCGTGTCCGTCAACCACAAAACCAGGTGTACAATATCCCCCACTTATCAAAACTCAAATCGAGTCCCTCGACAGTTTCATCCTACATGAGACTACAGTTAGCAAAGGACGGTGGTTTTGTCCTACGTAGTAGTACTGTGGCTATCCAGTCAACAAAAATAATTTTACAACTAGTGGGACCCACTTGTCAGTTAGGAAAAATAAAAAAATGAGACCCACATGTCCCTTCTCCTCTCATCTTCAATTTTTAAAGCTAAGCTTAAAGCAGCAAGCTAAGCTAGACATGGCCACCACCACCATGGCCCTCTCCCCCCTGGCGCTCGCCGACAAGGCCGTCGCCAAGGTGTTCAGCGAGGGCCGCATCACCATGCACAAGTCGGCACCTGAGCCCACGCCAACTACGTCCGACAACCCGTGGTACGGCCCCGACTATGTCCTCTACCTTAGTCCGGCGAGTTCTTGACCATGCTACCCAGTAGGAAGCCGGTGGTGAAGTGGCAGCGGCACGGGCACAACACAAAACAGAACAAAACCACTGTCCTTTGCTCACTGTAGTACCATATATGCTCCACAAAGAATGAAACCATCAAGGAACTCGATTTGCCTAGTTTTAATAGTTAGAGGACATTATATACCTAGTTTTACGGTTAAGAAATACGAATAAAACTCAACTACGTAAGGTTGTTTATCTATGGCTAACAAGCCCAAAAGAAACCGTTCAGGTCATGTAACTCACGTTAAAGAACATATTTCACATTAAATAAAGCAGTAACACTAATGCTTCATTTCAGAAAAAATGAATCGTGTATTTGTAATAGAGCCTTATTTGATAAATACAAGGTTTAACAACACTTTCTGGGGATTTGGCCTAGTCAACTTTTTATGCCAAGCAGAATGTACCATAATTTGCAAAATTACATGCACAAATAGTTCTTAACAAGTAGCTCAACTTGTACAATAAGCCCTGATATAAGTGATGCAAAGCAAGGCACCATTATCATCAGTGCTTCCGGCATATCTACGACATGATACACAACAAATATTACAACAAACATGGCCATCTTACTGCGTTGTGAGTAGGACACGGTTGGATTGCCAATTCATAGTTCCCTCTCCATTTATCTAGCCAACAATAATGAAATACAACAAAACTATATGATATGGAGAAAAATAACAATAGGACATGACCTAGCATATGATTACACCATTTATGATAACCTTGCGTACTCCCAGCATCAAATCTTTGTCCTGGTGGGCTCTGCTGGGTTTTGACAGACCAACCATTTGGTTAACCTGCATATACAGGGGGATGTCCATGCTGCACACAACACAATCACCTGCCGTGCTTGAAAATTCAAAGAAACCAATGGTGCTGTACCATAAGACAACTTTTATCATTTAACCATTGATAAATGCAGCACAGCAGGGCACAGAAACCAGGCTCTGGCAAGTATTGATCCACCAGCAGAAACCCATCAAGCCAAGTACCTGTACACGTTTGGGTTGTCTTTATCCCTCTCCAAGTAATCCCTTGTGATAAGATCCTCAATCCGCTTCTTTATTGCCTTGAAGTCAGGCTGCATGGGAAAAAGAAAAATACTTGTCATAGTGAAGGCATCAAAGGAGGTTCAAGGAAACAAGTTTTTTACACATTTCCTGAATGTCAGCTTAACCATATTAAATAGTTACAGTATATTTCAGACAGGAAAACACAAAAAGATGGTAGTAAAGATCACAAGGGTGCTACTAGAAAGTTGTACCAAGCATTTTGATAGGAACACCATGAATGATTGAACCCAGCACTTATTTAAATGGAGAATGTTGAAAATACTTTTGCTAACATGTGCAAGCACTTTCTTGAAGAAAACTAATACCTTGAACATGCGGCCAAGCTGCTCCACACATTCCATCACAAGTTGCTGATGGCCCAATACTTTGCGGCTCTTCATAATGCGCACAATTGATGCATCAATTGCATATCTGCGATCCTTATCAACATCTTCAACTACTTTCTTCTTCTCATCAACTGGAGGAAGGGGTATCTAAAAGTAGCACAACAACAACAATAACATATTGAACCAGAGAAATAAAAAAAAGGCACAAGCAGAATAGGTTATGCTTTCAATTTTACACCACTTATATGGGTTCACTTTATTGTCATCAGAAGATCTCAGTATCTCACTGTGCCTTTTTTGTAAAACCACACCATCCAGATCCCTTAGTATTTTCTTCATTTTCTTTTACTTTTATCCAAAACTGAGGACGCAAACCCCAACATCCTTAGCATGCATTCACATTGGCTAGCGACCACTTACTGGGGCCTGAGGACAATGCCTTGCCAGCCCTGCCACCTTCTACAGCTTCCATTGTCATAGGTTCCATTCTCTTTTCTTGGTCCACTGCTTGCACGTGTACAATTTAATGGCTAGTATATGGAGACTAATTCGAGTCTGTGTATTGGCTACTTGGTTGAGTAGCCAACCTTGCTGTCTGCTCGGATGAGGGCAAGGTGGTCACAGATAACAGCAGGTGGCCTCAACATCATTGAATTGGTTAAAAAAAGCAACGTGTGACCTTTTAATGGTAATAAAGCAAACCCAAAAATTTGAGGGGTATAAAACTAAAAATATGAACTTCCGAAGCTACATAACCAATTTTGCCAGAAGTAAATTATCAAACCTAGAAAACATAAAGAAAAGGAAGATACCTTTATTCTTCGCATCTTGTCAGTAAACTTTGAATTGAACTCAAAGACATCATTTGGTGAAATAGATTTATTATTTGGTTCTTTGTTAAGAATCTTGTACTTTGCACAAGAGAGAGAATGGAGCAATCGGACAACATCATCATCTGAGAGATTTAACTGTGTCACAATCTCAGAATAGCTGAGTCTATCAACTCCGTTAAACAGCAGCAGCAATGCAGCCTACCAACATAAGTGAAAGGCATTTCAGAAGAAATAATGCAAGAGGGAAGTGATAATGTGTTTTAAAACTACCTGATAAGTTGTGACAATGAGCTCAATAGTTTTGGCCTCAAACTTAGCATTAATATTACAGGTTCCCAGTGAATATATCCAGGTAAGCTTCCTGTGTTTTGTTCTTGTTTGGTAAAACTCCTTGAAAACCTCTACACATTTCACCTAAAAATAAAAAAAATAAAACAATTACAGTGTGTAGAGCAGAATGTCAACCATAAATTGTATGCAAAACAAGGCAACCTCAGGATATATGATGGTTATGTTATAGATCAAGATTAGCAAACTCCCAACTTTTTAGAAAGCCTAAAGGTAAGCTTACCATTTCAGCAGGTAGATTTATATCAAAAGATTTGTAACTTGGCCAAAATCCTGTTGTGAGGACAGTAACAGCCAAGTCTATTCCAGGATTCAACTCAGAGTGTGTGCTTATGAACTCTTCGAATTTTGCCTGGTGATCTCTCGCAACGGTAAGATCAGTAACCATGCCCTCCATTTTGGAAGTGAACTGCCCTCCGCACTGTTGCTTTAGCTTGGTAAGGATGCTTCTCTCATGTTCATCATTAGCACTCTTGTCAAAAAGCAATCTCCTTGCAAGCTTCTTTCTGCAAATAAGCCCCAAAGGTTAAGAACTGCATGAATTTCCATGTGCAAAAATTTAAAGACAGAAAGAATAAGCATGCAAAATAATAACAACTTACCTATAGAACTCAGCAAACAAGTCCTTGTCACTGATGTAGGCAAGTAACCTTACAACCTGGCAAATTGCACAGTTCCAAGATCAGGACTTAGTAATGACATTAATAGACCAAACATAACAAATTGATGGCTGTACCTTCTCAAGGGTATCTTCAATTGCTTCATCACTGAGCTTTTCACTACCACCTTTCTTCAAGATATTGTCACAGAAGGTAGCTAGTAATTCAGCGCTTGAACTGCCAGAAACACCTTTGTTGCAAAAAATTTCAAAAGCCTCCTTAAGTGCCTGCATAATAGGATACAGAACATGATCCAATATTTTGATATCATCGTGAAAATAAAGGTGTGAGCTAGCAGTTGAGTACATCAAATAGCAAACCTTATGGAAGAGAGTGTGCCCCTGGAAACAATCTGTAACATAAGCTACATACTTGTCGTGAAGCTCGATGATTTTCCGGACAAAAACCTAAGATAAAAACAGTGAGTAATAGATATCATAAAATAAGCGTAAAGCCATGAAAGTATACAAAACGGTTATCAGGACAAAACCTGTTCCTGCAAACCAACTATCTCCTTCTTCTCTGGCTGTAATATAACAAAGAAAATGCAAAATTACTTCAAGTGTATGCACAAATCAGCAGAGTAAATATCACAGCATAAATTCCCAACAAGAGTTGAGTTCAACGTCCAGCTAATTGATTAAATACATCCTACATGATTTCTACTGCCCTAAGTCCACGATAAAATTAGATTAATGCACTATGAAAACAGTAACACAAAACCTTCTTATTACTAGCAGCATCTTCGGCTTGTTTCACCAAGGCTGTGCCCTCATTAGTAACATGCTGCAGAGAAGTGATGTTACATTACATCATCAAAATATATTTCAGAAATAGAGTACACTTCTGGATAAACAAATACCTGCTTAAATATTTGAGAAACAGGCTCCAGACCACGAGTTATTCTGGAAAAGAGCCTGTACATTCTAGAGAGATCATCAACCTGGAGTAAAATAGAAGATGCTATGTTAGCAGGCTTCATACATTCCTGGTAAACTGTTGAGAGAGATGGGGATTCTCCACGAAACCTTGTCATCACGAAGCAATGCGTGGCATCCAGAATGCTCCTTCTCCAGGAGCTGGCTTGCATATTGAGTTAGCAATTCATGTTGCACTTTCTGTGAAAATCAAGGAAACAAAACACCTTGAATGATGTAGTACAGGGGGAAGGAAATTATAATTAGGAAACAATATTCTGATTCCTGAACATACAACTATAAATTATGTATATGGCCATGTGTTGTAGAAGCACTTAGCAAATATAGATTAAATGTCAAAAAGTACACTCTAAAATGTTGGAGTACAAAGCTACAGCAGACAATTCACTAACCTCCAGCAACTTCTGTTCACTACTGGAGTGCAAATAATGAGCAACTCGCTCTTTCTCCCTTTTCAAACACTCCTCTGCCTATGAAACAAATAATCATTAGAAAGAAAATGTTATGCTTAACTAGTACAGATAGAAATGTTCATGAAGCATTCTTGAGGATACCTTTAACATGTAATCCGGACAAGAGTCCTCAAGAATCCAGGTCTGGGCTTTTATAGAGTAATAGTCTGCAGTATCTTTGAGCAAGAAATCTTCAAAATCATTTTCATAGTAGTCCATACTTGTCAGGCCAATCTCAACAAATATATCCAGAACATTCTTCAACAGGGCCCTATCAATTTGTTCACCCTCACGTTCTTGATCTATCTGTTTGAGAAAGCATTTGTATTACCAGCTATATACAATCAGGAAAGATTGCAACAAAAGATATAACAACTCACCAAGGATATCACCGCACTTCTTACTTTTCCTTTGATCTCTTGATATACCTGTTACAACAAATTAACCTGATTAAACTCTAGATACAGTACATCAAGCAAGGAAATGCAAACTGCATTGCACATAAAATAAGAAAGATGAGTCAATCATGCAAAATAGTGTTACCAAATCTCGGAAACAACTGAGCCCAACTTCACTTAGCTGTGGTAGAGACCTCCTTGAAATAAAGTACCGATCGAGATAATGGAAGAAGCGTGACAGCCACCGAACCATCACTTTATGGTTTGACCACCGTTTTACTAGCTCTCTCAACATAAACTCATCATGCTTCTCTCTTAATGAAGGTAAGACCTACAAAAGATTGTAACGAAGTGATGGAATTATCTTCCAAAAGGAAGCCAAGAAGATAATAAAGCATAATCAAACTGCGTTGAATTTATAGTGCATGATAATTAGCTAAAACTACCAATGAACTATATCAAAGCAGGATGGAAAAAGTCTATTTCCATCTCTCAACTCTTCACATGTTTTAATTTTCATCCCTCAACTACAAAACCAGATAAAACCCGTCCATCAATTTTCAAAACCGAACAAAATTAGTCCCACGGTCCTATTTAATAGTGCTTTTGACTCATCTAGGAGGTGGGGTCCACCTGTCATAGTGAGATGAATTTGAGAATGGTGAAACTTACATGACCAACTATGATACTCCATGACAAACGGATCCCACTAAACCATCATCAAACATGGTGGAGAGGGAAGTTTTACCCTGTTTTGAGAATTGTGGGACATATTCTACCCTGTTCTGTGATTGAGGTATGAAAACTAAAGTGAATCAAGAATTAAGGGGCGAGAAATAGACTCTCTCCAGATAGAAATGGCAAAGAAGACAGGGAGCGACTAAGCTCAGGACTTCATATACAGATGCTAGTGGGGAAGCGGGGTCCCAAATAGAATGAGCATAGAATTATATGCATTGAAATATCTAGTTCTAGAAAATGTTCCATGTAATCAATTATATGATCAACCATATATTTGAAATGAACTTAACTTATCAACAACATATATAACAATTAGCATTTTACATATTTAATACAAGTCGCTGCACATTAAGTAGCAATGAACACATACATCCTTGAGAAACATATACATATCTACATGCCAGGGATAGTAAGAAAAAACAGGCCAGTCCGGTGGTTTAACCAGAAAAGGCCGCAACCAGTAGCCTTCTCAGTTTGCTTCAACAGCAGTCCACGCTATTGGACCAGAGTGAATAGGAAAAACCAAGCGGTTTTCATGAAACCGGCGAAGCAATGTACTGTAAACCAGCGGCTTTGCTAGAACAGGTAAAATCTGGCCCATTCCAATGCCCCGAATAGAGGCCCAAGTGGCAGCTGCATTGGGAAATATACGTGTTAAAAGGAGTGGGAGGTGGGTTTCGAACGTTGGTGGCAAGCTTGTGTCCCTCCTCCCATGACCAACTGGACAACATGTTGCTTGCACCCAAGAATCACACAATATTATATATTTTGAACCGCAGGTAAACCACTAGTCCACCGGTCAGACCGCTGGACCGGTGAACCGAGAGCATAAGGGTCAAGTGACGGTCTGACTTTTTGTACTATGATGCCCGTTATAAAGGTGTTGTTGATGAAAAGGGAAAAGGCAACAAATATTTCAAATGGAAAAGATGTAGTATGGACAGCCGTTGGCAGAATATCCTCCCAAATCAAGTACTTGATGCTTAGCAAGCAAACTCTAACTAGAAAAACCTACACCTCAAAAAACAGTGGACATAGTAGACAGTAGACACGGCACAATGCAGAACATCGAAAGGAGCCCTTTCTGATGAAATTCATGAGGACTTGAGGAGCATTTTGCCCAGCATTGAAATGATCCAATGCAAAATGAGTGAGGGCAAATGTAACAGATTTGCATATGGCCATTATGTAAATTCTCCCAGATAAGAAAGATGTGGCATCAAACAATAAACAATTCAAAACGCAATATCAAGATTCTCTTATTTCATACTCCCTCTGTCCCAAAAGAAATACAATTGTAGCATTCAAAAGACAAATTAGTAGTGAAGGGAAATGACCTAGATGCTCCTCATTAAATGAGGGATGGTTGGGAGTGGGAGGGTGGTTGGGGGTAACATGGGAGAAATTTGAATGAGGCGTGGTTGGAGGGAAAAAGTAGTACTTTAGAATTGCATTTTTTAGGCCAAAATTTGAATGCTAGAATTGCATTCTTTTTGGGACGGAGGGAGTAGTATTTATGACACACTAAACATTCAACAGTTAACACATAAAAAGATTAGCTTTGAACCAAAAAAAAGAGTAAACTGCACTTTGCACCAGGTAAAGTGCACCTTATTTCACTTTGCACGAGGTGTACCACACATTCGCACCAGATTACATCATCAAGCCAATATACATCTCAAGAAATGCCATAAGACCTAAATGAAACTTTTTCAAGCATGGTCAAGATTCATGAAGTTTTGTAAGACTTCACTCAAATTTCACGAGGTTGTCCCCTGATTTTATGATGTAACCTGGTGCAAAGTACAATTTACTAAAAAAAGATCCTTCTGTATATCATTTATTGGGTAAAAAGTAGAGGTTAATGCGAAGGAGGATGAAGAAACAAATAGTGATGTGGATCAGTGGATCCATGCATCAAGCATTCTACCTGCAATAGTTGCTCACTTGCTCATACAATCACAATTCATATTTACATGACAAATCCTATGGTAGGCAGCAAAATGGAGAAATTTGTGCCTATTTCGCATTTCATGGGTTATGAAAGTGCAAGAAAGGATACCAAATCTTCTTGTTAAATGAACTCAACAGAAAAATGACAAAAGAATTGGACAAAATGTTCACTGAATTTGATGCATTGGAAAAGAACTGGAAGTATGTATTTTTAAAATAATCAACTAAAATTAACCGATGAGCCATGTCAAAATTTGGATGGACAGCACCATCCACACCTCATTAACTGAATAAGAATGGTAGTTTCATCCCAAAGTAACAGCCCAGGGCTTTGGCAGAGAACAGACATCACTCTAATTCTAATGCAGATGTGCACAACCATTTATGGTGTTGACTACATAAAATATATGTTTAATACATCCAAGCTAATCTGAACAGTTTGTTTTTGACATGCAGATAAGTTAATTTTGTTATAGATGTGCCGCTGAGTTGTACAGAAGCTAAAAATGAAAGGCCAAATATAGATGTGATCATATACTTAGTAGTGAGCTCATGCAATCAACTTTCGTTTGGGAGCCCAATCAACATGAGAAAATTCCAAAATAGAAGTGATGAATTGTCTTTTTTTTCATTTTACTTTGATCCATTATTTTTCAGAATTTTCTCATTTTCTTTGCACTTAATATTTAACATGTTTAGTCTGAATTCTGAAGTCATATTGTAGGCACTGTAAGTTGAGGAGCAAATTCGATCTTTCTCAAAATTTCTCATGTTTATTTGGTGCCCAAAGAGAAAGTGATTACATTGGTGCACAATAAAGTGTGATTGGATAGCATATGTTACCAATATGAAAAGGGGCAAAAGAACAACCATTTCAACAATTAAAGGGATTCCATTCAAGAAAACAAGACTCAATATTATGATGATGATGCTAGTCTGATCTGGGTACCATCAAATACAAATGTGGTGAAGAGAACCGTCCAAAATTGAGCAATCAATGCTCTCTAAGCAAATCATGAAGTTTACATATAGGAACAGATAGTGTATAAGAGTACTTTTTATAGCATAAAGCATCATATGATGATGTTGGTAGCCTATTTTCAGTAACATCAAATCCAAATGTGCTGAAGATCAAGCCAAATTGAACAATCCATGATCTCTAAGCAAATAAAAGAACTTGTATAGTAGGCACAGGCAGTCTAACACTAGTACTTGTAAGGAAACAGCATCTAATAGACAAATAACCAAATAGTAAGCACAACATGAATAGCTATTCCACAAAAGCATGAAGTACTACTTTAGTACTTAGTAAGGTCCTCCTCAGTTAAGAATAGATCCTATCAGAAGCAGCCAACACAAATTATCTTATTCCACCATCAGATCAACAATGGTCAACACTAGAGTACTATCACCATAGTACAGGAGATGGGAATTCTAGTTTTAGGCATTGAATCTATCTTCTCTATGTAAACAGCAATACACTCAATTACACAATGCATTTGCTTATTAGTCCATTGGTACATACAACACGATATCCGAACAGCTCTACGGAAGAAAGTTTTTAACACAAGAGCATTAATTGGGCAAGTCGATGGAGGAACCAAAGAGTTGCTCACCATAGACGTGATGTACTCCTCGAAGGACTCACGGTACTTCTCGTAGAGCTGCTGCGAGTAGTCGTGCGGCGGTTTCTGCGTGCACATGTTGTAAATCGTCCTGAAGCAAGGAGACAAACCCTAAACCAGATCAGCGCGCGGGGAACAGGAGGAAAATCCCATAAACTGGAGAAAAATCGGGGGGTGCGGAAGCGGGCGGGCACGCACGTGTAGAGCATCATGTAGTCCTCGGAGCTGAACTGCGGCTCGGGCTTCCCCTCGAGGATGTTCTTCAGCTTGGTGATGCCCTTCTGCATGAACTCCCACCCCTGCTCCAGATCGATCGTCTTCCGCTCGTGCGTCGCCATCGCCGCAGCCGCCGCCGATTCGGGGGGAGGGCGCGCGACCCCGCCGAGGATCCGCGGTGGAGGGAGCCCTAGCTTGGGGGCTCCTCGCTGTCGTCTACGTGGGGGTGAGGGGGGCGGTCGGTGGGTTCCCTCCCTCCGCACGCGAGGTTGGAGGAAGGCGAAGGGGACGACGAAATGGGAAAAGTGGAGGGACCTTTTCTTTTCTTTTCTTTTCTTTTGGTTCCTTTTTGCTGGTAGGGTAGAGTACTACAGTCGCAGAGGTGGTAGTTATTGCTATTGTGGCGGTCGTGTGGGAAACACGCCGGAGAAAAGGAACGGCCCATGTACATGTACTTCCCAGTTCCCGGTCAACAGCAGATGCTCAGAGCATCTTCAAAGCGCTACTTATATGAGCGTTTAAAGAAAAAACGCGGTTTATTCTTTCACCCAATGATTTGATGGGCGCTAATTCTGACGGGCTGTCGTGAGACTGACTAGTTATTGATGTAACGATAAACCAACAGCTACACGCATGGGAGGTAGTTATTATTTTAACATCCATCTTAAACTACTTGCATTGAAAGATAGGGCTCTTAGCAAGGTATTTAACTTTTTTTTCTTTTTCTAAGCGCCATCTTATCAAGTAGCCTTGAAGATGGCCCCAAAGTGCTCAGTATTCCTTTTTTAGTTGCTTAATATTTAATTTGCCCGTTATTTAACTATTCTTTTTTCGAAATACTAGTAGTATTTAACTACTCAATACTAGTAGTATTTAACTACTCATTCATACCTAAGCTTGGTTTTCCCTAATTAACTGAAGCATGTTAAATTTGATCTTATTTCTCGTAAGATATAAGATGAGGCAAATAAGATGAGGCATCTTCTCAATACAACACCAGCAAAATTATCATGATCTTCAAAAAATATTATTCAGTGATTTATGTGGATCTTTTATTTCTCCTATTTGATCCAAATCCATCCTTTTCTTTCATGCAATCCATCCAATTTCATGCAAGCAAAAAGGAGGAGTAGATTAGAGCTAAGCAGACATGCATAACGCTACACCCATGGCCAACAAGTCAACAAGGAGGATTCAAGCAAACACACACGAACAGGCATGTTCAATTGTTAACAGTTGAGCCCAACACAATCTTTCTAAGCGACCTTCTAAAATAACTCATACACAATTAAGACTTTACAAATTAATATCTATAATATTTTATTTATTATAATGGTCTCATGTAACGCCCCAGTTTCCGGGCCGTTAAAAACTATTTTCGTAAAAACTCTAGTTTCAAAAATTTTGGCTTTTTGTGTGTGTTTAAGGACTAAGTGCCATAGATCTCAGATCAAAACCTCCCTTGAAACCCTAAAATCTTGGTCCCAAACTCTCTCCTAAAATCCGAGACTCGAATTTTGCAATTCGACTGTCTCTCTCAAAATTCCTCGGAAAATCCAAAATCAAATACCTTTCAAAAATTCTTTGTACATGGGTTCGAATTTTGCAATTCAAGCCATCCAATAAAACTCTTCAAAAGTCACCCTTGAAACCTTTCAGCAAAATCCCCTTATTTTGTTCCTCTCGGAAACCCTAAATCCCATCGAGAATTCCCTTCTTGAAATGTGCTAATTTATATTCCTGAAACCCTCAAATCCCAAGAATTAAATCCAAATTCTAAAATTCCCTCCAGGTCCTCCAATTCTAATCCTTTACAAAAATTCCCAAAATATCCCTGGGTATCAAGTCTCAATTTAAATCAAAGTTCTGATTTAAAGTCACCTGTTGAATCTCCTCTTTACTTTTTTCAGATATCCTCCAAAAATCAATCTATAAATATTTGTGCTCAAATCCAAACCACAGAAACTCCTCCCAAAATTCCCAAAAAGTCCCAGAACTCCAAATCCCAAATCTGAAACTAAATCTCCAATTTATCCTATCATATACTCTCTCTAGACCTACCTTCAATTATATATATGTATATGTATATATACATATATAAAAATATATCAGAGTCCCTCTTCAAATTCCTTTGATTTAATTCCCGAGATGTCAAACACCAAAATTCCAAAATTTATACCTTTCCAATTCTCCAAAAGTCACTTCTTCCATATATGTATATACATATATATATATATGTATATATATGTACATATATATATATATATGTACATATATATATATAGATATATATATATACATATATATATATACATATTTATCCAGACAAAATATCCCAAAAATTCCTCTCCATAAATCTCCAGAATTTTATGGGCCCCAAGAATCCAATTTTGAATTAAATCCCTAAATAGAAATCATCAAAAATCCCTCTAAACAATTCTCTGAAAAAAATCAAGCTCTACTGTGCCTTGGGCCGTCCCATTTTCTTTCTTTTCCTCGGCCTACTCGGCCTCTGCCGCGGCCTAGCCGAATTCCTCCTGACGCCGGGCCCCACCAGCCAGGAGCGCTCCCACGTGCCCATGCCATGCAAAGCGCCCCAACACGTGGGCCCCAGCGGTCAGCGTCGTCGTCTTCCTCGCGTCGTCTCCGTTTTCCACGGCCTTTCTCTATCTCCTCTCTTCTCTCTCCTCTCTCGAACTTTCTCGCCTCCTCGCGCACAGCCGCTCACGCGCGCGACGCGCCTCGACCCTGGCCCCGCTGGTCAGCTCTCCAGCCAAGCGGACACCGACGTGCAGGCCCCGCTGTCGGAGAATGAAACTCCGACGGCAGGGAGTCTGGAGACCCCCCTTTGAGATTCGGCCAGGGGAGTTGTTCTCAGGCGACTGCGGCGTCTGGGAGATGATCAGCGGAGAGAAAGGCACGCAGAGAGACAAGAGAAGTAGACAGGTTCGGGCCGCGCAGAGGCGTAACACCCTACTCCTGTGTGTGTTTTGCTATGTGGGGATGAATGTGGGTTGCTTGTTACCAGGTGAACTCAGGGTGCTCAGGAGCAAACCGCTCTTCGGGAAGAAGAGAGACCGGGCGAGCTGAGGAAGATGAACAGTAACCAAAGAGCAAGCTAGAGCAAGAGATCTAATCTCCTCCTGACCTGTGGCATGGATCCTCCTTTTATAGGCTAAGGGGAGTCCACAGTGCCAAGTATCTTGTCTGGGAGGAAGCTAGCTACCATCTGCCTTTGTCACACGCACGCACGCGGCCGCCTGCCACGCCGCGTTGGAGGAACGTCTAGTCGCCCACGTCCTGCCTGCTGAGCCTATGCCGGAGTACGTTCGGCGCGTCTGGTCGTCTGGTCCTCCTATTGCTCGGCTGCTGCGGACGGCTAAGTCATAGAGATGTGACAGCGCACGTCCTTGCCGCCGAAGTCAAAAAGGTCTTTGACTGCACAGGCATGTGTCCACGGCGCAGGCGTGCGTCCACAGGGGGCCATCAGGAGACGCCCACGCGTGGCAGAGCAGGCGACAGGGGCGATAGGCCCCGTCGCCTCGTCATTAATGCAGGTTGTTGGAGAATTGGTCCACTTGAGTCTCTCGAGTCAATCGACACCCGGGACCAGGCCAATCGGCACCCGGGCTATCGGCCTTGGGACCGGGCAATCGGCACCCGGGCTATCGGCAATCGGCCTCGGCACCCAGGACCGGGGGCCGAGTCCGTGGTTCCCGGGACCGGGGGGCGTACCCGGATAGGTGGCTCCCGGGTCCGGGGGCGAGTCCCGGGACCGGGGAGGGGGCTCCCGGGCCCGGGGGCGAGTGGCGACCCGAAAAGGTGGCTCCCGGGTCCAGGGGCGAGTCCCGGGACCGAAGAGGTGGCTCCCGGGCCTAGGGGCGAGTCCCAGGACCTGGGAGGTCCCCGGGGCGTGGGGCCCGAGGAGATGGCTGCAAGCCGTCGTTGCGACTCGACGGGGAGTGCGCACCCGGGCCGAGGCAGTGCTCGTGCCTAGGTACTTAGCGGGAAAAAGCCTATAGCCGGCCGTCACCGGAGCAGAATGCGGGCCCGGAGTAGCTGACGTGGCAGAAGATCCACGCGACCCCAGGGTACGTGGGACCCCCTGTCCCGTTTCGCCGACAGTGGACCCTGGCCCTGTTGCTCGGCCGGGACCTGCTCCGAGCAGGAACAGGGCCACGTCTCGGGCAAAATGAGGAGATGTGGGACCCACCTAGGATTGCCGGTGGCCCAAAGGGCGAAGAATGTTGCCTCGGCGGCCGTTGTCCTGGCCGCCACTTCCTGGAGCTGCGCGGACCCCGGGTGGACCGGGGCCGCTGTCGCTGTTACTGCATGTGTGGTAGTGAGCATGGAGGCTGCGGCGGCCACGCTAGAGCGGGCCGTCGTGGAACTGACTGATGTCCCTGCTGCCGAAGAAGAGGGGAATGCCAGGGCCCAGCCGTCTCCCGCGAGGAGGGAGCGGGCCCTGGTAGTTTTTGCTGCCCGGCGAACAGGAGCGGCGCACGGACACGCGACGCTATATTCCGTGCTGGAGCAGATGGCGATCGCCGCCGGCCAAGTGTAGGCGGCAGCCCGTCGAGACCGGCAGGAGTCCGCCCGGGTTCGGGCGGATCTCGAGAGCGGACGAGCAGCGATCGCGATGGCGATGCAGCAGCTCTCCGCCCGTACATTAGCCACCGAGATCTTCGTGGCGACCCGCCGGCAGGAGATTGAGGCGGCAGAGGGGCGCGGCGTCCAACTGGAGGGCGCCGCCAAATCCGCCGCCGACGAGGCCTCCCGCGCTCGGTCCGAGATGGAGGCGCGGGAGATGGAAGTATCCTCCCGGGAAGATCGCGTCCGGGCCCGAGAGGCCGGGCACGCGTCCCGGAAGCATGAGATCACCGCGTGTGAGGTGGCGGTGAAGGCCGCCGAGTCCCGGTTGGTGGAGACGGAGCGGGAGGCCGAGGCCTCCCAGAAGTGCGCGGCCGGCTTCGAGGCCGTGGCCGACACCACAGCAACGGTGGCAGGGTTCTTCGAGCGGGGTGAGCACTTCATGGGGCCCCTGGCCCTGTTGCTCGGCCGGGATCAATTCCGGGTGGGAACAGGGCCACGTCTTGAAGAAACGAGGGGACGCGGGGTCCCGGCTGTAATATGGTGGATATGTGCCTGGGAACCGGAGACCCGAGCTGGAAATATGGGATGAATCGGGACGACTTCCCCGGCTCGCACTCGCCAGGGCGATGTTGTCCGGGTAATCGCGTCCCATCTGGTTGTGAAAATGTCAAGGAAGCCGTGGTGGTTCGCGAGGGGCGGGAAGCCGTGGCCGAGACCGCTGCAACGGAGGCAGGGTTCCTCGACCGCCGCGAGCACCTGGTGCAGCCGATGTCTGATGAGAAGTCCGAGGGAGACGCGAGCCCCCTTCTGACGCCGCCCGGGGTCCGGTACGAAGAAGACCAGCGACCTTCTTCCGTGCGACGACATCTCCGGGCCTTGTTCGTGCTTGCGTTCCGATTTTGCCTGTCTTGTACAAAGAGAAAATATTTGTATGTGTATATGATCACGCTTATACTTTCGTACCTTTGCTTATTGTGCTATTCGGAGGTTGCTTTGTATTCGGGCCCCCGTGTATGGGAACGCCCAGTACCGGGCGCCATCTGACAGCGAGAGCCAGCAGCCGCGAACAGCCGTAGAGCCTGAGACCCCTATCTGGGCCCTGGCGTAGCCGCCTGCCCCGGGAGCTCGGTCCCCAGGGCAGCGAACGCGATGGTTGCCCATCCCGGCAACCCGGTCCCCGGGGCCGCGAGCAACCGAACGCGAGCCTGGCGGAGCAATTAAGTCCGTAGGTTCGGCCCCTTCCGTCTTCCGGATCCAGGGGCTCTCCGTGCCCCCAGGCGCCGTTGGCCTAGGGAGCGCAGCGAGGCCGCGAGAACAGACTTTTGACCCGCCGGGAGCCCCTCGGGAATTAACCCTGACCGGGCACGGGGTCGTCAGGTAGCGAAGCACCCGGCGCCTCGGCGATGGCTGGGGAGGAGCTGGCCAGGCCGGGCACCGCAGCCCGCCCCGGGAATCTAGGCTGGCCATACAAACGGGGGAAGAATACAAATTGAGCAATGTTTAAGGTAGGATAAGATTACGTATCTGGAAGTTGAAAAGGGTGTTGTGGTTCCATGAGCACAATCCCGGGTCCAGGAGCATTGCCAGCTCCCGGGCCGGGAATCGGCGCCGGATGTGAATCTGGGATGGGACCCGAGCACCGTTCGGGCCCGGAAACGCCTTTCTCGGGCGTATTCACCTCGGGCCCTGGGTCCCGGGGACGTTCCCGGTCCCAGGGCATGTTAACCGGGGCGCTGACCCGAGCACCCTACTCAAGCCCGCCGGGGAAAGGACTAATCTGCACACAGCGAATTGTGAGAGCATTTGGCTCGTTCCTTTGTCCGTTCCATGCTACGAATCGTGGCGTCGACCACCTCCCGAAGGCGTCCTCGCGGTCGCGACCGTGCGGAGGAAAAGATTTTGCATAAGCATTTCGCCCCCTACCTCCGAAAAAACCGATCCCGAGGCTAGCCAGCGGGGGCACCGGAGCCGCTGTGACCCGGGGCACCGCGCAGAGGGGTGCCACCACGGTCCCGTAGGCTCGACAATGCCCCGGGATTAGCACATCGGGACACGGTAGCTCGTCGGTAGAGAACTGATGATTATGCGCAAACCTAGCCGCCGTACGGGCGCGGCCCGATTATGCCCCCAGGGGGTGAGACTGCCACGAACGCAACACACGGAAAAAGACGAAAGGGACAACACCGGGAAGGATATTAAAAATGTTGTTTACATGAAAGCGTATAAACATGGGGGCCCCGGCCAGCGCTGAGATTTGGAGAATCCGGCGCTGGCCCGGGCGCACCGCAACTTACAGGGTGTATTTTACAGATTGAAACTTATGAAGATGCTCCTAGGCTTACCGAGCCCGGTCGGGAGACATCGATCACCATGAAGGGGCCTTCCCACAGGGGGAAGGTTTTTAGTCTTTCCGGCACGTGTAAGGACACGGCGGAGGACCAGATCCCCGACCTGGAGTGATCGGGCCCGAACCTTACTCTAACGATAGCCCTTGAGGCTTTGCTGGTTACGATCGGCACGGAGCGAAGCGCGCCGCTGTCGGGGACGATTCGATGCGGTGTAGCATTGTGGAGTACCTCGCTGACGAAGGACACCTGCTTCTGTTGCATGCTTCCCGATCCCAGCCTGACGGGGGCCGGTGGCCCGGGCTCAACTCCCCCAGGAAGGAGCGAGCTCTTCGCGGCCGGGAGCACATATAGGCCCGGGGCCCCATGGGCCTCGGCTGCAATGTGGTTTGATATATGCCGGGATCCGGAGGCCCGGGCTTGGATATGGGATGTGTCAGGACGACCTTCCCGAACTCGCTCTCGCCTGGGCGAAGCTGTCCGGGTTATCGCTCCCCATCTGGTTGTGAAAATGTTGAGGTTGTTCCGGGCGCCGCGTTCCTAGGCCCGCACTCGCCTTGGCGAGGCTGCCCTGGTTCGGGCTCCGCGGTGTCGGGCCCGGGGCGAGGATTCCGGGACATGGACCCGGGAATCTGTGCCCCGGCTCGGATATGTCCCCGGGACCGGGGGGCCCCGGACTGAAATGCGGTTTGATATATGCTGGGATCCGGAGGCCCGGGCTTGGATATGGGATGTGCCGGGACGACCTTCCCGGACTCGCTCTCGCCTGGGCGAAGCTGTCCGGGTTATCGCTCCCAGTCCGGGTGCCGCGTCCCTAGGTCCGCACTCGCCTTGGCGAGGCTGCCCTGGTTCGGGCTTCTTGGTGTCGAGCCAGGGGCGCGGATCCGGGACATGGACCCTGGACCCCGGGGCCCCGGCTCGAATGTAATATGTTCCCGGGACCCGAGGGCCCCGGACTGAGATGTCGAATGCATCGGGACGACTCCCCGAACTGCGCTCGCCAGGGCAACACTGTCCAGCTCATCGCGCCCTGTTGGAGTTGTTCCGGGTGCCGCGTCCAAAACATGCACTCGCCTTGGCGAGGCTGTCTGGCTTCGGGCGCCCCAGAATCGGGAGTGGGATTCGGACCGTTGATCGGCCTGATGGTTGCCCCAAAACGGACCGTCCGCCTAGGGATCGGACTATCCGAATCAGGGAGACCGGACCGTCCGCCTAGGGATCGAACCGTCCGAACCACCTCGATCAGGCTTGGCCTGCTGCCGCTCCTGGTGGAACTTCTTGATGCGCTTGGCCAACTTCTGGACGGCGCGGCACTCCGAGAGGTCGTGCGAGTCCGTCTCATGGACGGTGCACCACTTGCGGGCTATTGCCGGCTTGAGACGCTCGGCCAAGCCCTGGACGGCGCGGCACTCCATGATGTCGTGCCGGTCCGTGTCGTGGAAGGCGCACCACCCCCGGGCTATGGCCGGCTTGAGACGCTCGGCCAAGCCCTGGACGGCGCGACACTCCGTGATGTCGTGCCGGTCCATGTCGTGGAAGGCGCACCACCCCCGGGCTATCGCCGGCTTGACGTGCTCGGCTGAGCCCTGGACGGCGCGGCACTCCGTGAGGTCGTGCCAGCCCGTCTGGTGGAGGGGGCACCACTTCCGAGCCGTTGCCGGCGGCGGTGGCTCACGTGCGGCCTTTTGCCGTTTGCCGCCGTCATCGCCTCCGCGGGCAACATGGCTCCAGGGGTTGCCCGTAGCCGCCAAGGCGAAGCTCTCGGCGGCCTCCTTGGCCTTCTGGCGCTCCCTCCTGTTCCGCCGTGACGCGGAACGTGAGAGCTCGCCATCCTCTCCAGGGCCCTTGTTAGGGGCCTCGTAAGGCGGAGAGGAGGAACGTGGCGGGCTCGCCACAGGGCTAAAATTGCCCGGCGGGGTGTAGCTGCCGGACTCCTCGTCTGAGTCCCGCAGATGATGGCCTCCTGTCATGGAGTGCGCGGTGTTGGGGACGCCGGCGTGTCACTTGAAAAGGAAACTCCCCCTACTGGCGCGCCAGCTGTCGGAGAATGAAACTCCGACGGCAGGGAGTCTGGAGACCCCCCTTTGAGATTCGGCCAGGGGAGTTGTTCTCAGGCGACTGCGGTGTCTGGGAGATGATCAGCGGAGAGAAAGGCACGCAGAGAGACAGGAGAAGTAGACAGGTTCGGGCCGCGCGGAGGTGTAACACCCTACTCCTGTGTGTGTTTTGCTATGTGGGGATGAATGTGGGTTGCTTGTTACCAGGTGAACTCAGGGTGCTCAGGAGCTAACCGCTCTTCAGGAAGAAGAGAGACCGGGTGAGCTGAGGAAGATGAACAATAACCAGAGAGCAAGCTAGAGCAAGAGATCTAATCTCCTCCTGACCTGTGGCATGGATCCTCCTTTTATAGGCTAAGGGGAGTCCACAGTGCCAAGTATCTTGTCTAGGAGGAAGCTAGCTACCATCTGCCTTTGTCGCACACACGCACGCGGCCGCCTGCCGCGCCGCGTTGAAGGAACGTCTAGTCACCCACGTCCTGCCTGCTGAGCCTATGCCGGAGTACGTTCGGCGCGTCTGGTCGTCTGGTCCTCCTATTGCTCGGCTGCTGCGGACGGCTAAGTTGTAGAGATGTGACAGCGCACGTCCTTGCCGCCGAAGCCAAAAAGGTCTCTGACTGCACAGGCATGTGTCCACGGCACAGGCGTGCGTCCACAGGGGGCCATCAGGAGACGCCCATGCGTGGCAGAGCAGGCGCCAGGGGCGACAGGCCCTGTCGCCTCATCATTAATGCAGGTTGTTGGATAATTGGTCCGCTTGAGTCTCTCGAGTCAATTGGCACCCGGGACCGGGCCAATCGGCACCCGGGGCCAATCGGCACCCGGGCTATCGGCCTCGGGACCGGGCAATCGGCACCCGGGCTATCAGCAATCGGCCCCGGCACCCAGGACCGGGGGCCGAGTCCGTGGTTCCCGGGACCGGGGGGCGTACCCGGATAGGTGGCTCCCGGGTCCGAGGGCGAGTCCTGGGACCGGGGAGGGGGCTCCCGGGCCCGGGGGCGAGTGGCGACCCGGAAAGGTGGCTCTCGGGTCCGGGGGCGAGTGGCGACCCGGAAAGGTGGCTCCCGGGTCCGGGGGCGAGTGGCGACCCGGAAAGGTGGCTCTCGGGTCCGGGGGCGAGTGGCGACCCGGAAAGGTGGCTCCCGGGTCCGGGGGCGAGTCCCGGGACCGGGGAGGTGGCTCCCGGGCCCGGGGGCGAGTCCCGGGACCGGGGAGGTCCCCGGGGCGTGGGGCCCGAGGAGATGGCTGCGAGCCGTCGTTGCGACTCGACAGGGAGTGCACACCTGGGCCGAGGCAGTGCTCTTGCCTAGGTACTTAGCGGGAAAAAGCCTATAGCCGGCCGTCACCGGAGCAGAATACGGGCCCGAAGTAGCTGACGTGGCAGAAGATCCACGTGACCCCCGGGTACGTGGGACCCCCTGTCCCGTTTCACCGACACCCGCGGTCAGTCGGCGCCACCGTCGTCTTCCTCCTCGCTCCCTGTCTCTCCGTTTTCTCTCTCCTGAGCTCTCTCGAATCCTCTTCGCCCATACCTCCTTGTCTCCTCATTTAATCGGCCATGGCGCCCTTGTCAGCCTCGCCTTTCCATCAAGACGACAGCCCGGTGAGAGACCCGCTCCGCCAATCGTCGCCACTAGCTCCGGGTCAAAAGATTGACGCTGCCGCCCTCTTTTTCCTCACCGCCGGCCACTCAATGACATCATGCGCGCACAGGCACACTGTCCCATCACTTTCCCATCTTTTCCCTATCTCCATTTCTTCCCTCAGCCGTGCGAATGATGCAGGCCACAGCGCCGCGCCATTGATGCGCCTCGACGGCCGAGCTCGAGCTTATCCTCTTCCACCGCTTCTCTTCCTTGTCTCCTAGCACCACTCGCCGCCTATAAATAGGCCCGAGGACCTCGCCGTCGCCTCCCCCTCAGAGCTGCTCCCTCTGCCGATTTCTCTCTCTCCGCCGCCATTAATCCTTCGGCTCCTCCCAAATCCGACCATTCCCAAGCCCAATCGACCAAGCCGCCGCCGCCGTTGTGTTCCCCGGTGTGCAGCGACCTTGCTCCACCCTCGCCGCCACCCAAATACCGCCGGGACGAGAAACGCCCAAATCGGGCACCGCCGCCGCCCGCCATTGCCTCCTCGGAGCTCTCCTGTGCGCACGGTAAAAGCTCGGTTTTCTCCCTCCGTTCTCCTCCCCTCGTCACACCTCACCCAAACCGATCCTTTTCGACCCCCTCCGCCGCTCCCTGGTCGCCGGCGACGACCGCACATCGCCGCCGCCCTCTAGCTGCCATCACCCGCCGCCGTCGGCCGCCATCCGGGAAATCCGAACCGGTCATCCTCTTCACCATCTTCTCCTCGTTCCATTCCCATTGACTGATACTCCTCCCTCGCCGCCGTTCGCCGGCGCCCCCTCGGTAGCTATCCGCCGTCGATCAACTCTGCCGGCCGATCTCCTGTTCTCCGTCCGGCACTCCCCTCTCTCTCTCTGTGTGTGTCTGCATGTGGGCCTAGCCACCTAACCCTCTGATCCATGGGCCCCTCATGTTAATATATGACATGTGGACCCGTCTAATAAGTGCACAGTGACTATACCCCCTCCTACCCCACTGACAAGGAGAGCCCGGCCACTTAAAACCCTTCCCTCACTTACACATGGGCCCCACTGATTAAGAACCTAATTAAAACCCATTTAAAAACATATCTCAATGACATGTGGGCCCATGCACAATGAACCCCCTCTTTCTCTCACTGCAAGTAGGACCACCCTACTCTCTCTCTCATGCCTCACTTCCATGTGGGCCATTGTCTTTCCCTGTAACATGGCAAGTGGGCCATGCCCCCCTCTCTCTGAGACTTACATTTGGGCCCCACCTCCTTTTCTCTCCTATCTAGTCAATGACATGTGGGCCCTTCTAATTCTCTCTCCTCTGTGTCCTTGACATGTGGGCCCTGCTCCCTTTCTCTCTCCTCTGCCACTTACACCTGGGTCCCACCTGTCAGCCCCTATTCCCCAAAAATAATTATTTTTCCCACAATTCAAATAATTCCTTTCTTTTCCAGAAAAATCCAAAAATCTTCCAAAATTCATATCTTCCAAACCGTAACTTCGATTGAGCATGTTCAAGTCTCTAAATTTTTCTAAAAATGAGATCTACCTTATGGCACTATTAGTTATTAATAATAGTATTTTATTTCTAGGGTTTTGTGTGTTTTTCTCTTGCTTCGCGCGTAGTCGACGCTTCGGAAATTCTTCGGACGTTGGATTTTCGCGAAGATTGAAGATGAAGTTTGAGGCAAGTCACTCCTTGACCATATTGCTCCTAAATTTAAAATGTTTTGTTTGCAAAATTGCATTGCTAGTGTGCACGATAAATTATTTGGCCTCGGTTTGTGTGTCGAACCGACGGACCTGCCCGGTAGTTGCATAAACCCTGTAGGACTTTGATACCCTATCCCTTGTTGCTCCACCCATGGTACCTTGGTGACCATGCTCTTTGAGTATGGATTCCGATGGTTCCACCTCCAGCACAATTGTTTGTCGATTTGGGAAAATTTGTGTTTCCAAAGTGGTTTAAAAACCCGACATACGATGTCGGTGGATTTGTGAAACAAAATTTATTTGCAAAAATTTCCGCGGTGCAAAGTGATCGCCTGTGTGGTGGCACTTCGTATTCGCATATAAGGACCGATTCCTTGGGGAATTCCAGTCGAGCATCTCACAGTGCGACCACACGGGTGGTATAGGACACCCCTGGCTGAGTAATTAGTGTTCCCAGGATGGTTTTCGGTTGCTAATAAATGTGGGACTGGCTGGATGCCGAGAGGGCGATATACCCCCGTCCCTGAGTACAGGAAGTGAGTTCCTGGTAGTTGGTTGAGAGTGAGCACCCATTTATAGGGCAGCGTGCTATCCTGGGAAGGCTTTAGAAAGGCCTTGTCGCGAACCTCCCCGCTTGGCCAGGATGGGAGTAAGCTCGCGTCATGTGGGTAAAGCGTGCAATCTTTGCAAAGATCAAATGAATTGTTCGAATAGCCGTGCCCACGATTACGGGCAATGTGAGGTGATTCCTCTAGCATAGATTTGTTTGCAAGTGATTGCAAAAGTGATTTGTGGTATGGGAATCATTACCAGAATCGGCCTTTGTGGCTGATGGATGACCTGAGTGGTCTGAAACGGGACTGTGTGACCCAAGATGTCGATTGGCATCATAATTAGGGCTTCCTGAGTGAGAGCGGTATATGTTTTGAGTTGAGTTAAGGATGGCTCGAGGAGCCGCTGAGATGAATTAAGAGATGATATCCTGGATGTGACTAAAGTGAAAAATAAGATTACGTCCTGAGTGGGCGGAATTGAAAATAAAGTAATAGATGTTGATACAGTGGAACACTGCTGGAAGGCAGATCCACTGAACCGCTGTCGTGGTTCGACAGGCGGTATAAGAATATTTGAAAATAATTAAAATCTGATTCGTCCGCTTGAGTTGTTGAAAAGCAATTCGCGGACAGGATCGAGGCGAGAGCCTCCTTCCAGACACTTTGAGACAACTCACACTTAGGTTTTCGAAAATGTTTTCAAATGAAAAAGTTTGCGAAATAAACCCCAGCCCATCTTTGATAGCCTGCATGTTTCACGTATTCCGTGACTTGCTGAGTACGTATGTACTCAATCTATTTCTTTTCTCCCCTCATTCAGGAAGAGTGAAGTTGAAGTGAAGATTATGATTTCTTTCTTAGTCCCAAGCCCTGCGCTACCGTTCCGCTGCTGCTGTTCTGTTTGCAGGTTGCTGCTCAAGGCTTGCCCGAAATCGCAACTTATAAAGGTATAATACATATTTATTTATTTAGCTAATGGCTGTGGTACATCTCGGTTAACCGCAGGTACCAGCTTAGTTTCCTGGGACTGGTACCGGCATCGCGGTTCCATGAGAGTTGGTTCACGCCAATCTTCCACGGCGCTTCCCCTCTAGTATCGTTGTAGGTGGTGCCAGGGCAGGAGGCGCTACATCTCAATGTTATCTTCAGCACCATTGGTGCACCTCTTTTCTCCTCGAGGAGATCCCTCGCATGATGTCTTTCTCTTCTACATCAACTCGTGTCTTTCTCTTCCACATCAACAAAATTGCTAGCTAGTATAGCAAAATTATAGCTAGCAGTTTATAGGCTAGCTATTACTGATCATTGTTATACAATTCCTTAACAGAGGCAACTTGTTTCAAATAACAGTTATAGTAAAACAAAGAGTAATTTTTATAAAACTGTAGATACTTTAACCAAACTATCACAAAACTATAGATCAATGATGCGTATCACAAAACTATAGATTTGTTATCGAATTTACCATAAAACTATAAATTTAACATCATATCACAAAATTATAATTTTAGTGATGAAGTTATCAAAGAACTACAGATTTTAGAGTTTACATCCATACGCTTTTGTTTCCTTAAGTTACAAAAGCTAAAGTTTTGTGATAAAATTGGTGTTAAATTAGTTTTGTGATACAATGCATTAAATCTATAGTTTCATGAAAAATAGTGCTAAATTTATAACTTTGTGATACACATCCTTTAGAGTTTCACGATAGTTTGATACCATCCTTAACTCTATAGTTTTACGATAGTTGATCAAAGTATATGTAGTTTTATGAAATTTACTCTACAAATTACCCATAGGGGGTGATATCAAGGAGGTCAAATGGTTTCTTTAGAGAGAATGATGATAAAATAATTACTTATTAAACATAGCGGACCAATGAATTTTTCACATACAATGCAATCCAATTATTTGTGGTACAGTGAGACACCACATCTACAGTAGCATTGATCGCATTCTGATAATAGTTGGGCACAATCACCACATGAAAATTAAAGTAGATTTACTATTGATCAAATGTTTGATTTTTTAGATTCTGTCAAACAACAACGCTAGTCGTTGGATGAAACTTTAAGATTCAGAACGGAGGAAATAAGTTCTAAGTTGTACTTTCAACGTACTGTAGTTACATTTTCAACTTGTTATAATTGCCATTATTGATCACGCATAATTTTAGTTATAAATTTATACAACTCAATCATAAATATATGCAACTGTATCTAACTTATCGATTACACGCAATTTTAGTAATAAATTTGTATAACTCAATTATAAATATATGCAATTGCAATCAATTGATAGATCCATTTTTTTAAAACATTTGATCGATAGGCGGTCCCAAATTAAGGTATTTCAGTCTAAATCCATCTAATAGTTTGACAGCCACTGACATCCCAAATAAACTTCGATCATATACACTTTGGCGATTTTCCTCAAATGCTTTACAAGTTTCCATGGTTGTCGATTGTTACATCAGATCAATCACCGTTTATGTGCCACTTTTTTTAAGAAGTAGAGCTCGAACGGTCCAGGACCCTTCGAAACTTGAATCCATCACGACAGCAGGGTAGCCAGCTTGTGCAGTTAATCATCATCATCAAGGGCACTCCGGCGCCTCTGAATCTGTTAAAAGAACCAGAATTTTCATGAAGCTAACCAATGAAATGGTGATCTGCTTGATTCTATTTTTATTAGATGTTTTTGCTTCAGTGCAAACCTTATTAATATGTTAAATTGTCTCAGTTCTCCTATCTATCAATTGAACTAAACGAATCACATCATAATAAACTTTCAAGTGCAAACCAGGTCTATACCCATTGTTGAAAACAAATTAGAATTGTTTATTGACGGTAATTGAATTGACACAGGTATAGTATGCTGTCAACATAATTCAGCACATTTTACATACCGTTACTTTGGTTTGTTTGCTTGTGTGAGTGTTGATTTGCTCTAATAGTGCGATAAGCCTTTCTTCAGACACCTGCAAGCAAGAAAACGAAACAAAGATTATAAACCAGCTGTATGGAGTTTCTAGGTGTGTGACTGAGTACAAACACATAATGTGTCACATATCCATTACCTTTTCAGATATTCCACCAGTTTGAGCAGCTCTGAGAAGAACATCCTCCACCCCTCTTGCTTTATCAGGTTTAACCAAAGCTATGCGGGAAACTACAAATTTCACAGAAAGTAAAGGTTGTATTACAGTTTCATACATTTGCCTTCAATTACACCTTTTTATTGAGAAGATTTATGATTGATTTCAGATGACTATCATCCTTATTGAACATCCACTCCAAGTCACAGCAGGCATACTAAGAGTGTAAGACCTTTTCCAAACCTGTTCTGAAATATACATTCATAATTCATCTAACTATATATGATCAGCTGCCTGGAGTTTTGAAAGCAGAACAAAATTCTACAGATCTAATTGATTAAAAAGTACAGCATAAAAATGCTGCATGAAGAGGAATGAGATCCCTCAAAGTTCAAATAATCTCTCATTATTGATGCAAACAGAGATATGATATGATATGAACCTTAAATGTGTAAATACAGAGTGTATTTATCACTGCAGGCCATTAAGAAAAGCACTAGTAGCACTAACTGTAGGAACAGACTGGTTTTCCTCTCACTAAGAGCTTGTTGAATTTAAAACATAATACCATACAAGGTTTCACTAAACACTATTGCACGAGCCATCTTTTCCAATAATCAACAGGGGCGCTCCCTAATTAAATCCCCAACATGGTTATAACCACGTTAGGGAATGTGCTATACCGCTAACCTACATTTAAGGCATGCAAGCAATGCAATGCCATATGAACCAGCATCTAGCAGTGATTACAAGATAAAACTGCAAACGGGAGAAGGGAAAAATAAAAGAAAACAAGCCAACCACTAATTCCATGAAAGCCCAACAGCCCAGCAACATAAGAAATCTCATCCATGCTCTGTGCGACTTAAAGAGGGCAGTTAGGCCCTGATGCTGCCGGAACAGGAGCAGAGCACCAGGAAGGCAGGAATGCTTGCTGAAGTTCACCACATGCCATCCATCGCAGATGTCAAACTATTCACCAGCCATCGCCACCAGAGATGCAACAGTTAATAGTTAGCAGTTTAGCACTGGCAGCAGTAATCTGAAGCCATGTTTGATGGCAACAGGCACAGGCCAATATCCAGTAGCAGCGGCAGCAAAGAGCCATGTTTCCCCAGCACCAGATCTGCTTCTCTCCATTCCACCCTGGATTAGTGGCCACCATCTCTGATCCCTCTTTTCCCTGGCTTTGAATTCACACTCTCTCATAAGGCAAATCAGTTGCTGCAGCAAGTTTCACAGATCTGCAATTGGATCTTTTGCTCACTTAGCTTAGCTAAGCAAGGTTGAGCTAGCCCATCTGGGAAATACATCAGCAACTCCCATTTTTAGGTTGTGTCAACTCTGACTTACTGCGTGTCGCATGCTTGCAGTTGTAGGAGAGCTAAATCGCCTCTTAATGCAGGAAAATATTTCCAAGAAGTTTGACTAGATTGCCATATTTGCTTCTAGCAAACGTGAAACCTGGCTAGGCAAGGCTCATGTTGGTTTTTCTTTAGATCCAATGCACCTCAATAACTTTAAAGTTTTTTACTGTGTACCAAAGGTTAAAAATGTGGAACCAAAGTATGACCCATCAGCAATCTCAATGATCCCTAACTCCGAAGTGTGCGGAGGCAACATTCTTGATCAGAGTGGTGCCCACCAGAATTATGCCCATTGGGCCAGTGTACAGCTGCTGGACTGCATAGTATTTTCTATGGTATAACGACAGATCATTCAACATGTTAATACTTAAAAGTAACATGTTTCATTAAAAAACACACCTGACATCATACACAACTTCCACTACCCCTAATCATTAATTATTAATGATCTTAAATAGCCTAAACGCATGATATCAACAACAGAAACTTACGCCTTTCTCTAGCTTCAGAAGATAATATCTGTGCAAGCATCATCAGTCGGCGTTCCTCAGCTTCCCTGATTTAAAATTAAAATAAAAAAATGCAATTCAGTATTGCCCAGATGGTTACACATAACATAAAGTAAAAATGTGAACATCCTGGGGAAAATGGCATAGGAAAAGACCATACTGTTTTGCATCCTCTTGAGCTTTTTGTTGCCCTGCATTTTGCTGATTTGCCTAATTAAAAGTAAAATCACATCAAAGTCAGTCCGTGAACTGACAGGCATCACTGACATCTTGCATTAGCAAGGAATTTGAGCATTGCTATTGCAGCTTCAACTTTTAACCATGCAGCTCAGTAGCTTACCCCACCATGTTGGGCCATTAACTCTTGCATTCTCTTCTGCCTGATAGCTTCCAACTCTGGGTCAGCCTGAGAACAACGAATAATTTCATCAGCAAAAGCTATCTATTAGACCATAACTCTACAGGAAGAAGCAATTTGCAGACAAGATCCAAGAGAGAAAAAAATCTGAAAGACTAAAACTCAAATATGCCGCTCTCTCCTCCTAATTCCTACTGGACAGGTTCCTAGGCATCCCATGCTCCTCTTCATGCTTCCTCTTGGCTTCTTCTCTCCTATTGTCTTTCTAGGAGCTATTTCTCTCGAAACAATCAGTTAGCTACAAAATTTTAGCCTACTTAAAGTATGATCCCACCTTGAGTTGTCCACTAACTTTGGTAATTAGATCATTTCCTAGATCACCTATCTCATGGATGTCATGATTGAAATAACGGCTGGCTGTTTCCCCTGACCTCTTGTAATTGGTACCACCAGGTCTATTCCTAAAGTTCTGTCCAACTCTATTACGAACACACCAAGCCAACAACTGTCTCATTAACGCATACACTAAAATGTGGCAGAGCAAAGATCGTTCCCTCAAAACCTGACAACCTAAATAAAGGGGTTCTATTAAATTTTAAACATTTTCTGGAGACAATAGGTTCTTTTCTGTAAAATTCTTTGTTTGGATAGTCAATTCTTTTCTGGTCCTCCTCAACTGGGGCAGCAATAGGTTCTCTTCTCTAACTTATCCTAGACCGAACATACAAGCCCAGTAAAACAGCAGCCCTGATGATCATTTTTTTTTCTTCTGCTTGTCTACCTAATGTACATGTGTGAGGGCAGCAGCCCTAATGAGAGTTCAGATCTAGCAGCATAGATGATGCTTGACAGCAAAATACGGAGACACAGCGCTCAAACCAGTGCCAAGAACGCGATGATGAACAGGGAAATAGCACAAATAGAACTAGGAATCGGGGATTCGATCCAAATCTCCCAGCAGTATTCGTTCGTAACAACCCAGATCCACAAGAAACTACAATAAACCCGACCAGATATAATCAAGTTACTGATCGAACAATTAGGGATCCATACCATCGGTTTGCGCGAGGAAGAGAGACCCGAGGTGACGAAGAAGGGACAGCTAGAAGCACAGGTCCCGCCGCCGCCGCGCCGCTGCCTTTTCTCCCTCGGAGTGAGAAACTGAGAATCAGTATCGTCAATTAAACTGGTCTGACCGAATTTTACTTTTTTTTTTGTTACTTTAGTGTCTGACCAATAATATTTATAAAATATAAATTATTTTAAATATAAAGAATTGTATATTATAATAGCTTGTTTGATAATAAATCTAGTAACATTAATCTTTACTGATGTCATTAATCTTTAGTGGCCATTGACACTCAGAACTAAAAATATTTGACTTACTTAAATTTGTGGATAGAGCAGTAAAAATTTTGGTTTGGCTGTCTATGGGAAAAATCGGTAACACCATTGAAGAAAAAAAATATTGACCAAGCACAAAACACAAATTTACCTTCGTAAATTTACCCTATAATGCATTTTACTTGTTCCTCGTACTTCAATCTTTAAATCCAACGGCCTAAGGCGCTGTTCGGTAACGCTTCTGCTTCTTCTGGCTTATTTTGCGCGCGTAAAACGAGAAACGTCATTAATATGTGATTAATTAAGTATTTACTATTAAAAAGTTAAAAAATGGATCTATTTGTTTTTTTAAGCTACTTTCATATAGAAAATTTTTGTAAAAAACACACCGTTGATCGTTTTGGAAAGCGTGCGTGCGAAAAACGAGAAATTAAGCTAACGCTCTCATCACTGCCGAACAGGCCCTAAATCATCTATGTGCAAATCAAAGTTCAGATCGCCCTTCCCTCTCACAGTCGCCCCGCACCCCCCTGCCTCTGTTCCCCACGCTCCGCCCTCTCCTCTCTCACAGTCGCCTCGCACCTCCCGAAGCCCTAAACCACGCATGCGCCGCCACCGCCAGAACGAGAGCGCCGTCGTTCGTCGCGATCCCACGCCATTTGGCCCCGCCCTCCCCTCTCTCCCCCTCGTGGCGTGACCACCTCCCAAGGCCCTAAACCACGCATGCATCGCCGCCACCGCCGCCGGAACGAAAGCGCCGCCATTCGTCGCGATCCCACGCCATCTGGCCCCGTCCTCCCCTCTCTCCCCCTCGCGGCGTGACCACCTCCCGTAGCCCTAAACCACACACGCATCGCCACCGCCGCCGCCGGAACGAGAGCGCCGCCGTTCATCGCGATCCCACGCCATCTGGCCTCGCATCGCTGCCTGGCGACCTTCGTCGGAACGAGGGGAGGACGCCGCCGTCATGCCACCTCGTCCTGCTGCCACAAGCGCCACCGTTGATTCTTCGACGGCGTCCACCTCGAGGTCGGCAGCGCCAATCACAGTGAGTCTCGATCTGCTCCACAACCTTAACTGTTTGATGTTCACTATCTAATCTTAGGTACACGATCTTAGGTACACAATCTCTGAAGGGAAGATTGATGTTTGATTGTGAAGATTAAAAATGTTTAAAATCTTAGGTTGAGTAGTTAAACCTGGTTTCTGTTACTTCTCCTATGGATCTGAATTGATGAATAAATAAATCTGATTTATGTAGGGATAGATATATAGATGAATTTATGATTCTACACATAAATCTGCACTGCACAACAGCTAGGTGTTGGAAATGTTGCTCCATCTCCAAAGGGTGTGTGGTGTGCAATAGCTATATACATGCTCCATCAATCTGTGAAGGGTAGTTTGATGTTTGTTCTTATAAGAAAGAAGAATAGTTCGCAGCAATTCTTCTAACAGGAAAAACAGGGAATCAAGATTAGGCAAAAGCAAGATCTGAGCAGAACAATCTATAAGGCACTGTGTTCTTATAAGTTCTTAAACACACGTTTGCACCGCTATTTTGCCTAGCTGAATTGAGTCTCCAATTGACCATACTGTTTATCCACCAGTGTAGGATATCTTGCTGGATATGTGTATAATTACTATGTTGATCCTCCTGATACACCATGGAAAATGATTTTCGCCCGTTTCTTTTGCTTCCTATTGGTTTGTTTTCCATCAGTTGTCACCATACATACCACTCATATAGCATTACTCTTTTTCTCTGTACTTCAGATTTTTTTTTCTTTTCTTTTGCCAATACAATAAGTGGTTAACCTTGTTTTAAGTTGCATGCATACGTCGACAACACATCGGTCGTGTGCAAATAATGTAAAGGTTGTAGGTTTCATTTTCACTGGGAAAATAGACTTCGAATTAAGGTTTTTTTTCCTTTAGAAACAGACTTCAAAGTAAGTTGATCATAAAATTATCAATGTATTTAAATACAAGGACAGTTATATACACTAGCCAGTAACTGTGCATTAGCACAACCTTTTTATTATGAACTTTGCACCTAACTTGTCGAAACTGAAAGTTCTCTCACTTCCAATTTTTCTTCTTTATTTTGTGGGTTCCAAGAAGGCAAGAACTAGAAGAACACATAACTTGGTGAAACCTATGCTCTATGAATGTCACACTGTTTGCCTCTGCTCAATTACCGTGTATGGTTAACTGAATATTCTGTATTTCCGTGCCCTCACTTCAGTTTTGAAGTAGTATCTGCTAGTATAGACATATGACCTAACTGAATTCTGAATAGTGTTGCATGTATGCTGCTTACCTGACCGCATTATGTATAGTGTTGCATGTACTATGATTTATCCATGTTACATAACCTGCGATTGGGGGTTGGAATTGCACCTTGAAAACCTATTTTTTTGCAGCTTACAATTATTCTTCATGAGGTACCTTTTGTGTTCAGGACTATAGGGTAGATGCAGAAGTATAATTCTACTTCATCAAAGCCTGCTTTGGCTTAAAAGCTGAAGATAGTTTTAAATTTTAAAATTTGATTTTTAAGAATAATTTGTCAGACTTTAGTACTTTACCCACTCACTTGATTACAGTCATAATTTATGCCATGTTCTTGTTTGTTCATTCTTAATGCAAGTAGTAACAGAACTGATTGAATGAATTTATGCCCCTTCCTATGCTTCAACTAACAAATGACATCCTTTATTCACTGTGAGGCTTCCTAACAAATCTTGACCAGAAATAACCTTTTTAACAAACAGATGTATTTCCATACATTTTTTTAACTAAGGATAGCATTACGCAAAAGCAAGATCTGAGCAGAACAATCTATAAGGCACTGTGTTCTTATAAGTTCTTGAACGCATGTTTGCATCGCTATTTTGCCTAGCTGAATTGATTATCCAATTGACCATACTGTTTATCCACCAGTGTAGGATATAATACCTTATGAGCTGAGCAGAACAATCTTCAGTAATTAGCCATGCAGATAGAGCTGGATAACCTAACATGGAAAAGAAGCATATTTTCTGTAGTACGATTTCATATTAAATTCCAAATGCTGCTCAAATTTATAAGCACAGCATCAAACCTAATAACTTAAGCTGCCAATATCTTCAGCTGTTCATGATATGGTGAATATTCTGATACTATAAAATTGTTCCTTCGCTTTTTTGTCTGTATAATTTTTTATATATTATACCTAAAGTGTATTTTCACCTTATTTTAGAGGACATTTCTTCGGAACGCCCCACAAGTACGGCTGCTACTATGCAAACTTCTTGGTAAGGAACGATGAGGGATTTATGGATAGTAGTTGCCCAATGTACGCAAAGCGAACAACATTTTCACTGCTATTGTCCTCGAGATTACCCGAGATGTATATATGTACATTTTTTCAACTGCCTGAACATGTCCCATGGCAGTTGTATTTCTGGTTACCTACGAAATTAGCTTTGTATTATGTATATTTGATTCGTTTTTAGTTGCGACTTATGGTCATGTGTATCTTGTCGATTAGGCAGGTATGGACGCAAATAGCCATGCCGGTGGAGGGCGTATTGTATTCGGTGATATAACCAATTAACAAACAGGTGTAGTGAAATTGGTTGTTGTTTTGTATATAGTATTGAAATGCCTACATGCGTATATGACGTGTAAATGCATTTTTTGATTTGCTTTGCAAAAATTCACAGTTCATGCACCGGAAAATACACCTTCTAATGATGTGCAATGTAAGAGGGAAGAAAAACCACTAAACCACGAGACTACCGTGCAAGGAAGAAGGCAGAAGCAAATAATTTGTTACACCAGTTAGGAGAGGTTCAGAGAACCGATGAAAAGAGAGAGGAAAAGAATAGAAAATTACGCGAATGGTGTGCAAGGAAGAAGGCTAAGTTAAGTGGTGTTAGCGGTACTCTAACATCAGGCACTCCAATTCATACGCCAACTATTTTCCATCCAGAACAAAATGATGGGCGTGAGATCTGACGATCTGAAATGTCTGAGAAAGAGAGGAGAGATGAAAAGAACAGAAAGCAACATGAATGACGTGCAAAGAGGAAGGCAGAGCCAAGCCTTGTTAATGATACTACATTTGGCGGAACTTTGCTGAATATGGAAACTACTCCCTCTCCTTGCAGTGGGAAAGCAACAATGTCTAGCAAGCTGAAATGTCCAAGGAACATGAGAAGAAAGGAATAGGAAGCAACATGAATACCGAGCAAGAATGAAGGAGTCAAACAATATTAATGGAGATAATGCAACACTAGCCACACCTATGTTTGGTAAGTTTCATTTCATGAGCAATATTTAGACTTAGTCAATTGTACTCATATCTTTTTGTTGTAGGTACTCAAGGGTCACTGTATGGAACGGCGCATTTTGCCATTTCGCAAGTGGAAAGTGCAACAGACAAGGAAAACATCGATCAAGAAGATCCAATGCATTGGCTTCATAGAAATGACTCCTACAAACAACAATGCAAGAAGAAAACATTAAAAGGCAACGAACAACATCAATACCCACTTGATCTAGGTGAACATATTCTCTAAAATGCTATACATAGACGGTATTTCAAGTATACCTGGTATTATTTACATTTGCATAAATTTTTGTTGTAAATAGGTGGAGTTGCGGAAGAGGAAAATATTCATGTGTCGAATGTTGATTAGGATTATTTGAATTACATCTAGTTTGATAGTGGATTGTTCGAACCCCCATTAACTGATCTTGACGCCGAAGGTGATTTAAGAGAAATCATTTTAGAGTTTAAAAAGTTAAACCATAAACTATTTCATCTCATGTACAATGTACCATCATGTAATAGATCATGTCAAGGCTGCACATAGCTGTGAACGTATAGAAATTGATGACGAGGAAGTCATGCAATCTCAACAGCTAGATAACAAGTGCAAACTACTCTTTACTTCACACAATTATATGTACATGTTTACATATTAATGCTAAAAATGTGTTTCAATAGTAGATGATGGGTACGAGTCATATCGTGTGGATGTTAAGGGAGTTAATGCTATCGGTACAGACGATCCATACGACTATGTATACCACAAGTTGCCAAAGAGACATCACGTTCTAAAAAAAAGTATCTGATTGCAAGTTCTGCAATGCTATTAGGTTTCAGTACAAACCTCCTGGATTCTGTTGCAGGCAGGGAAAGATAAACATACACATTCCAGGAGTCCCTGCTAAGTTAAAACCATTGTTTACAAGCTAGGTGCATAGTGATGCAAAGTATTTTAGAAAACATATCCGATACTTCAACTCTCATTTCTTTTTCACAAGTCTTGGAGTGACCCTTGACTGTAGCATCAGCACTGCAACCGGTACCGGTATATATACTTTTCATGTGCATGGGGCATTGTACCATTGACTGGACCAACTGGTGCCTAGTTCTTAGGGGCCTCGTCATATACAACTGTATTTTTATGACACTAAAGATGATACGCTGATGCATAGAGTGCAAAGGTCCCCTGACCTTGATATCAACCTTGTCAGGATAGTCCTAAGAATATTGACAAATAACCCATACGTACAGACTTTCAACAGGGTCGGGTCTATGCCTAATTTGAATGACTATATGATTGAACTTAACACTAATGTTACGCCTGACCAACAAAGATACAATGCCCCACGGCCTCTCAAGTTGCAGCTATCTGGTTAGAAGGGGATGATCCAATGAGAACTTTCGATAAGAGTGTTATTGTACACCCAAAGGTGATAAGCAGCAGTATATCAAAGCATAACATGGATGTTATGACCCGTTGGCATATCCTTTATTTTTTCCTTCGGGGGAAACGGGATGGAACCTCAAAATGTTGTACCAAACTTCTCAAATGACACCGTATGCTATGGATCTAGATGAACCAAGTGAAGTACCGACTTCTACGGACGTGCGTTCTAGGGAAGACTTCGCTTTCGTTGATCCATCGGGTAAGCAGCCTCATGTCATGTATCGAATCTTTATGATAGTTATACTCTTATGTTGTGTATACTAATATCATAGTTTTCTTGCAGAGCACGACGATGTTGATGACCATATAGACAATGAAGACGATAATGATGTGGTTAATGGAGCGGGCAACGAGAAAAAAAGCTAGACTTGTCACGGCAAGAGAGTACTATTGCTTTAGACTGCAGTTAGAAGAGGGCTTTTTAATATCATCTTGTTTGGAGGATGTCTATTTTAGCAATGGGCCGTTAATATGTACATCAAGATTGAGTCTATGAGGCTAGACTAGTACTCTAATCCTGAGAACCAAAAAAAAAATACGGGCTGAACTATACCAGGTGAGTGGAATAAAATATAGCCACGAGCATTAAAACTATCATTCAAGCGACTCCAACGCACAAATAATTTGTTCATGTTGTTGTTTATGTATTGTAGGGTGTGGTTGACGTAATCAATTCTGGAGAGACATGGGGTTCAGAGGTTGGTAAGAGAATTGTGTTACCTCGCTCTTTTCCCAGGGGCGATCGCAACATGCAACGAAGGTTTCTTAATGCGATGGCTCTTGTCCAACGCTTTGGGAGACCAGATTACTTCATCACGATGACTTGCAACCCGAACTGGGAGGAGATAACAGAAAATCTCGAACTTGGCTAGTCACCGCAGGATCGACAGGATCTTGTTGCAAGAGTTTTTAGAGCCAAGTTGCGAGACATGATAAATCTATTTGTGAAAAAAAAGTATTTTGGAGAGGTTCAAGCATACGCTCATGTTATTGAGTTTCAAAAGAGGGGCCTACCACATGAACATATATTGTTGATCATGAAGCCAAATAGTAAGTTAACAAACCCAGATGGTTATTGTGGAGGCCATGGGCCCCGGGTACCTCATGGGAAGCAATCTGGCCACTTGGACAAAGGATAGGCCCAATCTCGTAATTAGGAATGTAACAGGACTTACCTTATATGATAAGAAAAAGGATATAGTCCTAGTTAGGTACGTTGTATTCTTAGATGGAAGTCCCTTGGTCAAGTCCGACTGGGATTCCTACCTTGTAACCTTGTCTCCTTAGTATATAAGGAGAGGCAAGGAGCCCCCTGGGATAGAAGATTCTCGCTAGGGAGAATAGAATCTCACTAGAGAAACCTCAAAGGCAATACACAACAGCTGGAAGTAGGGTATTACATCACCTTAAGGGCCTGAACCAGGATAAATCATTTCGTGTTCCTTTGCAATCCATCAAGTTTAGGTCTCACGAGTAGCCCCATATTCTTATTGCCGATACAAAATATCGACAGTTGGCGTGCTAGGTAGGGGCTTTGGTGAGATCATCTTCAACAAGCCTGATGGATCCAATCACCGGAGTCGATGGCGTCAAGTTCTTCCCCGGACAGATGATTAGCTTCGGGAGCCTTGACTTCATCGCCGACAAGTTCGGCGACCTTAGCTTGTTCGACTCGGACTTGATCCGGTTGGCCAAAAATCAAGCCGACTCCGCGCCGGTTGGCCTACTCAACGCTGCAGTAATCTTCGGCGATATGTTGCGGCAATTTCCAAGACATTTGGGTCCAGGGACAACTCTTTCTTTCGGTGTTTGACTCGGACTCGGTCTTGAGCCAGCCGAGATCGGGCTAAGAAAGGAGGAGATCGTCAATCTTCCGTTCGGACTCGGCAACATCGCGGATAATCTTAATCAGCATCTGATGTGGCAGACCCGATCCCCTAGAGTTCAACTCGGATATGGCCTAGAGCCGCTCGAGATTGAATCTAGGGAGGTTGGAGTCATCATTACCCCCCTCAACTATTCTGATTCCGACTCCCAGTTGGATAGCAGTTCGGCAAGTTTCTCTCCGCCGCGTGAAGTCTTCTTGACGTCCAAGGGCTCTACTCCTACTCAGGAAGCACGCCGACTACGTGATCAGCAAGAGGAGGAGGCCCGCCGACTGCGAGAACAACAGGAGGAAGATGCAAGATGGTTACAGGCAGAGCGCGACGCCCGCAACGATAATTTGCACAAGGCTGGGTGGACTGCTCAACAAGAAATCCTCCAAACCTGAATTGGCGACCACGACGTCTTCGTAACTCCTTAACAGAACGTTGTGGTTGCTGCCACCTTACTGGATACACTACAGTTTGGCCCTGATCACCAGGCCACCCTGACGATTGCAAGGATTGAAGCCATGATCACCGCTGCAGCATGTCAGCATCGGCAATAGTCGGGAGCCACACTCATACCGTCCAATCAGACGGCTTCTGATACAGCGATCTCATCTGCCTCAGCACGACGCTAGGCTGCTGGCTCTAGTTAGCCACACACGGAGTCACGCCACACGTCACTCGGCAGGCAAAACGACGATCGGCGGCGGTGTGGAGGCCATGGGCCCCGGGTACCTCACGACAAGCATATGGGCCAATCGGAAAGAGGATGGGTTTGGTCTTGTAATTAGAGATATGATAGAACTCGGCAGACTTAACCTTGTACGATAAGGAATATACAGTCCTAGTCGGGAACGTTATATCTCTAGAAGGAGATCTCTTGGTCGTAGTCTGACTGGGACTCCTACTTTGTAACCCTGTCTCGCAGTATATAAGGGGAGACAGGGTGCCCCCTAAGGGGAGAATCATCGGGTTCACCAGAATCACCACAATGATACTTCCTCAAAGGAATACACCACAACTGGACGTAGGGTATTACCTCACCTCGAGGGCCTGAACCAGTATAAACTCTTTGTGTTCCTTTGCAGTCCACCGAGTTTCGATCCGACGAGTAGCCCTATATTCTTATTGCCGGTGTAAAACCTCGACAGTTGGCGCGCCAGATAGGGGCTTCACCGAGATCAACCTCAACAAGCTCGATGGATTCAACAACTAGAGTCGATGGCACCCAATTCTCCCCCGGAGACACGATCACATTTGGGAGCCTCGACTTCGTCGCCGACAAGTTCGACAACCTTACCCTGGCCGACTCGGACCCGATCCGATCGGCCGAGGAACCGGCCGATTCCGCCCCAGTCGGCCCACACATTGCTGCAGTCACTCTTGTCGACTTGCTGCGACAATCTTCCACCTGCCCGGGTCTCGGGACAACTCTCCCCTTCAGTGTTTGACTTGGACTCGGCCTTGAGCCGGCCGGGATCGGGCTAGGAAGGGGGAAGATCATCAATCCCCCGTGCAGACTTGGCAACGCCACGGATATCTATAATCTACATCCCACACAGCAAACCCGATCCCCTACGGTTCAATTCGGACACGGCTTAGAGCCGTTCAAGATTGAATCTAGGGAGGTTGGAGTTGTCATCACCCCCCATCAATTACTTTGATTCTGACTCCAAGTCAGCAGCAGTTTGAATAGCAGTTCAGACAATAGTTTGGCGAGCTTCTTCCTGCCCCGCAAAATCTTCATGGCGTCCAAGAGCTCTACACCCACTCAAGAGGCGCGCCGACTACACGAGCAGCAAGAGGAGGAGGCCCGTCGACTACGACAACAACAGGAGGCCGAACACGACGCCTGCAACGACGAGCTACGCAGGGCTGGGCGAACCGCTCAGCAACAAATCCTCCAAACTCGAGTCGGCGACCACAACGTCTTCGTCACGCCTCAACAGAACGTCGTGGCCGTTGCAACCCTACTGGATACACTCCAGCTTGGGCCTGATCACCAGGCCACCCCAACTATCGCGAAGATCAAAGCCATGATCACCGCTGCTGCATGTCAGCAGCACCAGCAGTCGGGCGACACCCTTATACTGACCAACCGGTCGGGTTCTCCAACAGTGGTCTCATCTGCGTCAGTGCGACACCGTGTGGCTGGCTCCAGTCAGCCGCACGCGGAGTCACGATAGATGTCTCTTAGCAACCCTAACAACAACAATCGGCGGCATCCCCAATACAAACGCCACGACAACCAAGATCTCCGAAGCCGTTTGAGATGCGATTTCCGCCAGGACATCAACGCATGGCGCCGTGAATGCGAAGACGACGAGCGCCGTCGACCGGAGGACGAGAACGAGCGCTTCGGCCTCCACCACGAGCGGTTTAACCGCCGTAGTTGGAGCCGGAGTCCTCTTTCAGATGAAGACATACCGTCATTCACCCAGGAGCTACAACAGGTCGACTGGCCGTCGGGTTTCAAGCAGACAGGAATCGAAAAATACGATGGCAAGACCAATCCCTTGTCCTGGATCACGGTCTACACTCTGGCAATCCGAGAAGCTGGAGGCGATTACAAGGCCATGGCTAACTACCTCCCGGTCGCCCTAGCCGACTCGGCGAGGACATGGCTGATAGGGCTCCCAAAGCTATCAATCGGCTCTTGGGGAGAACTTAGGGAATGCTTCATCGCCAATTTCCAGGGGACTTACGAGAGGCCGTCTTCCGAGCACGATCTCTAGCAGCTGCACCAGAGGAAGAACGAGTCTCTTTGTGAGTTCATCAAAAGGTTTTCCGAGAAGCGCAACTCGATCCCAATGATCAAGATGAGGTTGTCATCGCCGCCTTCCGCAAGGGAGTCAAAGACACCCCGTTCATCGCCAAATTCACTCGAAAACTGATGGTAACGGGGTGCCCGATCTTCCGTTAGGTAAGGATAACTCTCGATTTGGTGGAGAATCGACACTCACGATCCGGCTTCTGATCACCAAGACTCGAACCCTGTAATCGCAGCACCACTTCTCCTCTCGTTATCAACCATGCGCTGCCCGGTTGACCTCGCCATGAAGGCTAATCCTTGCATGCGAATCGAAGAACACAAGCAAGAACAAGGAAGATTGTAACTCAACTTGCAGATGAATGATTATACTCTTGAAGTTGGGGTCTCACAAGCCGATAAACAGCGAAACTGTTCATAGACAGATTAATCTAAGCAAAACCCGCTCTAAACGGTGGCAGCTACTGTATATATATGAGTTAGGACATCCTAGGGTGAGGGTTTGCCCTGTGAGGGGCGCACTCCTCATGGGTTTAGCCCACGACACAAATACAAAACCCAAAGGCCCAAACTGACTCGGACAGGAAAAATGATGCAACTTGTTTCGACGATTCTGGACAGCTTAGGAGGAAATTTGGCATGAAACCAAAACCATCTGAAATTAGACTTCATAAGCTTTCCAACAAGTACTTGTAGGCCTTGTAACTCCTTCTGGATCAAAAGTTATGGCCGTTTGAAGTTGACGCTGTCTCCTAGCCCGAATCCGAATCTAAAATGTGCAGAACTTCATCTCTCTTTCCTTTCATCCAAGCAAGTATCTCTGCAACGAAGAACATAGAAAACTCATGGTGCAGTGACGCATGTTGCAATATATAACATATAAATCTTACGTAGAAAACATACACCTTTAGTTGATGAGTACATAAGGTAACTATGATCATATCCAAGCTAGTGATGCCCTCATCAGAAACCCCCAGCCTCTGTTAGGGCTCTCTTCGATATGGTGAACAAGTACGCCGACTTGGCTGAGGCGGTCGCTCAGGCCCTTGACGACAAGAAAGAGTCTCGGCAGAAGGACTAGAAAGCCAATGACGAGCTAGCACAGAACAATCCAGTAGCCGCAAGAGGAAGTCGGACAACGTGGTGGCCAACGTGGAGCGTACTCGGTCACGACCCCCAAAGAACAAGGAATACCAGAAAGTGATGAACGGGCCTTGCCCCTTTCATCCCAAAGGAAAACACACGACTAAGGATTGCTTCGTGCTCAAGAGGTTTGCTTCCGAGCAGGCTTCAACATCTAGCGTTGACAAGGACAAAGACAAGCCAGATTCGGGCGCAGCCGACGATTATCAAGATCCCTAGGTTGAGCTCAACCATATCTTCGAAGGGCCGTCTGCATACGAGTCCAAGAGGAAGCAGAAGCTAACAGCACGCGACGTCAACTCGGTCTCTATAGCAGACACCCCCCGATACTTGCGTTGGTCAGAGACGCCCATCACATTTGACCGCGCAGATCACCCCGATCAGGTTACACACACAGGACGCTATCCACTTGTCCTGGACCCGGTCGTCAAGAGCATCAAGCTGAAGAAGGTTCTCATAGATGGAGGCAGTGCTCTCAACATTCTGTTCGCCAAGACCCTGGATGAGATGAAAATTCTTCGTTCAGAGCTGCGGCCGAGTATGGTGCCCTTCCACGGGGTAATCCCCGGCCTATCTTCAACACCTCTCGAACAGATAACTTTGCTGGTCACCTTTGGCACGTGGGATAACTTCTGCACAGAAAACATCTGCTTCGAGGTGGCTGATTTTGAGACTACGTACCACGCGATACTCAAACGGCCGGCGCTAGCCAAATTCATGGCGGTGCCGCACTATACCTACATGATGCTCAAGATGCCTGGGCCAGCCGGAGTTCTATCCCTTCGCAGTGATGTCAATCAAGCCTTCACTTGTGACAAGGAGAGCTGCGAGTTGGCCCAATCTCAAGAAGCGGTAGTCAGACACAACAGCATTCGGCAAGCCGTTACAACCGAAATCGAGGATGACCAAGTTCTGGCAAAAAAGCAGCAAAGTCAGGAATTTCAGTGGACTCTGACACGAAGAAGATCCCCTGGACCCTTCCGACCCCTTCAAAACTGCTCTAGTCGGGATCAGACTCGACCCCAAATAGGAACAGGCACTCGTCACCTTCCTCCAGGCCAACAGGGACATATTTGCTTGAAAACCTTCTGACATGCCTGGCGTACCAAGGGAGGTGATTGAGCATTCCCTCAACATCAAGCCGAACGCCAAGCCAGTCAAACAACGGCTACGACGCTTCACACAGGACCGCAAAGATGCTATTCGAGTGGAGATAACTAAGCTCCTTGCAGCCGGGTTCATCAAAAAGGTCTACCACTCGGATTGGCTGGCAAACCCAGTCCTGGTCCGGAAGAAGAACGGTAAATGATGCATGTGTGTTGACTACACTGACTTGAACAAAGCGTGCCCCAAAGATCTATTTGGTCTACCGAGAATAGACCAGGTGGTGGATTCAACTACGGGGTGCGAACTTCTCAGCTTTCTCAACTGTTACTCGGGATATCACCAAATCAGCTTGAAGGAGAAGGACTGCCTAAAGACTTCTTTCATCACGCCGTTCGGAGCGTACTGTTACATGACTATGCCGTTCGGTTTGAAAAACGCTGAAGCAACGTATCAATGAGCAATTTAGCGGTGTTTACACACTCAGATCGAGTGCAACGTGGAGGTGTATGTTGATGATGTGGTGATCAAGACAAAGTCCAAAGAAGACTTCATCGTCGACTTGGAGGAAACCTTCCAAAACCTTCGAAGATTCAAGATGAAGTTGAACCCGGAAAAGTACGCCTTTGGTGTGCCATCCAGAAAGCTACTTGGCTTTATCGTATCGCACCGGGGCATCGAGGCCAATCCAGAGAAAATCAACGCAATCACGAACATGACACCCCTGACTAGCCAGAAGGACGTTCAGAAGCTGACAGGTTGCATGGCGGCACTCAGCCGATTCATCTCCCGACTTGGCGAACGGGGCATGCCCTTTTTCAAATTACTGAAGAAAGCAGATAATTTTCAATGAACTCCCAAGCCCAGCAAGCCTTTGAAGACTTTAAGAAATTTCTCACATCACCACCAGTGTTGGCGTCACCTATGCCCCAGGAACCACTAATGTTATACCTGGCGGCAACCACTCAGGTAGTCAGCACGGTGCTAGTAGTCGAGAGAATAGAGCCAGGTCATATACAGAAAATACAATGGCCAGTCTACTTCATCAGTGAAGTCCTAGCCGACTCCAAGATGAGATATCCTCAGGTCCAGAAGCTGTTATATGGCCTGCTCATCACTGTTCGGAAGCTGATGCACTATTTCTAGTTGCATCAAGTCACGGTGGTCACATCGTATCCACTCGGGGACGTCCTACACAATCACGAGGCCACCGGATGAATCGCTAAATGGGCGCTCGAGTTGATGGCGTTCGACATCACCTTTCAGCCACGGTCAGCAATCAAATCTCAAGCTCAAGCCGACTTTGTGGCCGAGTGGACAGAAGTTCAGATGACTACAACAACACATAAGCTAGAGTACTGGACAATATACTTTGACGGTTCTCTACGGATCGGTGGCGCTAGGGCTGGCGTCATACTGACGTCACCCACCGGCGAAAAACTCAAGTGCGTTCTCCAAATTCACTTCCCGGTTTCCCACAATGTCACCGAGTACGAGGCACTCATCCACGGGCTCCGCATTGCTGTATCACTTGGCATTCACCGCTTGGTTGTACGTGGAGATTCTCAACTCGTGGTGAGCCATGTCATGAAAGACTGGACATGTCTCGATGATACTATGGCGGTATACTGCCAGGAGGTCAGAAAGCTAGAAAACAAGTTCGACGGGCTGGAGATAACTCATGTATTACGACAATACAATGATGTTGCTGACGAATTGTCAAACATGGGATCCAAGCGAGAAGTGGTCCCCACCGGGATCTTTGTTGAACAACTACTAGAGCCATCAGGCAAGAAGAAACTAGTGCCAGAACAGTCGGGGGATGAACCTACCCTGGCAACAGACGAAGTACTGATCATATCACAAGATTGGCAGACTCCAATTCTCAAATTCCTCTTGGACGATGAACTCCCAAAAGATCGCAGCAAAGCTGAACAAATCAAACGTCAAAGCAAATGTTTCCTAGTAGTCGGAGAAGACCTGTACCGAAGAAGTGCATCCGAGTCCTTATGCGCTGTGTCACACCCGACGAGGGCAAGCAGATTCTGCAATCGATCCACTCGGGCATATGTGGCAACCATGCCGCAACCAGGACGTTAGTCCAAAAGGCTTACAGGCAGGGATTTTTCTGGCCAACAGCAATAATAGATGCTAAAGACATAGTTCACACATGCAAGGGCCGTCAATTCTACACAAGGCAAACACATCTTCCGGCCCAAGAACTTCAAACCATCCCAATCTCTTGGCCCTTTACAGTCTGGGGGATTGACATGGTCGGGCCTTTCAAGAAAGCACCAGGAGGGTTCACACACTTGTTCGTCGCAATGGATAAATTCACCAAGTGGATTGAGGCAAAATTGTTGCTACCATAGTAGCGGCACGAGCAAAGGACTTCATCATGAGTATATTATACCAATTCGGAGTTCTTAACCGCATCATAACGGACTGTCAATGTTTTACACCGGCAATGGGAATATAGGGCTACTCGTCGGATCGAAACTCGGTGGACTGCAAAGGAACACGAAAGGTTTATACTAGTTCAGGCCCTCGATGTGAGGTAATACCCTACGTCCAGTTGTGGTGCATTCCTTTGAGGAAGTATGATTCTGATGATTCTTCTAAACCTGCCCTCAGGGGGCGCCTACCTCCCCTTATATACTGGGGGACAGGGTTACAAAGTAGGAGTCCCAGTCGGACTATGACCAAGGGATTTCCTTCTAGAGATATAGCTTTCCCGACTAGGACTGTATCTTCCTTATCATGCAAGGATAAGTTTGCCGAGTTCAATTATATCTCTAATTACAAGGCTAGGCCCATCCTCTGTCTGAGTGGCCCATATGCTTGTCATGAGGTACCCAGGGCCCATGGCCTCCACAGCAGCCCCTGAGACCTTCATAGTTGAGTCACAGCTGATGCCGAGTGCTCATCCTCCACGGTGAAGATTGCCCGAGTGCATTGCTCCTGAGTACTCTTTGTTCGAGTACTTCTTCTTCCTGAGTCCTGTTTCATGTCAGCTGGCAATGAGGCTATGAAGGGCTCCATGTAGAAATATGAATAGTGTGCACCGAATAGGCGCACCTATTAGGTGTAGCCCCCTACTTTGTGCTTAATTGTGAAACAATTAAACATAAAGTCAAAGATCTTTAACCTTATAGTCTTTTTCGAGTAGTATACTACTGGTATATGAGACTCTTTAGTTGTGGAGGCCATGGGCCCCGGGTACCTCATGACAAGCATATGGGCCACTCGGACAGAGGATGGGCCTAGCCTTGTAGTTAGAGACATGATAGAACCCGGCAGACTTTGCCTTGTACGATAAGGAAAATACAGTCCTAGTCGGGTAGGTTATATTTCTAAGGGGAGATCACTTGGCTGTAATCCGGCTGGGATTCCTACCTTGTACCCCTGTCCCCTAGTATATAAGGGGAGGCAGGGCGCCCCCTGAGGGCATACAAAGATTTACCAGAATCATACTTCCTCAAAGGAATACACCACAACTGGACGTAGGGTATTACCTCACATCGAGGGCCTGAACCAGTATAAACCTCCCCGTGTTCCTTTGCAATCAACCGAGTTTCGATCCGATGAGCAGCCCCATATTCATATTGCTGGTGTAAAACATCGACAGTTAGCACGCCAACTAGGGGCTTCGGTGAGATCTACATCCACAAGCTCGACGGATCCAACAACAGGAGTCGACGACAACAAATTCTCTCCCGAAGATACAATCTCATTTGGAAGTGTCGATGCTTTGTACCGGCAATAAAACTATAGGGCTACTCGGCGAAGGGAAACTCGGTGGATTGCAGAGGAACACAGAGAGGTTTTATACTGGTTCAGGCCCTCGATGTGAGGTAATACCCTACGTCCAGTTGAGGTGTTATTCCTCTGAGGTGTTTGGTGATCAATGATCTTCTGTGTGTTGTCCTCTGCCCTCAAGGAGCGCCCTACCTCCCTTTATATACTAGGGGACAGGGGTACATGATAAGGATCCCAACCGGATACGGCCAAGGGAGATCCTTCTTAGAGATAGAAACTTAACTGACTAGGACTATGTTTCCTTATTATACAAGGCAAGGCCTGCCGGGTGCTATCTTATCTCTAATTACATGGTTCGGCCCATCCTCTATCCGAGTGGCCCATATGCTGGTGGTGAGGTACCCGGGGCCCATGGCCTCCACAGTAGCCCCTGAGACCTTCATAGTTGAGTCACAGCTAATGCCAAGTGCTCATCCTCCACGGTGAAGATTGCCCGAGTGCGATGCTCCCGAGTACTCTTTGTCCGAGTAAGTCTTCTTCCCGAGTCCTGCTTCATGTCAGCTGGCAGCGAGGCTATGAAGGGCTTCATGTATATGTATGAATAGTGTGCACCGAGTAGGCGCACCTATTAGGTGTAGCCCCTGACTTTGTGCTTAATTGCGAAGACAATTAAACATAAAGTCAAAGATCTTTAACCTGATAATCCTTCCCGAGTAGATTACTACTGGTATATGAGATTCTTCGGTATCATGTCAACCGGAATAAACTTTATAGTCTTGCCAAGTAGGGTACTACTCGTATATAGGACTCTTTGACTTCATATCAGTCGGAATGTGTGTTTATAGTCTTGCCGAGTAGGATGCTACTCGTATATGGGACTCTTCAGCGTCATGTTAGCTGGAATAAGGGGCTTATAGTCTTTTCCGAGTAGCGTCCCACTCAGAAGTTAGACTCCTCCGCATCATGTCAGCGGGAAAAGATATTTATAGTCTCTCCCGAGTAGTGCACTACTCGAAAGTTAGACTCTTTAGCGTCATGTCGGCTGGAATGATGTTGCTCATGGCAACTTGTGGCCACGCATGTAGGCCGAGTACCACTGCATGAAAAATAAATCCACTGCGTGGTTAGGTGTACCCGAGAAAGATATCTGCATCCCCAATTTTAATGAAGACCAGCTTGTGATCCTTGTAAGGATATATCCTCGAGACCTGGTGGATAAAACAGATACCCAAACATATATGTTTAGCAGTAAGGCTCTCATGAAGCCTATCTGTTTACCTCATCGGCTCCTATTAGTAGCACCAGCGCTATAATTTCAACTTAGCCTACGAGCGGCCCACATGGAGCATGCTAATGTAGGAACTCATATCTTGGTGGCCCAATGCTAACTGTGTAGGCCCAAGCCCATCTAGTCGGCATCGGCTCTATAAAAACGGGGAGAGAGAAAAAGATTCCTTCATCTTCCCCAAATCAGCCAATCGCTTCGTCTTCCACCTTCGCGCCCAACTTTTCGCTTCCCGCCCGGCTAGGGTTAGCTGCTGCTGTTCCCCACCTGAACTCAGGCGATTCCAATCCTCTTCGTCTATTCCAAGCCCCCGATTCGTTTTTCCCCAAATCTTGCCGCTTCCAACCATGCCGAAAGCTTCGGTTCTTGCGGGTGCACCGGAGAGTGCTTGGCCGATTTCAGATTGTGGCTCGGTGAAGCTGAAGCTGCTGAAGGGTCAACTGAAGTTGCCCAGCCAAGAGGTGATTCGTTGGCGGCCGGCTAAGGGTGAGTCGGTCCCAAATTCCCAACCTGGTGAAACAGTAGTTTTCGCCTCTTTTTTCGATCGGGGCTTGTGCCTTCCATCTTCTGATTTCTTCCACCGCGTCCTTGACTTCTACGGGCTGGAGTTGGTGCATTTGAACCCCAACTCGATTCTTTAGATCTCCATATTTGTTACTCTCTTTGAGTGCTTCTTGGGTGTTGAACCCTATTTTATTTTCTTCCGGCATCTGTTCCACATCAAACCCCAGCCCTCCAAGAATAATATTAGTGTGATTAGGGGGGCTGATCTCCAGCTGAGGAGTGATGGGAAGAAGACATATCTTGATCTCCCCTTGAAATCTTCCCTAAAAGGCTGGCACAAGGAATGGTTCTATTGCGCAGATCTGGCTCCCTCCTTGCGCCCATTCACCGGCTTGCTGCCTGTGGTTTTACCAAATTGGTCAGCAGAGCCATCCTTTGAGGAGATGGGCCAGGCGCATCAATTGTTGGTGAAGTTAGATGACCTCAAGAAGGCTAGCCTGACAGGAGCTTAGGTGGCTCGTCGCTTCCTGACTCGGCGCATCCAGCCGCTGAAGCTGAGGAGCGCATTTGGTTGGGCCTTTAAGGGCAAAAATGATCCTGACCGAGTAAGCAACGAGTTAGCCAACAAGCGCGTAGTGACCGAGACCCTGTTCGGTTACTTCTCCAAAGGGGTGATCGCGACCGAAGATGATAATCGCCGGGTCACGGCTTATAGCTTCATTCGGCCCCGGACCAAGGTAATCTTTAATCTTCTTCTGTGATGAATGCTGTGGGCTTGTGTCTGCGATTGTTCAGCATTGCATGATGTATTTTGTTGACTCGTCTGTAGTGGCATGAAGAGTTTGATGAAGACTCCCGCCCGTTGTCGGCTGTTGCATCGAAGAAGAGGCCGAGGAACCCCTCTGCTACCCAGCCCGACTCCAAGAGAGCGGGAAAGAAGCCCATTCTGTATCTGGGCGAGGGGGCCATGATGCTGTGCGCCGTGGCAGGAAGCCTGAAGATAAAGGACACCGTTGCCACGGCGCCTAGGCGATCAAGTCCTAGGTTAAGACCTGTGGGTTTGAGCCCAACATTGCCAAGTCCGGCAACAACATCGCCGAGGGGCCGGCCAGAGCAGACACCGCCGAGGACGGAGGTGCCCAAGCCAACCACACCGGAATCGAGGCCGACTCGAGCTGATGTGCCGCCGCTGACTGTGACACTGACCAATTCGCCGGCCAGGCCGACAACTAGAGGTAGCGCTCTGCCAGGACTCGGGTCGCCCGGCAGGAAACTGAAATTCTCCAAGAGGCATGCTGCTCCGGATCTTCTGAAATTCTTGCGTGTTGCAGTAGTGTTTTGATGTCTTGTTTCGTCATGCAGGAAGCGGGCCGATATCGATCTCAAGGTGATCGCCTTGACCGCTCCCCTTGAAGAGCCCGTCCCAGCCGAGCCTGTGGCCACTCTAGTCACGGAGACTGAGGTGGTCCCGACTGTGGGGCCGCTGGTGCCGCCCGATCAAAGAGTGGTGGCTGAGGCTGATGTCCCAGCCCCTGAATCGTCGCCCGCTGTAGAGGCCACTGTCGGAGCCCCCGAGCCGATCCCCGAGGCCGCGGGGGACGGCGGCATGGGGGCTGGGTCCCCGTCGCCGTCGTGGTCATCGTCGTCATCGTCGCCGGCGCCAGAGATCCTGAACCTGCCTCGGATTGAAGCTCCTCCACGTAGGATGCCCCGGACGTTCACCTGGACGGCGCCTGATGGGACCGTGAAGAGCTTCAAGCTTGACGAAGTTGCCGCGAGGAGGGAACGCGAAAGCTTGCTTCGCGCCGCTATCAGCGGGTCCCAGGGAGTCGGGGTATAATTCTTGTGGCAGAGTCGTGGTGATCTTCTCGTTTTGACGTCTGATTCCATTCTTGATTTGTTTTTTACCCTGAGCAGAAACTTGTCGACCGTAATGAGGCAATGACAGAGATCCTGGTCAAAATGGCTCCCCACCTCGCAGAATTGGAGCAGCTCCGGGCATTGAAGGCTGAGATGGAGGAGCGTCACTCGGGGAGGGAAGCCTGGCTGAAGGAGGGCGCCACCCGGCTCAGGGAGGAAACTTGGGCTCAAGCCGGAAAGATTAGAGGTAAGTCCCCGAATGCGTGCTCCCGATCGAACCCTTGTTGTATTTCTTCAGCTGAGTTGTTCCTAACTGCCCAGTTGCGTCTTGGCTGCACGGTCGAGTTCTTGACTAATCTGTCGTGCAGCCCTTGAAGCTGAATTAAAGACCCGAACAGAGGGGGAAGCCCAGCTGTTGACGCCGAAAACCGCCGGGTGTGCCAAAAGCTTGCTGACGATCTGGTTTGGCGCCTAGAGACACGCGAAGGCCTGGGAGATCTGCTTAGCTCCAGTGCTGGTCCTAAAATATTTGAGGTTCGTAGGCGTGCCAGTCAATTTGACCCCGCAATTGACAAGGAGATGAAGAAATTTGATTACTGATCCAATCGGCCAGTAAGCCGATACGGATTCTTTCCAGCCGATCGCCGCTATGCTCGTGCCCGGGCCCTCGCCTATACTCGCGCCCGGGTCTCGTGCTCGGGTTCTCGCTCCCGGGTCCTCGCTTGTGCTCGTGCCCGGGTCAGCAGCAACTGCGCATCGGCTATCGGCCGATACGGGCTGATATAGACTCCTCGTAGCCGATAGCCGATGGCACCTGTGTATCGGCTAGGAAACCGATAGCGCTATAAACAAATGGATAAGCTGTCAGTATAACATGTGCATCGGCTAGAAGCCGATGATAAAATAGATAAGCAAAACAGTAAGCCAGCCGACTGCCGAGGAAACACATGTGCATCGGCTAGAAAACCGATGATAATATAGATGACTAAAACAGTAAGGATAATACAGTTGGCTTTAGAAAAAGATAACCTATCGGCTAAGCGCTCCGATAGAACGTCGCATATACACCGATCGGCTCGACAAGGATAAATCTATTATTATCGATCTAGTAGTTCAGACCTAACTGATGCAGCACAGATTGATAATAGTAAAGGAACCTCAACAAGCCAATAGACCTAATGCAACTGTGATGTAATAAGATAACTTACCGGCTATACATTCCAATAAGACGCTTGCGCAAAAACCATCAACCTAGCAGGAACGATTTATCGCTGGCAGTTCAGTAGGTATACCTGATCGCCCCTAGTAAACTGATAAGATCTACGCACGCGTGATGTGGTATACCTGATCGGCCTAAGAGGTCGGACCGAACCGATGCAGCCGTAGACAGGGCAGATACACTTGGGTAAGGGGTGACGAGTCTTACCCTCTCGTAGGAGTTCGGACCTAACCGATGCAGCCCCGCTCGAGAAGCAAGAACCCGTCGAAAGGGTGGCGATGCGCCGAAGTTTAATTGATCGAGAGATAGTTTACAAGGTCCCCGGGCATACGTATTTATACCCCGAGTTACATGAGTCCTTATAGGACACGGCACACAACTTCCTATCTATAAAAGGAAAACTAACAAGCCCTGATCGGATTGTTGACGCCGAAAACCCGCCGGGGGCCGTCCGGCATCTCGGTGACACGCGAAGGCCTGGGAGATTTGCTTTACTCCAGTGCAGGTCCTAAATCTTTGAGGTTCGTAGGCGTGCCAGTCAATTTGACCCTGTAATTGACAAGGAGGAAAATGTTAGATCAATGAGCCAATCGGCTGGAAGCCGATCTAGACTCGTTCCATCAGCCGATGGCCGATGCACACTGTAGCACTTATACATCGGCTTAAGGCCGATGACGGCAAGAACAATAACATAATAATAAACAAATATCGTGCTAGCCGATCATTGAAGGGATACTCAAAAACCGGCTATAAACTCGATAAAATAAGCAAGTATAATGCATAAATAAATCAAATAGATCTTAGCCGATCATAGTCTAGTGTTACTGGTGTTGCCATGAAGATATGCCTGTGCCCGGGTCCTTGCTTATATCGGCTCCCGGGATCTTCGTCCGCTGTCCGGGCCCATACACTGGTCCTTACCCGGGCTCATGCCCGGGCCCTCACCTGGGGTCGTGCCCGGGAACCTGCTTGTACTTGTACTCGGATCGGCAGAATAAACCCATCGGCTAGCCCTTAGCCGATTGTAACAATAATACATGCAAGAACATATAATAAAGTATGCAATAACGTAAATGATAAATAATTGATAAGCTAGCCGACTACTGAATGGAGCGAGTATAGGATAAAACAATGAATAAATGTAATCGGCTTTAACAGATAACTTATCGGCTAAGCACTCCGATAACACCATCGCACAACACCATCGGCTCATCAAGAGTAAAGCTATTATCGTCAGTCTAGTAGATCGGACCCAACCGTTGCAGCACAGACCGACAATGATAACAATGCCTCAATGGGCCGATAGATATAATGCGATCGTGATGAAGATAACTTATCGGCTATGCACTCCGATAAGACGCCTGCACACAAAGCATCGGCCTAGCAGGACCGACTTATCACTAGCAGTTCAGTAGGTCGGACTTAACCGATGCAGCACGAACTGATGATAAATCGCTCCCAGTAAGTCGATACAGTCTATGCACGCGTGATGTGATATACCTAATCAATCTATGAGATCAAACTGAACTGATGCAGCCATAGATAAAGTAAATATATCGTGGTAAGCCGACTACCATAAACCGACTAGAATATCGGACCTAACCGAGGAAGTCCTAGCCGATTGGTAGCCGGGGTGACGAGACTTACCCTCTCGCAGGAGTTCGGACCTAACCAATGCAGCCCGGCTCGAGAAGCAGGATCCCGTCGAAAGGGTGGCGATGCGCCGAATTTTGTATTGATCTGTGGTTGATAATTTACAAGGTCCCCGGGCATACGTATATATACCCCGAGTTACATGAGTCCTTATAGGACACGGTATATGATTTCCTATCTATAATAGAAAACGCTAACTAATCCTGACCGGACACGAGATCAGGTTCCATAAATCTTTTCCTAATAAATATAGTAATTAACTGCCACGCACGGTCTTCACGGCTCTTTCTCGGACTCGGCCTGCTCCTTGAACCAATTTCTGTTAACCGACTGCAATCGTTCCCTTGATCGAATCTGATACAAGGCCTTACCAAATTTTGGCGTTAACACGGATACGAGATCAGGTTTTCCTAAAAATTATCAAAACTACCTAATTTATAGATAAGGTAATTAACTGCCATAGCGTGGTCTTCACGATTCCTTCCCGAATCCGGCTTCTTCTGGATTAGCTCTCAACGGCTGATATCACTTCTTTCCTTAACCGAGTCCGACGCGAACCGTGCCAAATTTTGGCGTTAACACATGCCCCCCAATTTCGGAGTTTGTTATCAAACTTCGAAATTCTTCTGTTTGGGCCTCAATATTCTTTCCTGGCCTCTTGAAATCGGCTTTCATGAGCCGATACCTTTTGTACTAGGTGTGCTAGGCTCTTGAAATCTTCTGATGAAAATCTTTCCTTGATCGGAGCCACCAACCCTTGGAATGCTAACTCGGCCAGCTGTGCGTCATCCAGACTTAAACTATAACATCGGCTTCTAACATCACGAAACCGCTGGATATATTCTGCGACTAATTGCTCCGGCTTCTGTATTACCGATGTTAAGTCTATCAAACTCATCTCCTGACTCCCCATAAAGAAATACTTGTGGAATTGCTTTTCCAGATCAGCCCAACCTCGAACTGAGTTAGGTGGCAATGAAGAAAACCATGTAAAAGCCGATCCGGATAATGATAACGGGAAGAGTCTAACTCTCAAAGCTTCTACAGCCGATGCGTCTCCACATTGAGCCAAGAATCGGCTGACATGTTCCACTGTAGATACATCATCTTGCCCTGAGAATTTGGAGAAGTCTGGTACTCTGTATCGGCGCGGCAACGGAGCTCTATCAAACCAATCTGGATATGGAGGTCGATACATAAACATTTCCTCCTTCGGTCTTAGACCGAATTGCTCCCTTATCACCTCTGTGACTCTTGCTGATAAATCTTCTTTTGGATCTTCACCATAATAACGCAGAGGTGGAGTTGATAGCCGATTCTGATTCTGATATTCCCTCGGGTAATTGTACTCAGGAACAGCTTTTGGATAACTCTTTTGATGCCCCCCATAGTACGCAGTTTGATATCCTTGAGGAATCCCATCTTGTTGCCCCCCGGGTATTTGAATCGGCTCCACTGCCTTCTTGATCAAGTTCTGTAATGTGTTCACCAATATCCCAGTTTGATCGGTCAACGCATGATGAACTGCTTCATTAAACATGTCTTGGATCGGCTTTTGTGAACTTGTAGGCGATATATGGCTCTATTCGTCAATGAGAACAGGCTTTGGAAACTGTAATTTTTGAATCGGCCCTTGATCTGTCATGCCGAAGGATTGCAGACAAAGCTTCTGAAACTCCACGATGTTCTGCTCCACTTTTTGTCTTTGTTCTTCGGTCAAATCTTCTAGTGTGACTGGAATCATATTGTCTGTGCTGACCTCTTTTCCAGCCATGTCGAAGTTCTGTGTCCCACTGGGTCAAAAACGTGTTGATTCAGCCGATAGGATATACTGTGATGATCTGAAGATCGTGTCCCACCAGGCGTGCCAAAAACGTGTTGACGCCGAAAACCGCCGGGTGTGCCAAAAGCTTGCTGACGATCTGGTTCGGTGCCTAGAGACACGCGAAGGCCTGGGAGATCTGCTTAGCTCTAGTGCAGGTCCTAAAATATTTGAGGTTCGTAGGCGTGCCGGTCAATTTGACTCCGCAATTGACAAGGAGATGAAGAAATTTGATTACTGATCCAATCGGCCAGTAAGCCGATACGGATTCTTTCCAGCCGATCGCCGCTATGCTCGTGCCCGGGCCCTCGCCTATACTCGCGCCCGGGTCTCGTGCTCGGGTTCTCGCTCCCGGGTCCTCACTTGTGCTCGTGCCCTGGTCAGCAGCAACTGCGCATCGGCTATCGGCCGATACGGGCTGATATAGACTCCTCGTAGCCGATAACCGATGGCACCTGTGTATCGGCTAGAAAACCGATAGCGCTATAAACAAATGGATAAGCTGTCAGTATAACATGTGCATCGGCTAGAAGCCGATGATAAAATAGATAAGCAAAACAGTAAGCCAGCCGACTGCCGAGGAAACACATGTGCATCGGCTAGAAAACCGATGATAATATAGATGACTAAAATAGTAAGGATAATACAGTCGGCTTTAGAAAAAGATAACCTATCGGCTAAGCGCTCCGATAGAACGTCGCATATACACCGATCGGCTCGACAAGGATAAATCTATTATTATCGATCTAGTAGTTCAGACCTAACTGACGCAGCACAGATCGATAATAGTAAAGGAACCTCAACAAGCCGATAGACCTAATGCAACTGTGATGTAATAAGATAACTTACCGGCTATACATTCCAATAAGACGCTTGCGCAAAAACCATCAACCTAGCAGGAACGATTTATTGCTGGCAGTTCAGTAGGTCGGACCCAACCGATGCAGCACGAACTGATGATAAATCGCCCCCAGTAAACTGATAAGATCTACGCACGCGTGATGTGGTATACCTGATCGGCCTAAGAGGTCGGACCGAACCGATGCAGCCGTAGACAGGGCAGATACACCTGGGTAAGGGGTGACGAGTCTTACCCTCTCGCAGGAGTTCGGACCTAACCGATGCAACCCCGCTCGAGAAGCAAGAACCCGTCGAAAGGGTGGCGATGCGCTGAAGTTTAATTGATCGAGAGATAGTTTACAAGGTCCCTGGGCATACGTATTTATACCCCGAGTTACATGAGTCCTTATAGGACACGGCACACAACTTCCTATCTATAAAAGGAAAACTAACAAGCCCTGATCGGATACGAGATCAGGTTTTCCTAAAAATTATCAAAACTACCTAATTTATAGATAAGGTAATTAACTGCCATAGCATGGTCTTCACGATTCCTTCCCGAATCCGGCTTCTTCTGGATTAGCTCTCAACGGCTGATATCACTTCTTTCCTTAACCGAGTCCGACGCGAACCGTGCCAAATTTTGGCGTTAACACCAGCTGAAGGAGGCCGAAAAAGCCAAAGCCGAGCTTGAGAAGGTCAAGGCCGACCTGACAGAGGCCAATGCCGAGCTTGAACGGGAGAGGGCCGAGTTAAAGGAGGCCACCGTCAAGGTCGGTAAAGAAAAAGCCCAACTGGAGAAAACCGTAGCCAAGTGGGAGGCCGACTATGAAAGTAAGTCCCCAGCCCGACCATGATTTTAACCAATCCATTAGTCATTCTATCTACAACCAAGCCTGGCAAGTTTACTTGCCGGCGGACCTGGGCAGACATGAGAGCCAATGTCCAGGCCCAGTATCAGTTTTACACAGAGGAGGTAAGAGTGATCAGGGAGTCACGGGAAGCCCTCATCGGGTCCGTGAAAGGGCTCCTTGACCTTATAGATCCCAGCCCTGTGGGAGCCAGTTGCAGCAGGATCCCCCAAATAGAGGCGCGTCTTGAGAATGCACCGAGTGCCTTAAAGAGGTACTCGGATGAGCATGTTGTTGCCGGCATGGCCCAAACCCTGGCGATGACCAAATCCATCTACCTGACGGCAGACATTGAAGCCATTGGGGAGGGGTTTGCCGAGGAGACGACGCCCGAGGAGGCGCTGGAGCTGATTGCCCGGGCGAAGCCAACTGCTGAGATAATTACCCGAGACCTGGGTCTGTAAGGGCAACGTATTATGCAGTCGGTATGTATAAAATTTTGTGAAGAAACATGTGTAAATATATGTGCAATGCCGCCAAGCTTGTCACTCAGTCGTCATTAGCTTTACTTGACCGTGTAGTTTGCGCCGAGTTAGTCTATCAGGACTTAATAAAAACGTTCAACGTAAGAAGCTGTACTCGGGCAAACGTGACAGTCGTAGTAAGGCTTCATAACTGGAGTGGGATAAGCTCGTATGTCATTGACAGAACACATATATACATGCAGCCCCCGACTCACTACTCGGTTGATACAAGCGGCGTAGTGAGTCAGAGAAACTGTACACATGAAAATTATAAAACTCAGGTATAGAAAGGACGTAGCTGTTCTATCTTCCATGAGTTGCTGATGAGAACACTGTCTTTAGTCTTCAGTCGGTAGGCGCCTGGCCGTGTGACCTCAGCTATAATGAACGGCCCTTCCCAGATTGGGGATAATTTATGCCTGTCTTTGGTGGTTTGTATTTTCCTCAAGACGAGATCCCCGACCAAACAGGCGCGGCCACGGACATTGCGGTTATGGTAGCGACACAGGCCTTGAAGATACCTTGCCGACTGGATTGTTGTGGTGTCCCTTGCTTTTTCCAACTAATCTAGCTCGACCAGTCGGGTGTTATTTGAGTCATCTTCTGAGTAAGCCCGGGCTCATGGAAAGCCGAACTGTAACTCTGTCGGTAGCATTGCCTCGGCACTGTAGACCAGAAAGAAAGGGGATTGCCCTGTTGCCCGACTAACCGTGGTTCTGAGAGACCAGAGAACAGATGGGAGTTCTTGTACCCACCGGCCCGCATATGGTTGTAGTCGGTCAAATATCCTGGCCTTGATGCCTTGTAAGACCATACCGTTGGCTCGTTTGACCTGCCCGTTGCTCCGCGAGTGTGCCACAGATGCGTAGCAGATCTTGATGTCGAAATCCTCGCAGAAGTCTTGGAATACGCCGCCCGTGAACTGAGTACCGTTATCGGTGATGATGCGGTTAGGGACCCCGAACCGGTATAATATACTCATGATGAAGTCCTTTGCTCGTGCCACTGTAATTGTTACAACGGGTTTAGCCTCAATCCACTTGGTGAATTTATCCACTATGACGAGTAGATGTGTAAACCCTCCTGGCGCATTCTTGAAAGGCCCGACCATGTTGAGCCCCCATACTACGAATGGCCAAGAAATAGGGATAGTTTGGAGTTCCTGGGCTAGGAGATTTGTTTGTCTTGCGTAGAACTGGCAACCCTCACACTTACGAACAATGTCCTTGGCATCTGTTACTGCTGTGGGCCAGAAAAATCCCTGCCGGTAAGCCTTTCCGACTAATGTCCTGGATGCGGCATGGTTGCCACATATGCCCGAGTGAATCGACTGCAGAATCTGCTTGCCCTCCTCGGTGGTGACGCAACGCATGAGGACACCGGATGCGCTCTTTCGGTATTGTGGAGGCCATGGGCCTCGGGTACCTCACCACCAGCATATGGGCCACTCAGATAGAGTATGGGCCAGATCATGTAATTAGAGATAAGATAGCACCCGGCAGGCCTTGACTTGTATAATAAGGAGACATAGTCTTAGTCGGATAGGTTTCTATCTCTAAGAAGGAAATCCCTTGGCCGTATCCGGCTGGGATCCTTATCATATACCTCGGTCCCCCAGTACATAAGGGGAGGCAGGGCGCCCGTCAGGGCACGAAAGATCATTGATCACAAACCGCCTCAGAGGAATAACACCTCAACTGGACGTAGGGTATTACCTCACATCGAGGGCCTGAACCAGTATAAATCTTCTCTGTGTTCCTCTACAATCCACCGAATTTACCTTTGCCGAGTAGCCCCATAGTTTTATTGCCGGTGCAAAGCATCGACAGTTGGCGCGCCAGGTAGGGGCTCTGGCAAATTCTTCATCAGCAAATTTGATGGATCCAACAAACGGAGTCGACGGCAACAAGTTCTCCCCCGAAGACAAGATTTCCTTCGGAAGCCTCGATTTCATTGCCAACCAGATTGGCAACCTTACCTTGGCCGAAACAGATCTAATCCAGCCGGCCGAGGAGCCAGCTGACGTAGCGCCAGTCGGCCCACAGGACGTCGTGATCTCCTTCCACGATATACTGCGGCAGTCCTTCACATCGCCAAGCATCGGGACAACTCTCTCCTTCGGCGTCCGACTTGCGCTAGGCCTTGAGCCAGCCCGGGTCGGGCCGAGAAGGGGATAGATCATCAATCTCCCACACGGACTCGGCGACGCTGCGGATTTACATCCCGCACAACAGACCCAATCTCCTGCCATTTAGTTTGGACACGGCCAAGTGCCGTTTCAGATTGGATCTAGAGAGGTTGGGGTCGTTCTCACTCCGATAAACTACTCGGAGTCCGACTCCAAGGCGGATAACGGTTCGAATGCCAGTTCGGACTCCAGTCTGGCGAGTTTTCTCCTCCCTCGCGAGATCTTCATGGCTTCAACACCACCCTCCGAGGTGTGCCGACTACAAGAGGAGCAACAGGAGGAGGCGCGCCAACTGAAACAGCAGGAGGAGGCTGATCGCGAGGCTCGCAACGACGGGCTGTGCAGAGCTGGGTGAGCAGCCCAGCAGCAGATTCTCCAAACTAAAGTCGGCGATCACGACGTCTTCGTCACCCCGCAACAGAATGTTGTGGCCGCCACAACCCTGCTGGACACGCTCCAGCTCGGGCCTGATCTCCAGGCCACCCCAACTATCGCCAAAATCAAGGCGATAATCACGGCTGCTGCTTGCCAACAGCAACAACAGCAGTCGGGCGACACCCTAGTACCGACTAACCGGTCGGGATCTCCAGCAGCGGGCTCGTCCACATCAGCTCGGCGTCGGGCGGCCGGCTCAAGTCGGGCACGCGAGGAGTCTAGGTAAACTACACTCGGCAATACCAATAACCACAACCGGTGCCATCACCAGTATGATCGCCGGCCTAATCAAGACCTCCGAGAGCGCCTTCAACATGAGCTTCGCCATACTATTAACGCCCGGCGCAGCGAACGACGAGAAGATGAGCGCCGCTGACTGGAAGATGAAAACGAGCGCTTTGGCCTCCATCACGAGTGGTTTAACCGCCGTGGTCGAAGCCCGAGCCCCCACGAAGACGAAGGCATCCCAGCTTTCTCTCAGGAGCTACAGGACGTCCATTGGCCGACTGGCTTTAAGCCCACTGCGTTTGAAAAATATGACGGCAAGACAAACCCCGAGTCCTGGCTCACCGTATATACCCTAGCAGTTCAAGCTGCTGGGGGCGATAACAAAGCCATGGCTAACTACCTCCCAGTCGCGCTAGCCGACTCGGCGAGGACATGGCTGACAGGGCTCCCAAGGCGGTTGATCGGTTCTTGGGGAGAACTCAGGGATCGGCTCATCGCTAACTTTCAGGGGACCTACGAGAGGCCGTCTTCAGAGCACGATCTTTATCAGTTGCACCAGAGGAAGAACGAGTCTCTACGAGATTTCATCAAGAGGTTCTCCGAGAAGCGTAACAAGATCCCAATGATCCGCGATGAGGCTATCATCGCCGCCTTCCACAAGGGAGTAAAGGACGCCCCATTCATCGCGAAGTTCACTCGGAAACCACCGCCGTCTGTCTGGGCTCTGTTCGACATGGCCAATAAATACGCTGACTCGGCTGAAGCGGTCGCAGAGGCCCTCGACGAGAAGAAGGAGTCTCGACAGAAGGACCAAAAGGCGAAAGCCGACAACGAGCCGTCTCAAAACAAGTCTGGCAGCCGCAAGCGGAAGTCGGACAACGAGGTGGCCAACATGGAGCGCACTCGGTCGTGGCCCCAGCAGAATAATGACTACCAGAAAGTCATGAGCGGGCCATGCCCCTTCCACCCCAAGGGCAAGCACGCGGCAAAAGATTGCTACATGCTGAAGAAGTTTGCCTCTGAGCAAGCTTCATCATCTGGCGCCGACAAGGACAAAGACAAGCCAGATCAGGGTCCGGCCGACGATTTCCAAGATCCTCAGGCCGAGCTCAACCACATCTTCGGAGGGCCGTCCGCGTACGAGTCCAAGCGTAGACAAAAGCTAACAACACGCGACATCAACACGATCTCTACGTCGGACACCCCCCAGTACCTGCGCTGGTCAGAGATGGCCATTACCTTCAATCCCGCAGATCACCCAGATCGGGTTTCTCACCCGGGACGTTACCCACTCGTCCTGGACCCGGTTGTCAGACACATCAGGCTGAAGAAAACTCTCATCGACGGAGGTAGCGCGCTCAACATCTTATTCGCCAAAACTTTGGACGAGATGAAGATTCCTTGTTCAGAACTACGGCCAAGTATTGCGCCCTTCGATGGGATAATTCCCGGCCTGTCATCAACTCCACTCGGGTAGATAACCTTGCCGGTAACCTTCGGCACGCGGGATAACTTCCGCAGGGAAAACGTCTGTTTTGAGGTTGCCGACTTCGAGACCACGTACCACGCGTTACTCGGACGACCGGCACTCGCCAAATTCATGGCGATACCGCACTATACATATAAGGTGCTCAAGATGCCTGGGCCAACAGGAGTCCTCTCCCTTCGCAGCGACATCAAGCAAGCCTTTACCTGCGACAAGGAGAGCTGTGAACTGGCTCAATCACAAGAGGCGGCAGTCGAGCGCGATACCATTCGGCAAGCCGTCACAACTGAAGTCGAGCAGGATCAAGTTCCGGCGAAAAAGGCAGCGAAGTCGGGAATTTCAGCGGACTCTGACACGAAGAAGATCCCCCTGGACCCTTCCGACCCCTCCAAACTGCTCTAGTCGGGACCGGACTCGACCCCATATAGGAAGGCGCGCTTGTCACCTTCCTACAAGCCAATAAAGATATCTTCGCACGGAAACCGTCCGACATGCCGGGCGTACCAAGGAAGGTGATCGAGCACACCCTCAATGTGAAGACAGACGCCAAGCCAGTCAAGCAACGGCTGCGGCGCTTCGCTCAAGACCGCAAGGATGCTATTCGGGAGGAGATTACCAAGCTCCTCGCAGCGGGTACATCAAGGAGGTTTATCACCCGGATTGGCTGGCAAACCCAGTTCTGGTCCAGAAGAAAAACGGTAAATGGCGCATGTGCGTTGACTACACCGATCTCAACAAGGCGTGCCCCAAGGACCCATTTGGTCTTCCCAGGATAGATCAGGTGGTTGATTCCATGGCAGGGTGCGACCTACTCAGCTTTCTCGACCGCTACTCGGGATACCATCAAATCAGCCTGAGGGAGGAAGACTGCTTAAAGACATTCTTCATCACGCCGTTTGATCGTACCGCTATATCACAATGCCGTTCGGTTTGAAGAATGCTGGAGCAACCTATCAACGGGCCATTCAGCGGTGTCTGAACACCCAGATCGGGCGCAACGTGGAAGCCTACGTCGACGACGTGGTGATCAAGACCAAGTCCAAAGAAGACCACATCGCTGACCTGGAAGAAACCTTCCAAAACCTTTGAAGATTCAAGATGAAGTTGAACCCAGAAAAGTGCGCCTTCGGCGTGCCATCCGGAAAGTTACTCGGCTTCATCGTTGTAACGCCCTGAAAGTCATCTTAATTAAAAATTATCGTGGGTAAATGGAAATACAAGAATACACTAGAAATTTTTTGTTTGAGAAAAGAGTTTGAATAAAATTTTGAAATTTCCAATATTAAAAATCCCGAGTTCAAATCTTTAAATAAATACTTGGATGCTTTTATATTCCAGGGGTTTTGTCGGAGTATTTTAAGCATTTGAGTATTTACAATAATAAATTCTTCGTGTTTCGTGGTGGCATTTACTTCTGGTAAATTCCCCGTGATTTAATAAACTCTCTGAAATTTTCTTGGATTTTTTCGGTGCTACAGAATTAATTTTAATTCAATAAAGATCACTTCAGTAAATTAATTAAATATAAATAAATTCCTTTTTCTTTCCCTTGTTCGGGTCGTTTCTGATTTAGTTCTTTGAAGTCTCCCCGTTCATTGTGAACTCTGACTCCCTTTTCCTCTAGGGTTTTGTGTCGTTCCCAGAACCCTAAAGTCACCTCGAAAACCTAAATTCGGAATTTCCAGATTTATTCATTTTGTAATCCTAGAACTCTTTTGGACTCCCAATCCGAGATCCTTTGTATTCGAAATATCTATATTTCCCCTTTGAGATAAATTCCAGATATTCCCTTAAACTCCTTTTCCGTTGAAACAAATCCAAATCTCCAATTGTGTGAGATTTCTCCAAATTCCGGTCCAATAAAATCGCCCTCGTCAATTCCCTAATCCCGAAACATTTTATTCGGAATATTCCATTTTCCAGTTCCCGGGAAAATATTCTATTTTCCCGCATCCCCAAGATATTCATCTATTTTGATATATAAAATATTTCCCGGAAAATCTCCTCTAGTACCCAACCTGATGGATAATTCGATATTTGTTTCCCCAAATTTCCATCGGGAAAATATTCTCCATTCTCGGAATCCCACAAAATATTCTGTTTCTTGGACCCTAATAAATATACTTTTGTTTTTCTAAATTCGTACAAATACCCTTCGATTTCCAATATATATATATATATATATATATATATATATATATATATATATCCTCGTACTCAGATAATTCCGATGTCCTGAATATTTTCGAAATTTCTAAATTCTAGAACGCGACTCAGATTCCACAAATATCCCCAAATTCCAATTTTTGCGAAATTGGAATTTTCCGAAAAAAATTCCTATTTTTCCTTTCCAGTCTTACCCTTTTATTTTCTTTTTCTTTCCCTTCTTTTTCTTTTTCTCTCCGGGCCACTATTCCTCTTCCTTCTTCTTGCTTCTTCTCTCCTCTGCCTCCTGAGGCCGAGCTGCCTCTCTTGCGCCCCTCGCGCAGCTCCTCGGCCCGGCCTACGCTACACGCCGCCACCGGCCCGCCTCCTCGGCCTGCGCCGCCGCGCGGCCTGTTGCCACCCCGGCCCCGAGCCCCTCGGCCTCCGCGCTGGCCTGCGCTCGATCTCGGCCGTGCGCCGCCCCCTGCGCCTCCGCCCCGCAACGGCCACCGCCGAACCCACCGCCGCCCCAATATATGCCTTAGCCGCCAGCCCTGTGCCCTAGCCGGCTCTGCTCCTCTCCACGCCGCCAGGCAGCCGCCGCCACCCTGTCGCGCCGCCCTGCTGTCTCCATCTACCGCCGCCAGCTCGCCCTCGTGCCGCGCCGCCGTCTACACCTGCCGCCACGCTGGCACCCTGCGCTACTCCCAGACGTCACTGCCCTGCCTCTGCTGCCTCCGCCAGAGCCGCTGCCTCTTCCGCTCCTAGTGCCGTCGCCTGCGGAGCCGCCCCTGTTTCTCATCTGCCACCGTCGCTGTCCCCTCCGCCGCCGGCCGTTGCTGGGAGGCCCCAAGCCGTCATCGCCGTCGTCTCTTGACGGTGAGCATCCTCGTAGCCGCTTCCCTCCTCCTCTGCCTGTTGTCGCCGTCGTCGTCGTCTTCGATCCCTGCCGCTAGTGAGCTCTAGACCTGCCGTCGCCGTCTTCGTCTCTGCCGCCCGCCGGCTGCCTCGGACGCCGCCTCCTCCTGTCGGTGGTGAGCATTCGGACTGAAGTCGTCCTTCTTTGATTCATCGCTGCCATCGCTCTTTTCCAATCGGCATCATCGCCCATCCTCCTCTGCCTCCTGTTCGTCGTCGCCGTTGCCAGGTAGTCGTCGTCGTTGTCTATCGCCTGTGAGCGGTTCTCTCCAGTGCCGACGTCGCTACCTCTGCCGCCCTCTGTCTTCCCCCATCTGCCGCCGTCGCTTGGAGTCCGCCGCCTCGCCGTCTGCCTCGCACCGCTTCTACTCCCCGCCCGGCATCGTCGCCGCCGTTTACAGCGACGCCCGTTGCATCCTCATCTGCTTGCTGTGCGCCGCCGGTTGGTCGCCGCACCAGCGGCAGGGCCATCTCGCCGCACCCACCTTTGCTTCGTCGTCGCCGGCATCCTAGCCTCCTCTCCGGCCGTGTTGCCCCAACGGCGCCTCCCCTCGTCGCCTCTGCCTCCTGCTCCTCGTCATTTTTCGCCAAGCGCCGCTACGTCCCCCGCTGTTGTCGTGCCGGCCGTCGCCCGCTCCCTCCTGGCCGTCCGCCGTCGTGTCGCCCGGGTCGCTGCTCCGTCGCCGGTCCGCCGCACCGCCTTTAGGCCGTCTTTTCCGCCACCTGGTGTCGTCGCCTGCCGTCGCCATTCCTGCTGTTGCCTGCAGCGCCACCATCGCTACGCCACCTCATCCCATCCCTGCTCTACTCCCCATCTGCCGTCGTCCCGGCCGATGAGCCGTTATCGCCGTCTCTGTGATTCAGTGCTGCCGGTGAGCCCGAAGTCTATCGCTATCGCCGTGTCCCTCCGGCTCGTCTTGGCCACGCCGTCCCCGGTCCGTCTCCCTTGTTGCCTCTGTATGCCACGGGACACCGTCATCACATCGTCGGACATCCTCAGGAGTATTCTCCTTTGTGACCTCTGAGCCCCGGTGTTTCTCCCAGTGCATGACTAGGGGACCCGAGGCACAGTGCCCCAATAAATCTCAATCGTCCGATAATCCGAAGTCGATCCAAGCCACCTTGGCCGTCTAACCCTTTTAATTGGTCAAAGCCGTGTCAGCCCTAGCCACCTCAGCTGTCACTTCGGTTGCCACCTCATCCCCTTGGCCACATGTTATCCACCTCAACATTCCATCCACCCCTCCTATTTCTAAATCCATGAACCAAGTCCACCATACGCCTGGTCACTGATCATGACCCTATATCTCCGCATTTATCCAAAATAATTATTTTAATCCAAAAATCCAGAGAATATTCCTGAGAATATTCTTTTCTAATTCTTTTCGGATTTACTCTAAATCCAATATTCCGGAGGCTGTATCTTTTCCGTTTGAACTCCGAATCGACCCGTTCTTCTTCCTAAATTTATCTAAAATCATAATTTACTTGTTTATGTATTTTTATGTATTGTTTATTTGGAGTTTCTTAGGATTTATTATCGTTTTGCGTGTAGTCACGTATAATCATCGTTTCGGAAGATCGCGAGTCTACGAAGAGTTCGGAAGATTATTGAAGACTTTTGCGATTGCAAGGCAAGTCACACGACAATCTCCTTGAGCATGTTGATCCCGTTTACGAAAGCTATTTTATTTTAAAGTTATTACATAAAATGCTTTAGAATGACATTATTACGGGTAATTATTTAATAGCCAATATTCCTTGATAATTATGGCCATTTTGGTTATTGCTATCTATACCTTGATACCTTGGGTGAATAATACTGACTAGCTGGATGTTTAAGTATTTATCTGGCTAGATTATTTACGAGTTGCTTAGCCATGCCTAGAAACTGTAGTGTCATTTTATATGGGAAACTATTCATTCATCTGATTAATTAATGATTAATGGTGATATTTTCACGACGCTTGGTCGTGGTTGATTAATTAACTATATCAACTAAAACTTGACTGAATGGTGGGTTGTGAGCACCAGGGTTGTGTTTGTTGCTAGAGGTGCTCATGACAATTAAGGATCGGTTCGCGGACTACTTGTTGCGAAGCAACACTCGTGCTAACCACAAGCTAGTATAGGCTAGTAGGAGTTTGAAGTGTGCCGAGTTCAATAGGAGGCTCTAGGGCGTGTTTGTGGCTTGTATAAGTCCACACATGCAGTGGCAATAAGACCATGCTTCGGGCGTCGGACTGTCTTGCAGGGAGGGCATTGATCACCCCTACCGGAGACCGGAGGTTCGGCGGGAGGCTCTCCTATTGTGCGAGTTACATGAATGATCCTGTCACAATTCCTTTCCAAGGTACCGTGGTGGTACTTAGGCGCACGTTGATGTGTTGAGGTACCGTGGTGGTATCGAGGGGCACAGTGATGTGTTGTGGAGTTATGTCTTGTGGGTAAATTGGTACATCTCTGGCCAGAGTAAAACTATTCTAATAGCCGTGCCCACGGTTAAGGGCGAGCCTAGCAATGTTTTCTGTGATTAGTCCCACACTACTCATTAATGGAATAAAATGATGGAATATTGATAGCTTCTGGTTGGAGAAGTTATGGTTTGGGCCTGAACTACGTTGGAGCGTTGTTCAGTGGTTGATTCAATACTGATTAATAATTAAACTATATTGTTTTTAATGGTTTTAAAGTGCAAATGTTTTAAATGCTGTTTTACGCAAATAAGCCATATTATGCCTTTTCTTTGGCATCCTGTTGCATTACATTGCATTCCCTAGTGTGGCTTGTTGAGTACGGTGGGTGGTACTCAGTCTTGCATTATTGCAATCTTTAGAGAGAAGCTTTGTGAGGAGGAGAAGATGGTGTTTGGCTTATACCCCAGTTGAGCTGCCTGTGCCTTGGAGTTGAAGCTACGCTAGTTGGTGTTCTGCTGCTGTTTTCTCCTGTGTGAGGACTAAGTGCCTCTGTTGTAAGTATTTATCGTTATTTCGTATTTGGTTATGTTTATCAAATTGTCGATTTGTGTACCTCGGCTAATTCCTGGACGAGGATTTATTGCACAAATTAGCTTTGGAAATTTTGGTGAATTTCTAGGCGTGACAATCGTCTCGCATCACGGCATCGAGGCTAACCCAGAGAAAGTCAGCGCCATAATGAACATGGCTCCCTCGACTAACCTCAAAGACATTCATCACAGAAGAAGATTAAAGATTACCTTGGTCCGGGGCCGAATGAAGCTATAGGCCGCGACCCGGCGATTATCGTCTTCGATCGCGATAACCCCCTCGGAGAAGTAACCAAACAGGGTCTCGGTCACTACGTGCTTGCTGGCTGACTCGTTGCTTACTCGGTCAGGATCATTTTTGCCCTTAAAGGCCCAGCCAAATGTTCTCCTCAGCTTCAGCGGCTGGATGCGCCGAGTCAGGAAGCGACGAGCCACCCAAGGTCCTGTCAGGCCAGCCTTCTTGAGGTCATCTAACTTCACCAACAATTGATGCGCCTGGCCCATCTCCTCAAAGGATGGCTTTGCTGACCAATTTGGTGAAACCACGGGTGGCAAGCCGGTGAATGGGCGCAAGGAGGGAGCCAGATCTGCGTAATAGAACCATTCCTTGTGCCAACCTTTCAGAGAAGATTTCAAGGGGAGATCAAGATATGTCTTCTTCCCATCGCTCCTTAGCTTGAGACCAGCCCCCCAATCACACTAATATTATTCTTGGAGGGTTGGGGTTTGATGTGGAACAGATGCCGGAAGAAAATAAAATGGGGTTCAACACCCAAGAAGCACTCATAGAGAGTAACAAATATGGAGATCTGAAGAGTCGAGTTGGGGTTCAAATGCACCAACTCCAACCCGTAGAAGTCAAGGATGCGGCGGAATAAATCGGAAGAAGGAAGGCACAAGCCCCCATCAAAAAAAGAGGCGAAAACTACTGTTTCACCAGGTTGGGGATTTGGGACTGACTCACCCTTAGCCGACCGCCAGCGAATCACCTCTTGGCTAGGCAACTTTAGTTGACTCTCCAGCAGCTTCAGCTTCAGCGAGCCGCAATCTAAAGTCGGCCAAGCACTCTCCGGCGCACCCGCAAGATCCGAAGCTTTCGGCATGGCTAGAAGCGGTAAGATTTGGGGAAAAATGAATTGGGGGCTTGGAACAGACGAAGAGGATTGGAATCACCCGAGTCCGGGTGGGGAATAGCAGCAGCTAACCCTAGCTGGACGGGAAGCGAAAAGTTGGGCGCAAAGGTGGAAGACGAAGCGATTGGTTGATTTGGGGAAGATGAATGAATCTTTTTCTCTCTCCCTGCTTTTATAGAGCCGATGTCGACTAGATGGGCTTGGGCCTACACAGTCAGCACTGGGCCATCAAGATATGAGTTCCTACAGTAGCATGCTCCATGTGGGCCGCCTGCAGGCTGAGTTGAAATTATAGCACTGGTACTACTAACAGGAGCCGATGAGGTGAACAGATATGCTTCATGAGAGCCTTATAGCTAAACATATATGTTTGGGTATCTGTTTTATCCACCAGGTCTCGAGGATATATCCTTACAAGGATCACAAGCTGGTCTTCATTAAAATTGGGGATGCAGGTATCTCTCTTGGGTACACCTGACCACGCAGTGGATTTATTTTCATGCAGTGGTACTCGGCCTACATGCGTGGCCACCAGTTGCCATGGGCAACATTATTCCAGCCGATATGACGCTGAAGAGTCTAACTTTTGAGTAGTGCACTGCTTGGGAGAGACTATAAATCCCTTTTTTGTGCTGACATGATGTGGAGGAGTCTAATATCTGAGCGGGACGCCACTCGGAAAAGACTATAAACCCACCTTTCCAGCTGACATGACGCTAAAGAGTCCCATATACGAGTAGCATCCTACTCGGCAAGACTATAAACACACATTCCGACTGACATGAAGTCGAAGAGTCCTACATACGAGTAGTTCCCTACTCGGCAAGACTATAAAGTTTATTCCGGTTGACATGATACCGAAGGGTCTCATATACCATTAGTAATGTACTTGGGAAAGACTTCCAGGTTAAAGATCTTTGACTTTATGTTTAATTGTCTTCACAATTAAGCACAAAGTCCAGGGGCTACACCTAATAGGTGCGCCTATTTGGCGCACACTATTCATATATCTCCATGAAGCCCTTCATAGCCTCGTTGCCAGCTGACATGAAGCAGGACTCGGGAAGAAGACTTACTCGGATAAAGAGTACTCGGGAGCATCGCACTTGGGCAATCTTCACCGTGGAGGACGAGCACTTGGCATCACCTGTGACTCAACTATAAAGGTCTTAGGGGCTACTGTGGAGGCCATGGGCCCCGGGTACCTCACCACCAGCATATGGGCCACTCAGATAGAGTATGGGCCAGATCATGTAATTAGAAATAAGATAGCACCCGGTAGGCCTTGACTTGTATAATCAGGAAACATAGTCTTAGTCGGATATGTTTCTATCTCTAAGAGGGAAATCCCTTGGCTGTATCCGGCTGGGATCCTTATCATATCCCCCGGTCCCCCAGTATATAAGGGGAGGCAGGGCACCCCTCAGGGCATGGAAGATCATTGATCACAAACCGCCTCAGAGGAATAAAACCTCAACTGGACGTAGGGTATTACCTCACATCGAGGGCCTGAACCAGTATAAATCTTCTCTGTGTTCCTCTGCAATCCACCGAATTTACCTTCGCCGAGTAGCCCCATAGTTTTATTGCCGGTGCAAAGCATCGACAGGTACAGGTCTTCTCTGAGTAGTAGGAAGCTTTTGCTTCGATGCTTTATCTGCTCGGCTTGACTACGATCTTCTGGGAGTTCGTCGTTCAGGAGGAATTTGACAACAGGAGTCCTCCAATCTTGACATATGTGCAGCACCTCGTCTGTGGCCGGGGTAGGTTCGCCTCCTGACTGCTCCGGCGCCGGTTTTTTCTTGACTGATGGCTCTATGAGTTGCTCGACAAAGATTCCAGTCGGAACTGCTTCTCGCTTGGATCCCATGTTTGCCAGCTCGTCTGCCGCGTCGTTGTATTGACGCAGGACATGTGTTATTTCCAGCCCGTCGAACTTGTTTTCCAACTTGCGGACCTCCTGACAGTATGCCGCCATGGTATCGTCGAGACAAGTCCAGTCTTTCATGACTTGGTTTACCACGAGTTGAGAATCCCCGTGCACAACCAGTCGACGTATGCCAAGTGATATAGCGATGCGAAGCCTGTGAATAAGTGCCTCGTACTCGGTGACGTTGTGGGAAGCCGGGAAGTGGATTTGTAGAACGTACTTCAGTTTTTCGCCGGTGGGGGATGCCAATATGACTCCAGCCCCGGTGCCGCTGATCCGTAGAGAACCGTCGAAGTACATTGTCCAGTACTCTAGCTTTGCTATTGATGTAGGCAGTTGAACTTCTGTCCACTCGGCCACGAAGTCGGCTAGAGCTTGTGATTTAATTGTTGTCCGTGGCTGAAAGGTGATATCGAACGCCATCAACTCGAGTGCCCATTTAGCGATTCGGCCGGTGGCCTCGCGATTATGAAGGACATCCCCGAGTGGAAACGCTGTGACCACCGTGACTTGATGTACTTGGAAATAATGCACCAGCTTCCGGACTGTGATAAGTAGGCCATAAAACAGCTTCTGGACCTGCGGATATCTCGTCTTCGAGTCGGCAAGGACCTCGCTGACAAAGTAGACTGGCCGTTGTATTTTCCGGATGTGATCCTGTTCGGATCGCTCGACCACCAGCACCGTGCTGACTACCTGAGTGGTTGCCGCCAGATATAACATTAGCGGTTCTTGGGGCAGAGGTGACGCCAACACGGGAGGTGATGTGAGAAATTGCTTAAAGTCTTCGAAGGCTTGCTGGGCTTCCGGAGTCCATTGGAAGTTGTCCGCCTTTTTGAGTAGCTTGAAGAAGGGCATACCTCGTTCGCCCAGTCGGGAAATAAACCGGCTGAGTGCCACCATGCAGCCTGTCAGCTTCTGGACGTCTTTGAGGTTAGTCGGGGGGGCCATGTTCATTAGGGCATTGACTTTCTCCGGGTTAGCCTCAATTCTACGGTGCGAGATGATGAAGCCGAGTAACTTTCCGGATGGCACACCGAAGGCGCACTTTTCCGGGTTCAACTTCATCTTGAATCTTCGAAGTTTGTGGAAGGTATCTTCCAAGTCAGCAATGAGGTCTTCTTTGGACTTTGTCTTGATCACCACGTCGTCAACATAGGCTTCCACGTTGCGCCCGATTTGAGTGTGCAGGCACCGTTGAATTGCCCATTGATAGGTTGCTCCAGCATTGTTCAAACCGAACGGCATTGTGATGTAGCAGTACGCTCAAAACGGCGTGATGAAAGATGTCTTTAAGCAGTCTTCCTCCCTCAAGCTGATTTGATGGTATCCCGAGTAGCAGTCGAGAAAACTGAGTAGGTCGCACCCAGCCGTGGAATCTACCACCTGATCTATCCTAGGAAGACCAAATGGGTCCTTGGGGCACGCCTTGTTGAGATCGGTGTAGTCGACGCACATGCGCCATTTACCGTTTTTCTTCCGAACCAGAACTGGGTTTGCCAGCCAATCCGGGTGATAGACCTCCTTGATGAACCTGGCTGCGAGGAGCTTGGTAATCTCCTCTCGAATCGCATCCTTGCGGTCTTGAGCGAAGCGCCGCAGCCGTTGCTTGACTGGCTTAGTGTCTGTCTTCACATTTAGGGTGTGCTCGATCACCTCCCATGGTAAGCCCAGCATGTCGGACGGTTTCCATGCGAAGATATCTTTATTGGCTTGTAGGAAGGTGACGAGCGCGTCTTCCTATTTGGGGTCGAGTCCGGTCCCGATTAGAGCAATCTTGGAGGGCTCGGAAGGGTCTGGGGGATCTTCTTCGTGTCAGAGTCTGCTGAAATTCCCGACTTCGCTGCCTTTTTTGCTGAAACTTGATCTTGCTCGACTTCAGTTGTGACGGCTTGCCGAATGCTATCGCGCCCGACTGCCGCCTCTTGTGATTGAGCCAGTTCACAGCTCTCCTTGTCGCAGGTGAAGGCTTGCTTGATGTCGCTGCGGAGGGTGAGGACTCCTGCTGGCCCAGGCATCTTGAGCACCATGTATGTATAGTGCGGTATCGCCATGAATTTGGCGAGTGCCGGTCGTCTGAGTATCGCGTGGTACGCGGTCTTGAAGTCGGCAACCTCGAAGCAGACATTTTCCATGCAGAAGTTATCCCGCGTGCCGAAGGTTACCGGCAAGGTTATCTGCCTGAGTGGAGTTGATGACAGGCCGGGAATTATCCCGTGGAAGGGCGCAGTACTCGGCCGTAGTTCTGAACGAGGAATCTTCATCTCGTCCAAAGTCTTGGCGAATAAGATGTTGAGTGCGCTACCTCCGTCGATGAGGGTTTTCTTCAGCCTGATGTGTCTGACGACCGGGTCCAAGACAAGTGGATAACGTCCCGGGTGAGAAACCTGATCTGGGTGATTGAAGGTAAAGGCCATCTCTGACCAGCGCAGGTACTGGGGGGTGTCCGCCGTAGAGACCGTGTTGATGTCGTGCGCTGTTAGCTTTTGTTTGCACTTGGACTCATACGCATACGGCCCTCCGAAGATATGGTTGAGCTCGGCCTGAGGATCTTGGAAATCATCCGCCGGACCCTGATCTGGCTTGTCTTTGTCCTTGTCGGCGCCAGATGATGAAGCCTGCTCGGAGGCAAACTTCTTCAGCATGTAGCAATCTTTGGGGTGGAAGGGGCATGGCCCACTCATGACTTTCTGGTAGTCGTTATTCTGCTAGGGCCGCGACCGAGTGCGGCCCATGTTGGCCACCTCGTTGTCCGACTTCCGCTTGCGGCTGCTAGACTTGTTTTGAGACGGCTCGTTGTCGGCTTTCGCCTTTTGGTCCTTCTGTCGGGACTCCTTCTTCTCGTTGTGGGCCTCTGCGACCGCTTCAGCCGAGTCAGCGTATTTATTGGCCATATCAAACAGAGCCCGGACAGACGGCGGTGGTTTCCGAGTGAACTTCGCGATGAATGGGGCGTCCTTTACTCCCTTGCGGAAGGCGGCGATGACAGCCTCGTCGCGGATCATTGGGATCTTGTTGCGCTTCTTGGAGAACCTCTTGATGAAATCTCGTAGACTCGTTCTTCTTCTGGTGCAGCTGATAAAGATCGTGCTCTGAAGATGGTCTCTCGTAGGTCCCCTGAAAGTTAGCGATGAACCGATCCCTGAGTTCTCCCCAAGAATCGATTGACCGCCTCGGGAGCCCTGTCAGCCATGTCCTCGCCGAGTCGGCTAGCGCGACTGGGAGGTAGTTAGCCATGGCTTTGTTGTCGCCCCCAGCAGCTCGGACTGCTAGGGTATATACGGTGAGCCAGGACTCGGGATTTGTCTTGCCTCGTACTTTTCAATCCCAGTGGGCTTAAAGCCAGTCGGCCAACGGACGTCTTGTAGCTCCTGAGTGAAAGCTGGGATGCCTTCGTCTTCGTGAGGGCTCGGGCTTCGACCACGGCGGTTAAACCACTCGTGATGGAGGCCAAAGCGCTCATTTTCATCTTCCAGTTGGCGGCACTCATCTTCTCGTCGTTCGTGGTGCCGGGTGCTGATAGTGTGGCGAAGGTCATGTTGCAGGCGCTCTCGGAGGTCTTGATTAGGCCAGCGATCATACTGGTGACGGCGCCGGTTGTCGTTATTGGTATTGCCGAGTGTAGTTTGCCTAGACTCCTCGCGTGGCCGACTTGAGCCGGCCGCTCGACGCCGAGCTAACATGGATGAGCCCGCTGCTGGAGATCCTGACCGGTTAGTCGGTACTAGGGTGTCGCCCGAGTGCTGTTGTTGCTGTTGGCAGGCGGCAGCCGTGATCATCGCCTTGATCTTGGCGATAGTTGGGGTGGCCTGGTGATCAGGCCCGAGCTGGAGCGTGTCCAGCAAAGTTGCGGCGGCCACAACATTCTGTTGCGGCGTGATGAAAATGTCGTGATCGCCGACTTTAGTTTGGAGAATCTGCTGCTGGGCTGCTCGCCCAGCTCTGCGTAGCCCGTCGTTGCGAGCCTCGCGATCAGCCTCCTCCTATTGTTGCAGTTGGCGCGCCTCCTCCTGTTGCTCCTCTTATAGTCGGTGCACCTCGGAGGGTGGTGTTGAAGCCATGAAGATCTCGCGGGGGAGGAGAAAACTCGCCAGACTGGAGTCCAAACTGGCGTTCGAACCGTTATCCGACTTGGAGTCGGACTCCGAGTAGTTTATCGGAGTGAGAACGACCCCAACCTCTCTAGATCCAATCTGAAACGGCACTTGGCCGTGTCCAAACTGAATCGCAGGAGATCAGGTCTGTTGTGCGGGATGTAAATCCGCAGCGTCGCCGAGTCTGTGTGGGAGATTGACGATCTCTCCCCTTCTTGGCCCAACCCGGGCTGGCTCAAGGCCTAGCACAAGTCGGACGCCGAAGGAGACAGTTGTCCTGATGCTTGGCGATGTGAAGGACTGCCGCAGTAAGTCGTTGAAGGAGATCGCGGCGTCCTGTGGGCCGCCTGGCGCTACGTCGGCTAGTTCCTCGGCCGGTTGGATTAGATCTGTTCCAGCCAAGGTAAGGTTGCCAATCTGGTTGGCAATGAAATCGAGGCTTTCAAAGGAAATCTTGTCTCTGGGGGAGAACTTGTTGCCGTCGACTCCGGATCCATCAAATTTGCTGATGAAGAATTCGCCGGAGCCCCTACCTGGTGCGCCAACTGTCGATGCTTTGCACCGGCAATAAAACTATAGGGCTACTCGGTGAAGGGAAACTCGGTGGATTGCAGAGGAACACAGAGAGGTTTTATACTGGTTCAGGCCCTCGATGTGAGGTAATACCCTACGTCCAGTTGAGGTGTTATTCCTCTAAGGTGTTTGGTGATCAATGATCTTCCGTGTGTTGTCCTCTGCCCTCAAGGAGCGCCCTGCCTCCCTTTATATACTAGGGGACAGGGGTACATGATAAGGATTCCAACCGGATACGGCCAAGGGAGATCCTTCTTAGAGATAGAAACTTAACCGACTAGGACTATATTTCCTTATTATACAAGGCAAGGCCTGCCGGGTGCTATCCTATCTCTAATTACATGGTTCGGCCCATCCTCTATCCGAGTGGCCCATATGTTGGTGGTGAGGTACCCGGGGCCCATGGTCTCCACAGGAAGCCTCGACTTTGTCGCTGCCATGTTCGGCAACCTCGCCTTGGCCGATGCAGATCCAATCCAACCGGCCGAGGAACCAGCCGACTCCGCGCCAGTCGGCCCACAAGACGCTGTAGCCACCCTCGTCGACGTGCTGCGGTGATCTACCACCTGCCCAGGTCTCAGGACAACTCTCTCCTTCGGCGTTCGACTCGCGCTAGGCCTCGAGCCAGCCCGGGTCGGGCTAGGAAGGGGAGAGATCGCCAATCGCCCGTATGGACTTGGTAGCACCGCGGATCTACATCTCACGCGGCAGATCCGATCCCCTGTGGTTCAGTTTGGACATGGCCCAGAGCCACTCCAGATTGGATCTAGAGAGGTTGGAGTCATCCTTACTCCGATTAACTACTCGGATTTCGACTCCAAGTCAGACAACGGTTCGAACATTAGTTCGGACACTAGTCTGGCGAGCTTCCTTCTGCCCTGAGAGATCTTCATGGCTTCTACCCCTCCACCGGAGGTGCGCCGACTACAAGAGGAGCAAGCAGAGGAGGCACGCCGACTACGGCAATAGGAGGAGGCTGAACGCAAGGCTCGCAACGACGAGCTACGCAGGGCTGGGCGAACCGCTCAGCAACAGATCCTCTAGACTATAGTCGGCGACCACGATGTCTTTGTCATGCCACAACAGAACGTGGTGGCCGCTACAACCCTAATGGACACGCTCCAGCTCGGGCCTGATCAGCAGGCCACCCCGACAATAGCCAAGATCAAGGCGATGATTATAGCTGCTGCCTGTCAGCAGCACCAGCAGTCGGGCGAAAAACTTATACCGACCAACCAGTCGGGTTCTCCAGCGGCAATCTCGTCTGCATCAGCACGACGCCGGGCGGCTGGCTCAAGTCAGCCGCACGAGGAGTCATGGCAAACATCACTCGGCAACACCAACAACAATCGGCGCCGTCACCAAAACAATCGCCGGATCAACCAAGACCTCCGAGTCCATCTACAACGTGATCTCCGCTAAGATATTAACGCTTGCCGCCGCCAACGCGAAGACGACAAGCGCCGTCGACTGGAGGACGAGCACGAGTGTTTTGGTCTCCACCACGAGCGGTTTAACCGCCGCGGTCGGAGCCAGAGCCCTCATGAAGATGAAGGCATACCAGCCTTCACCCAGGAGCTACAAGATGTCGACTGACCATCGGGCTTTAAGCCTTCCGGGATCGAAAATACGATGGCAAGACTAACCCCGAGTCCTGGCTCACCGTATATACTCTGGCAATCTATGCCGCCAGAGGTGACCACAATGTCATGGCTAACTACCTCCCGGTCGCCCTGGCCGACTCAGCGAGGACATGGCTAACAGGGCTCCCTAGGCAATCAATCGGCTCCTGGGGGGAACTCTGGGAACGCTTTATAGCCAACTTCCAGGGAACTTACAAGCGGCCATCTTCCGAGCACGATCTTTACCAGCTGCACCAGAGGAAGAATGAATCGCTCCGTGGTTTCATCAAAAGGTTCTTTGAGAAGCATAACCAGATCCCAATGATCAAAGACGAGGTCGTCATCGCCGTCTTCCGCAAGGGAGTTAAAGACGCCCCGTTCATTGCCAAATTCACTCGGAAGCCTCCAGCCTCTGTTAGGGCCCTCTTCGATATGGTGAACAAGTGTGCCGACTCAGCAGAGGCGGTTGCTGAAGCCCTCGACGAAACGAAGGAGTCCCGGCAGAAGGACCAAAAGGCAAAAGCTAATAACGAGCCATCACAGAACAAGTCTGGCAGCCGCAAGCGGAAGTCGGACAACGAGGTGGCCAATGTAGAGCGCACTCGGTCATGGCCCCCAAGGAACAACGAATACCAGAAGATTATGAACGGGCCTTGCCCCTTCCATCCCAAGGGCAAGCACGCGGCCAAGGATTGCTTCATGCTTAAAAAGTTTGCCTCCGAGCAGACTTCATCGTCTAGCGTCGACAAGGACAAAGACAAGCCAGATTCGGGCCTGGTCGACTATTTCCAAGATCCCTAGGCTGAGCTCAACCACATCTTCAGAGGGCCGTTTGCGTACGAGTCCAAGCGGAAGCAGAAGCTAACAACACGCGACGTCAACGCGGTCTCTACAGCAGACGCCCCTCGGTATTTGCGCTAGTCAGAGACGTCCATCACGTTCACCCGTGCAGATCATCCAGATCGGGTTTCACACCTGGGATGCTACCCGCTCATCCTGGACCCGTTTGTTAAGAATATCAAGCTGAAGAAGGTTCTCATAGACAGAGGCAGTACGCTCAATATCCTCTTCACCAAGACCCTGAATGAGATGAAGATTCCTCGTTTTGATCTGCGGCCGAGTATGGCGCCCTTCCACGGGATAATCCCCGGCCTGTCTTCAACACCACTAGGGCAGATAACCTTGCCGGTCACCTTCGGCACGCGGGACAACTTCCGCACAGAAAACATCTGCTTCGAGGTCACGAACTTTGAGATTGCATACCACGCGATACTCGAACGACCAGCGCTCGCCAAATTCATGGCGATACCGCACTATACCTACGTGGTGCTCAAGATGCTTGGGCCAGCAGGAGTCCTCTCCCTCCGTAGCGATGTCAAGCAAGCCTTCACCTACGACAAGGAGAGCTGCGAGTTGGCTCAATCACAAGAGGCGGTGGTCGGACGCAACAGCATTCGGCAAGCCGTCACAACCGAAGTTGAGGATGACCATGTTCCGGCCAAAAAAGCAGCGAAGTCGGGAATTTCAGCGGACTCTGACACGAAGAAGATCCCCCTGGACCCTTCTGACCCCTCCAAGACTGCTCTAGTCAGGACCGGACTCAACCCCAAATAGGAAGACGCGCTCGTCACCTTCCTCCAAGCCAACAAAGATATCTTCGTGTGGAAACCGTCCGACATGCCGGGTGTACCAAGGGAGGTGATCGAGCACGCCCTCAACATGAAGACAGATGCCAAGTCAGTCATGCAATTGCTACGGCGCTTCGCACAAGACAGTAAAGATGCTATTGGGGAGGAGATAACCAAGCTCCTCGCAGCCGGGTTCATCAAAGAGGTCTATCACCCGGATTGGCTGGCAAACCCAGTCCTGGTCCGGAAGAAAAACGGTAAATGGCGCATGTGCGTCGACTACACCGACCTAAACAAGACGTGCCCCAAAGATCCATTTGGTCTACCGGGATAGATCTGTGGAGGCCATGGGCCCCGGGTACCTCATTACTAGTACATGGGCCACTCGGATAGAGGATGGGCCGAACCATGTAATTAGAGATAAGATAGCATCCGGCAGGCTTTGCCTTGTATAATAAGGAAACATAGTCTTAGTCGGATAGGACTCTATCTCTAAGGAGGAAATCCCTTGGCCGTATCCGGCTGGGATCCTTATCATGTACCCCTATCCCCTAGTATATAAAGGGAGGCAGGCTGGGCGAGTCGCTCAGCAACAGATCCTCCAAACCAAGATTGGTGACCATGACGTCTTCGTCACGCCACAACAGAACGTTGTGGCCGCCGCAACTCTGCTGGACACACTCCAGCTCGGGGCCGATCACCAGGCCACCCCGACTATCGCTAAGATCAAGGCGATGATCATAGCTGCTGCCTGTCAGCAGCAACAGCAGTCGGGCGACACAGTTATACCGACCAACCGGTCGGGTTCTCCGGTGGCAGACTCATCTGCGTGAACGCGACGCTGGGCGGCCGGCTCCAGTCGGCAACGCGAAGAGTCCCGACAAACAACGCTCGGCAACACCAACAATGACAACCGGCGGCGTCGCCAGTACGATCGCCGACCCAATCAAGACCTCCGAGTCTGACTGCACCGCGACCTTCGCCACACCTTAAATGCTCAACGTGAAGAACGCGAAGAAGATGAGCGCTTCGGTCTCCACCACGAGCGGCTGCACTGCCAAGATCGGAGTCGAAGCCCTCATGAAGACGAAGGCATCCCAGCCTTCACGCGGGAGCTATAGGACGTCTTTTGGCCGACTGGCTTTAAGCCCACCGGGATTGAAAAGTACGACGGCAAGACAAACCCCGAGTCCTGGCTCACCGTTTACACCCTAGCAGTTCGAGCTGCTGGGGGCGACAGCAGAGTCATGGCTAACTACCTCCCAGTCGCGCTAGCCAACTCGGCGAGGACATGGCTGACAGGCCTCCCGAGGCTGTCGATCGGTTCCTAGGGACAACTCAGGGAGCGGTTCATCGCTAATTTCCAGGGGACCTACGACAGACCCGCTTCGGAGCATGATCTCTATCAGCTGCACCAGAAGAAAAACGAGTCTTTGCGCGAATTCATCAAAAGGTTTTCCGAGAAGCACAACCAAATTCCAACTATCAAAGACGAGGCCGTCATCGCCGCCTTTCGCAAGGGGGTAAAAGACGCTCCGCTTATCGCAAAATTCACTCGGAAGCCACCATCCACGGTCCGGGCGCTCTTCGACATGGCCAACAAATACGCCGACTCGGCCGAGGCAGTCGCTGAGGCCCTCGACGAGAAGAAGGAGCCTCGACAGAAAGACCAGAAGGCGAAAGCTGACAACGAGCTGTCTCAGAATAAGTCTGGCAGTCGCAAGCGGAAGTCGGACAACGAGGTGGCCAACATGGAGCGCAGTCGGTCGCGGCCCCAGCGGAACAATGACTACCAGAAAGTCATGAGCGGGCCATGCCCCTTTCACCCCAAGGGCAAGCACGCGGCCAAAGACTGCTACATGATCAAGAAGTTTGCCTCCGAGCAGGCTTCATTGTCTGGTGCCGACAAGGACAAAGACAAGCCAGACTCGGGTCCGGTTGACGATTTCCAAGATCCTCAAGCCGAGCTCAACCACAACTTCAGGGGGCCACTCGCGTATGAGTCCAAGCGCAAACAGAAGCTTTCAGCGCGCGACATCAACATGGTCTCCGTGGCAGATACCCCCCAATACCTGCGCTGGTCAGAGATGGCCATCACCTTCAACCGCGCAGATCACCCAGATCGGGTTTCCCACCCGGGACGCTATCCACTCGTCCTGGACCCGGTCGTCAGAAACATCAGGCTGAAGAAAACCCTCATTGAAGGAGGAAGCGCGCTCAGTCTCCTGTTCGCCAAGACTTTGTACGAGATGAAAATTCCTAGTTCAGAACTACGGCCGAGCACCGCGCCCTTCCACGGGATAATTCCCGGCCTGTCATCAACCCCACTCGGGCAGATAACCTTGCCGGTAACTTTCGGCACGCGGGATAATTTCCGCACAGAAAACGTCTGCTTTGAGGTCGCCGACTTCGAGACCACGTACCACGCGATACTCGGATGACCGGCACTCGCGAAATTCATGGCGATATATCACTATACATACATGGTGCTGAAGATGCCTAGGCCAGCAGGAGTCCTCTCCCTCCGCAGCGACATCAAGCAAGCCTTCACCTGTGACAAGGAGAGCTGCGAACTGGCTCAATTACAAGAGGCGACAGTCGGGCGCGATAGCATTCGGCAAGCCGCCACAACAGAAGTCGAGCAAGATCAAATTCCGGTGAAAAAAGCAGCGAAGTCGGGAATTTCAGCGGACTCTGACACGAAGAAGATCCCCCTGGACCCTTCCGACCCCTCCAAGACTGCTCTAGTCGGGACCGGACTCGACCCCAAATAGGAAGACGCGCTCGTCACCTTCCTCCAAGCCAACAAGGATATCTTCGCGTGGAAACCGTCCGACATGCCGGGCGTACCAAGGGAGGTGATCGAGCACGCCCTAAACATGAAGACAGACGCCAAGCCAGTCAAACAACGGCTCCAGCGCTTCGCTCAAGACCGCAAAGATGCTATTCGGGAGGAAATTACAAAACTCCTCGTAGCCGGGTTCATCAAAGAGGTCTATCACCCGGATTGGCTGGCAAACCCAGTTCTGGTCCGGAAGAAAAACGGTAAATGGCGCATGTGCGTCGACTACACCGACCTCAACAAAGCGTGCCCCAAGGACCCATTTGGTCTTCCCCGGATAGATCAGGTGGTTGACTCCACGGCAGGGTGCGACCTACTCAGTTTTCTCGACTGCTACTCGGGATACCATCAAATCAGCCTGAGGAAGGAAGACTGCTTGAAGACATCTTTCATCACGCTGTTTGGAGCGTATTGCTATATCACAATGCCGTTCGGTCTGAAGAACGCGGGCGCAACCTATCAATGGGCTATTCAGCGGTGTCTGCTCACTCAGCTCGGGCGCAACGTGGAAGCCTACGTCGACGACGTGGTGATCAAGACCAAGTCCAAAGAAGACCTCATCGCTGACTTGGAAGAAACCTTCCAAAACCTTCGAAGATTCAAGATGAAGTTGAACCCGGAAAAATGCGCCTTCGGTGTGCTATCCGGAAAGTTACTCGGCTTCATCGTCTCGCATCACGGCATCGAGGCTAACCCGAGAAAGTCAACGCCATCAGGAACATGGCACCCCCGACTAACCTTAAAGACGTCCAGAAGCTGACAGACTGCATGGCGGCACTCAGCCGGTTTATTTCCCGACTGGGCGAACGAGGTATGCCCTTCTTCAAGCTCCTCAAAAAGGCAGACAATTTCCAATGGACTCCGGAAGCCCAACGAGCCTTCGAAGACTTCAAACAGTTCCTCACATCACCCCCCGTGTTGGCATCACCTCTGCCCCAGGAACCACTAATGCTATATCTGGCGGCAACAACACAGGTAGTCAGCACGGTGCTGGTGGTTGAGCGATCCAAATAGGGTCATATTCAAAAAATACAACGGCCAGTCTACTTTGTCAGCGAGGTCCTTGCCGACTCGAAGACGAGATATCCGCAGGTCCAGAAGCTGCTATATGGCCTACTCATCACAGTCCGAAAGCTGGTGCATTTTTTTGAAGCACACCAAGTCACGGTGGTCACAGCATTTCCACTCAGGGAGGTCCTTCATAATCGCGAGGCCACCGGCCAAATCGCTAAATGGGCACTCGAGTTGATGGCGTTTGACATCACTTTTCAGCCACGGACAACAATTAAATCTCAAGCTCTAGCCGACTTCGTGGCCGAGTGGACAGAAGTCCAACTACCAACACCAACAGCAAAGCTAGAGTACTGGACAATGTACTTCGACGGTTCTCTATGGATCGGCGGCGCCGGGGCCGGGGTCATATTGACCTCCCCTACCGGCAAAAAACTGAAGTACGTTTTACAAATCCACTTCCCGGCTTCCCACAACGTCGCTAAGTACGAGGCCCTTGTTCATGGGCTCCGCATCGCTATATCACTCGGCATACGTCGACTGGTTGTGCGCGGGGACTCTCAACTCGTGGTAAACCAAGTCATGAAAGACTGGACCTGTCTCGACGATACCATGGCGGCATACTGTCAGGAGGTCCGCAAGCTGGAAAACAAGTTCGACGGGCTGGAAATCACACATGTCCTGCGTCAATACAACGACGCGGCAGACGAGCTGGAAAACATGGGATCCAAGCGAGAAGCAGTTCCGACTGGAATCTTTGTCGAGCAACTTATGGAGCCATCAGTCAAGAAGATACCGGCACCGGAGCAGTCGGGAGGCGAGCCTACCCTGACCATAGATGAGGTGCTGCACATATGTCAAGACTGGAGGACTCCTGTTGTCAAATTTCTCCTGGACGACCAACTCCCAAAAGATCACAGTCAAGCCGAGTAGATAAAGCGTCGAAGCAAAAGCTTCCTACTAGTCGGAGAAGACCTGTACCGAAGAAGTGCATCCGGTGTCCTCATGCGCTGCGTCACCACCGAGGAAGGCAAGCAGATTCTGCATTCAATTCACTCGGGCATATGTGGCAACCACGCCGCATCCAAGACGTTAGTCGGAAAGGCTTACCGGCAGGGATTTTTCTGGCCCACAGCAGTAACAGATGCCAAAGACATCGTTCGCAAGTGCGAGGGTTGCCAGTTCTACGCAAGACAATCAAATCTCCCAGCCCAGGAACTTCAAACTATTCCCATTTCCTGGCCATTCGCAGTATGGGGGCTCGATATGGTCGGGCCTTTCAAGAAAGCGCCAGGAGGGTTCACACATCTATTCGTCACGGTGGATAAATTCACCAAGTGGATTGAGGCTAAACCCGTTGCAACAATTACAGCGGCATGAGCAAAGGACTTCATCTTGAGTATACTATACCAATTCGGGGTCCCTAACCGCATCATCACCGACAACGGTACTCAGTTCGCAACCGGCGTTTTCTAAGACTTCTACGAAGAATTCGGCATCAAGATCTGCTACGCATCTGTGGCACACCCGCGGAGCAATGGGCAGGTCGAACGAGCCAATGGCATGGTCTTACAAGGCATCAAGGCCAGGATATTCGATCGACTACAACCATATGCGGGCCGGTGGGTACAAGAACTCCCATCCGTTCTCTGGTCTCTCAGAACCACGGTTAGTCGGGCAACAGGGCAATCCCCTTTCTTCTTGGTCTACAGCGCCGAAGCTATGCTACCCACAGAGTTACAGTTCGGCTCTCCGCGAGTCTGGGCTTACTCAGAAGATGACTCCAACAATACCCGACTGGTCGAGCTAGATCAGCTGGAAGAAGCAAGAGACACCGCAACAATCTAGTCGGCAAGGTATCTTCAAGGCCTACGTCACTACCACAATCGCAATGTCCGTGGCCGCGCCTTTTTGGTCAGGGACCTCGTTCTGAGGAAAATACAAACCACCAAAGACAGGCATAAACTATCCCCACTCTGGGAAGGGTCGTTCATTATAGCCGAAGTCACGCGACCAGGCGCCTACCGACTGAAGACAGAAGACGGCGTTCTCATCAGCAACTCATGGAACATAGAACAGCTACGTCCTTTCTATACCTGAGTTCTATAATTTTCATGTGTACAGTTCTTTTGACTCACTACACCGCTTGTACCAACCGAGTAGTGAGTCGAGGGCTGCATGTATATATGTGTTCTGTCAATAACATACGAGCTTATCTTACTTCGGTTACGAAGCCTTACTACGCCTGTCACGGTTGCCCGAGTACAACTTCTTACTTCAAACGTTTTCATTAAGTTCTGACAGACTAACTCGGTGCATACTACACGGTCAAGTAAAGCTAATGAAAACTGAGTAATAAGCTTGGCGGCACTACACACATATTTACACATGCTTGTTTATAAAAGTTTATATATATCGACTACATAACGTGTTGCCCTTACAGACCCAGGTCTCGGGTAATTATTTCAGCAGTCGGCTTCGCCCGGGCAATCAGCTCCAACGCCTCCTCGGGCGTCATCTCTTCGGCAAACCCCTCCCCGATGGCTTCAATATCTGCCCTTGGGTAGATGGACTTGGTCATCGCCAGGGTCTGGGCCACGCCGGCAATGACATGCTCATCCGAGTACTTTTTCAAGGCACTCGGTGCATCCTCAAGACGCGCCTCTATCTGGGGGATTCCTCTGCAGCTGGTCCCCACAGGGTGGGGATCTATGAGGTCAAGGAGCCCTTTCACGGACCCGACGAGGGCCTCCCGTGACTCCCTGATCACTCTTATCTCCTCTATGTAGAACCGATACTGGGCCTGGACATTGGCTCTCATGTCTGCCCAGGTCCGCTGGCAAGCAAACTTGTCAGATTCGGCTACAGACGGAACGACTAATGGATTGGCTAAGATCACTGTCGGGTTGAGGACTTACTTTCGTAGTCGGTCTCCCACCCGGCCACGATCTTCTCCAGTTCAGCCTTTTCCATACCGAGCTTGACGACGGCCTCCTTCAACTCGGCCTTCTCCCGGTCGAGCTCGGTGTTGGCCTTTGTCAGGTCGGCCTTGGCCCTCTCAAGCCCAGCCCTGGCTTCTTCGGCCTCCTTCAACTGCGATTCCCTCTCTATTCGGGTCTTCAACTCTGCTTCAAGGGTTGCACCACAGATTAGCCAAGAGCTCAGCCGTGCAGTCATGACATAACTGGGCAGTCAGGAACAACACAGCTAGATGAATACATCAACGGTTCGGTCGGGAAGATATATTTGGGGATCCTACCTCTAATCTTTCCGGCCAGGGCCCATGTCTCCGCCCTGAGCTGATCGGCGCCACTCTTCAGCCAGGCCTCCCTCCCTGGATGACGCACCTCCATCTCGGCCTTCAATGCCTGGAGCTGCTCCAATTCTGCGAGGTGGGGAGCTACCTCGACCAAGATTTCCGTCATCGCCTCATTGCGGTCCACAAGCTTCTGCTCGGGATAAGAGACAAACCAAGGACGCAGTTAGACGTCAAAACAAGAAGATCGCCAAGGATCTACCACAAGAATCATACCGCGACTCCCTTGGACCCGCTGATGGCGGCGTGAAGCAAGCTTTCGTGCTCTCTCCTCGCGATGACTTCATCAAGCCTGAAGCTCTTCGCCGTCCCATCAGGGGCCGTCCATGTGAATGTCCGGGGCATCACGCGTGGAGGAGCTTCGATCCGGGGCAGATGCGGGATCTCCGACGGTGGCGGCGACGACGACGACGACGACGACGACGACGACGACGACGGCTATGGGGTCCTGGCCTCAGCGCCGCCGTCTCCCGCGACCTCGAGGACGGGCTCAGGGGCTCCGTCCGCGGCCTCCGCGACGAGCGAGGCTTCGGGGGCTGGGGCCTCAGCCTCAGCGGCCGCCTCTCGGTCGGGTGGCGGCAGTGACCCTGCAGTCGGGGCCACCTTGGTCTCCGCGACCGGGTTGGCCAATGGCTCAGCAGGTGTGTTCGCGGCCGCCGGCTCGGCTGGGGCAGGCTCATTAGGGGGAGCGATCGGATTGATCTCCTTGAGATCGATATCGGCCCGCTTCCTACACGACGAAACAATGCGTCACGACACTACTTCAACACACAAGGATTTCAGAAGACCCGGAGCAGCGCACCTCTTGGAGAACTTTAGCTTCTTGCCGGGCGACCCGGTCCCCGACGGAGCGCTCGCTCCGGCAGTCGGCCCGATCGGTGTCGTAGTCGGCGGCGCATCAACCCGAGCTGGCTCTGACTCCGGTGTGGTCGGCTTGGGCGCCTCCACCCCTGGCGGCGTCTGCTGTAGCCGGCCCCTCGGAGGCGCCGCGGCCAGGCTCAACAATGTCGGGCTCAAACCCGTAGGTCCCAACCTGGGACTTGACCGCTTGGGCGTCGCGGCGATGGCGTCCTTTATCTTCAGGCTTCCGGCCACGGCGCGCGCCGTCATGGCCCCCTCGCCCCGATATAATATCGGCTTCTTCCCCGCTCTCTTGGAGTCGGGTTGGGCAGCTGAGGGACTTCTCGGCCTCTTCTTCGACACAACGGCCGACAACGGGCGGGAGTCCTCATCAAACTCCACGCACCACTACAAGAAATTCAACAAGATACATCATATACTGCCGGGGACTTAGATATCCGAGTCCACGAGCATGCGCTACGAAGGGAAGACAGATGTTACCTCGGACCGGGGCCAGCTGCGCCTGTAAGACGCAATGCGTCTCTTCTTGTCCTCGGTCTCAATCACCCCACTGGAGAAGTATCCGAAAAGGGTCTCCATCACCTTCCGCTTGTGAGCCGATTCTCGGCTGACCCGGTCAGGGTCATGTTTTCCCTGGTAATCCTAGCCAAACGCGCTCCTCAGCTTCAGGGGCTGGAAGCGCCGAGTCAGGAACCGCCTGGCCACCCAGGGACTAGTCAGACCGGCCTTCTTGAAATTATCCAGCTTCATCAGCAGTTGGTGCACTTGACCCATCTCTTCATAGGTCGGCTCCGCCGACCAATTCGGCAAAACTACCGGCGGCGAGCCGGTGAATGGCCACAAGGAGGGAGCAAGATCTGCGCAATAAAACCACTCCTTGTGCCAGCCCTTCAAGTAGGATTTCAAGGGAAGATCAAGATACGACTTTTTCCTATCACTCCTCAATTGAAGACCAGCCCCCCCAATTACATTGATGCTATTTTTGGAGGGCTGAGGTTTAATGTGGAACAAATGCCTAAAGAAGTTGAAATGGGGTTCCACACCCAAATAGCACTCGCACAGAGTGACAAAGATAGAGATTTGAAGAATCGAGTTGGGATTCAAATGTACCAACTCTAGCTTATAGAAGTCAAGGATGCAACGGAAGAAATCAGAAGACGGAAGGCACAAGCCTCGATCGAAAAAAGAGGCGAAAACTACCGTTTCACTAGGTCGGGGATTTGGGCTCGACTCATCCCTAGCCGGCCGCCAGCGAATCACCTCCTGATTGGGCAACTTCAGTTCACTCTCTAGCCACCGCAGCTTCACCGAGCCGCAATCCGAAATTGGCCAAGAACTCCCCGGCGCCCCCGCAAGATCCAAGGCTTTCGGCATGACTGGAGGCGGTGAGATTTGGGGAAAAGCAAATCGGGGGCTTGGATCAAACGAAGTGGATTGGAATCGCCCGAGTTCGGGTGGGGAATGGCAGCAGCTAACCCTAGCCGGGCGGGAGGTGAAAAGTTGGGCGCGAAGGCGGAAGACGAAGCGGTTGGCTGATTTGGGGAAGATGAGGGAATCTTTTTCTCTCTCCCTGTTTTTATAGAGCTGACACCGACTAGATGGGCTTGGGCCTACACAGTCAGCACTGGGCCAACAAGATATGAGTTCCTACAGTAGCATGCTCCATGTGGGCCGCCCGCAGGCTGAGTTGAAATTATAGTGCTGGTGCTACTAACAGGAGCCGATGAGGTAAACAGGTATGCTTCATGAGAGCCTTATTGCCAAAACATATATGTTTGGGTATCTGTTTTAATCACCAGGTCTCGAGAATAAATCCTTACAAGGATCACAAGCTGGTCTTCATTAAAATTGGAGATACAGGTATCTTTCTCGGGTACACCTGACCACGCTGTGGATTTATTTTCATAAAGTGGTACTCGGCCTACATGCTGGCCATCAGTTGCCATGAGCAACATTTTACCCGCTGACATGATGCGGAAGAGTCTAACTTCCGAGTAGTGCACTACTCGGGAGAGACTATAAATACCTTTTCCCGCTGACATGATGCGGAGGAGTCTAACTTTTGTGTGGGATGCCACTCGGAAAAGACTATAAACCCCCTTTTTTCTAGCCGATATGACGCTGAAGAGTCCCATATACGAGTAGCATCCTACTCGGCAAGACTATAAACATATATTCCGACTGACATGAAGTTAAAGAGTCCTATGTACGAGTAGTCTCCTACTCGGCAAGACTATAAAATTTATTCCGGTTGACATGATACCGAAGAGTCTCATATACCAGTAGTAATCTACTCGGGAAAGACTTCCAGATTAAAGATATTTGACTTTATGTTTAATTGTCTTCACAATTAAGCACAAAGTCGGGGGCTACACCTAATAGGTGCGCCTATTTGGCGCACACTATTCATATATCTACATGAAGCCCTTCATAGCCTCGCTGCCAGCTGACATGAAGCAGGACTCGGAAGAAGACTTACTCGGACAAAGAGTACTCGGGGGCACTGCACTCGGGCAACCTTCACCGTGGAGGACGAGCACTCGGCATCACCTGTGACTCAACTATGAAGGTCTCAGGGGCTACTGTGGAGGCCATGGGCCCCGGGTACCTCATTACTAGTACATGGGCCACTCGGATAGAGGATGGGCCGAACCATGTAATTAGAGATAAGATAGCATCCGACAGGCTTTGCCTTGTATAATAAGGAAACATGATCTTAGTCGGATAGGACTCTATCTCTAAGGAGGAAATCCCTTGGCCGTATCCGGCTGGGATCCTTATCATGTACCCCTGTCCCCTAGTATATAAAGGGAGGCAGGGCGCCCCTCAGGGCAAGGAGAACAAGATCATCGATCATCAAACACCTTAGAGGAATAACACCTCAACTGGACGTAGGGTATTACCTCACTTTGAGGGCCTGAACCAATATAACTCTTTCGTGTTCCTCTGCAGTCCACCGAATTCACCATCGCCGAGTAGCCCCATAGTTTTATTGCCGGTGCAAAGCATCGACAAGATTAGGTGGTGGATTCAACCGCGGGGTGCGAACTTCTTAGTTTTCTCGACTGTTATTCGGGATACCATCAAATCAGCCTGAAGGAGGAGGACTGCCTAAAAACGTCTTTCATCACGCCGTTTGGCACATACTGCTACATCACTATGCCGTTCGGTTTGAAAAACGCAGGAGCAACGTATCAACGGGCAATTCAGCGGTGTCTACAAACTTAGATCGGGGGCAACGTGGAGGCCTACGTCGATGATGTGGTGATCAAGACCAAGTCTAAAGAAGACCTCATCGCTGACCTGGAAGAAACCTTATAAAATCTTCGAAGATTTAAGATGAAGTTGAACCCATAAAAGTGTGCCTTTGGTGTGCCATCCGGCAAGCTACTCAGCTTCATCGTATCGCATCGTGGCATCGAGCCCAACCTGGAGAAAGTCAATGCAATCATGAACATGGCACCCCGGACTAGCCAGAAGGACGTCCAGAAGCTGACAGGCTGCATGGCGGCACTCAGCCGATTTATCTCCCAACTAGGCGAACGAGGCATGCCCTTTTTCAAGCTATTGAAGAAAGTAGACAATTTCCAATGGACTCCCGAAGCCCAGCAAGCCTTCGAAAACTTCAAGAAATTTCTCACATCACCACCAGAGTTGGCATCGCCTATGCCCCAAGAACCATTAATGTTGTATTTGGCGGCAACCACTTAGGTAGTCAGCACAGTGCTGGTGGTCGAGCGATCTAAACCGGGTCACATACTAAAAGTTCATCGGCCAGTCTACTTTGTCAGCGAGGTCCTTGCTGGCTCCAAAATAAGATATCTGTAGGTCCAAAAGCTGCTCTACGGCCTACTCATCACTGTTCGGAAGCTGGTGCACTATTTCCAAGCACATCAAGTCATGGTGGTCACATCGTATCCACTCGGGGACGTCCTGCATAACCGCAATGCCACCGGCCGAATCGCTAAATGGGCGCTCGAGTTGATGGCGTTCGACATCACCTTTCAGCCACGGACAGCTATCAAATCACAAGCTCTAGCCGACTTCGTGGCCGAGTGGACAGAAGTTCAGATGCCTACATCAACAGCGAAGCTAGAGTACTGGACAATGTACTTCGACGGTTCTCTATGGATCGGCGGCACCGGGGCCGGCGTCGTACTGATGTCCCCCACCGGCGAAAAACTCAAGTACGTTCTCCAGATCCACTTCCCGGCTTCCCACAACGTCGCTGAGTACGAGGCACTCATCCACGGGCTCCTCATTGCTATATCTCTCAGCATCCGCCGACTGGTTGTACGAGGAGACTCTCAACTCATGTTGAACCAAGTCTTGAAAGACTGGGCATGTCTCGACGATACCATGGCGGCATACTGTTAGGAGGTCCGAAAGCTGAAAAACAAGTTCAACGGGCTGGAGATAACACACGTCCTACGACAATACAATGATGCTGTAGACGAATTGGCAAGCATGGGATCCAAGCGAGAAGTGGTCCTGATAGGGATCTTTGTCGAGCAACTTATGGAGCCGTCAGGCAAGAAGAAACCAGTGCCAGACCAGTCAGGAGGCGAACCTACCCCGGCAACAGACGAAGTACTAAACATATGTCAAGACTAGCGGACTCCTATTCTCAAATTCCTCCTGGACGATGAACTCCCAGAAGATCGCAGTCAAGCCGAACAAATCAAACGTCGAAGCAAGAGTTTCCTAGTCATCGGAGAAGACCTATACCAAAGAAATGCATCCGGTGTCCTCATGCGCTGCATCACCACCGAGGAGGGCAAGCAGATTCTGCAATCGATCCACTCGGGCATATGTGGCAACCATATCACATCCAGGACGTTAGTCGGAAAGGCTTACCGGCAGGGATTTTTCTGGCCAACAGCAATAACAGATGCCAAAGAGGTTACCAGTTCTACGCAAGACAAACCAATCTCCCAACCCAAGAACTCCAAACAATCCCAATTTCTTGGCCCTTTGCAGTACGGGGGCTTGACATGGTTGGGCCTTTCAAGAAATTGCTAGGAGGGTTCACACACTTGTTCGTCGCAGTGGATAAATTCACGAAGTGGATTGAGGCAAAACCCGTTGCTACCATAACAGCGGCATGAGCAAAGGACTTCATCATGAGTATACTATACCGATTTGGGGTCCCTAACAGCATCATCACAGACAACGGTACTTAGTTCACGGGCGATGTGTTTCAAGATTTCTGTGACAACTTTGGCATCAAGATCTGTTATGCATCCGTGGCACACCCACGAAGCAATGGGCAGGTCAAACGTGCCAACAGTATGGTCTTGCAAGGTATCAAGGCCAGGATATTCGACCGACTAGAACCATACGCGGGCCGGTGGGTACAAGAGCTCCCATCTATTCTCTGGTCTCTCGGAACCACGGTTAGTCGGGCAATAGGGCAATCCCCTTTTTTTCTGGTCTATGGTGCCGAGGCCATGCTACCAACCGAGTTAGAGTTCGGCTCTCCGCGAGTTTGGGCTTACTCAGAAGACACCTCAAACAGTACCCGATTGGTCGAATTAGATCAGTTGGAAGAAGCGAGGGATATCCCAATAATCTAGTCGGCAAAGTATCTTCAAGGCCTACGTCGCTACCACAATCGCAATGTCCGTGGCCGCGCCTTTTTGGTCGGAGATCTCGTCTTGAGAAAAATACAAACCACCAAAGACAGGCATAAACTATCCCCAATATGGGAAGGGCCGTTCATTATAGCCAAGGTCACACGGCCAGGTGCCTACCGACTGAAGACCAAAGACGGTGCCCTCATCAGAAACTCATGGAATATAGAACAGCTACATCCTTTCTATACCTGAGTTTTATACTTTGCCATGTGTACAGTTTTTTCTCTAACTCACTACACCGCTTGTTCCAACCGAGCAGTGAGTCGGGGGCTGCATGTATTATATATGCTTTGTCAATAATATACGAGTCCGTTTTGCTTAAAGTTATGAAGTTTTGCAATGACTTTGTTATGTTTGCTTGAGTACAGCCTCCTACGGTGAACGATTTTATCAAAGTTCCTATATAATAACTTAGTGTAGACTATATAGTCGGGTCAAGCTAATGATAACTTAGTCAGAACTTAGAGCTTGGCGGCTTTGCACATATATTTACACATGTCTTTACAAAAGAGTTTATATACATCGACTACATGATGGACTGTTCTTACATACCCAGGTCTCGGGTGATCACCTTTGCAGTCGGCCTCGCCTAGGCTTTCAACTCCAGTGCCTCCTCAGGTGTCGTCTCCTCGGTGAACCCCTCTCCGATGGCTTCAATGTCTACCTTGGGGTAGATTGACTTTGTCATCGCCAGGGTTTGGGCCACGCCGACAACAATACGCTCATCCGAGTATCTCTTCAGGATACTCAGTGCTTCGTTAAGGCGCGCCTGCAACTAAGACACCGTGTTGGAGCTGGTTCCCACATAGTGAGGATCCATGACGTCAAGGAGCCCTTTCACAGACTCGGCAAGGATCTCCCGTGACTCCTTGACGATTTTTATCTCCTCTGCAAAAGCCTGGAATTGGATTTGGGCATTGGCTATAGCAGCTGCCTGGGTTCACCAACAGGTAAACTTGTCAGGCAAAACTGCAGACAAAGTACTTAATGGATTGGCTAAGATCACTGTCAGAGCGGAGGCTTACTTTCGTAGTCGGCCTCCCACTTGGCTTTGGCCTTCTCTAGTTTAGCTTTTTCCTTCTCGAGCTTGGCATTGGCCTTCTTCAAGTTGGCCTTCTCTTTCTCAAGCTTGGCCATGGCCCTTGTTTGGTCGGCCTTGTCTTTTTCAAGCCCGGCCTTGGCTTCTTCAGCCTCCTTCAGCTAGAGCTCTCCCTCTGTTCGGGTCTTCAACTCGGCTTCGAGAGCTGCACATCAAAATAGTCAAGTACTCGACATGGCAGTCAAGACACAACTGGGCAGTCAGAAAACATCACAGCTGGAGAAATACACTAAGGGCTCAGTCAGGAAGACGTTTGGGAGACTTACTTCTCATCTTCTTGGCTTGGTCCCAATTCTCGTTCCTGAGCTGACTAACGGCTCCCCTCAGCGAAGAATCCCTCTCCTGGCTATGCCCTTCCACTTCGGCTTTTAAAGCCTGGAGCTAGTCCAATTCTTGGAGCTGGGGGCAACACGGGTCAGGACCTCACTCATCCTCTCTGAGCGGTCAACAATTTTCAGCTCGGGGAGAAACAGTGCAAACCAAAGTCAAGCGTCAGAACACCGGTTGTGGAGGCCATGGGCCCCGGGTACCTCATAACTAGTATATGGGCCACTCGGATAGAGGATGGGCCGAATCATGTAATTAGAGATAAGATAGCACCCGGCAGACTTTACCTTGTATGATAAGGAATAACAGTCTTAATCGGATAGGTTTCTATCTCTAAGAAGGAAATCCCTTGGCCGTATCTGGCTGGGCTCCTTATCATGTACCCCTGTCCCCAAGTATATAAAGGGAGGCAGGGCGCCCCATGAGGGCAGACGGAAGATCATTGATCACCAACCACCTCAGAGGAATAACACCTCAACTGGACGTAGGGTATTACCTCACATCGAGGGCCTGAACCAGTATAAATCTTCTTTGTGTTCCTCTGCAATCCACCGAATTCACCTTCGCCGAGTAGCCCTATAGTTTTATTGCCAGTGCAAAGCATCGACAGTTGGCGTGCCAGGTAGGAGTTCCGGTGAATTCTTCATTAGCAAATTCGATGGATCCAACAAACGGAGTCGACGGCAACAAGTTCTCCCCCGGAGACAAGATTTCCTTCGGAAACCTCGATTTCGTTGCCAACCAGATCGGCAACCTTACCTTGGCCGGAACAGATCTAACCCAGCCGGCTGAGGAGCCAGCCGACGTAGCGCTAGTCGGCCCACAGGACGTCACGATCTCCTTCCACGACTTACTGCGGCAGTCCTTCACATCGCCAAGCATAGGGACAACTCTCTCCTTCAGCGTCTGACTTGCGCTAGGCCTTGAGCCAGCCCGGGTTGGGCCGAGAAGGGGAGAGATCGTCAATCTTCCACACGGACTCGGTGACACTGCAGATTTACATCCCACACAATAGACCCGATCTCCTGCAATTCAGTTTGGACACGGCCAAGTGCCGTTTCAGATCGGATCTAGAGAGGTTGGGGTCGTTCTCACTCTGATAAACTACTCGGAGTCCGACTCCAAGTCGGATAACGGTTCGAACGCCAGTTCGGACTCAAGTCTGGCGAGTTTTCTCCTCCCCCGCGAGATCTTCATGGCTTCAACACCACCCTCCGAGGTGCGCCGACTACAAGAGGAGCAACAGGAGGAGGCGCGCCGACTGCAACAACAGGAGGAAGCTGATCGCAAGGCTCGCAACGACTGGCTGCGTGGAGCTGGGCGAGTAGCCCAGGAGCAAATTCTCCAAACTAAAGTCGGCGATCACGACGTCTTCGTCATGCCACAACAGAATGTTGTGGCCGCCGCAACTCTGCTGGACACACTCTAGCTCGGGCCTAATCACCAGGCCACCCCAACTATCACCAAAATCAAGGCGATGATCATGGCTGCTGCCTGCCAACAACAACAACAGCAGTCGGGCGACACCTTAGTACCGACTAATCGGTCGGGATCTCTAGCAGGGAGCTCGTCCACATCAGCTCGGCGTCGGGCGGCCGGCTCAAGTCGGCCACGCGAGGAGTCTAGGCAAAATACACTCAGCAATACGAATAACAACAACCGGCGCTGTCACCAGTATGATCGCCGGCGTAATCAAGACCTCCGAGAGTGCCTACAACATGACCTTCGCCATACTATCAGCGCCCGACGCCGCGAACGACAAGAAGATGAGCGCCGCCGACTGGAGGATGAAAACGAGTGCTTTGGCCTCCATCACGAGTGGTTTAACCGCCATGGTCGAAGCTCGAGCCCCCACGAAGACGAAGGCATCCCAGCTTTCACTCGGGAGCTACAGGACGTTCACTGGCCGACTGGCTTTAAGCCCACTGGGATTGACAAGTATGACGGCAAGACAAATCTTGAGTCCTGGCTCACCGTATATACCCTAGCGGTTCGAGCTGCTGGGGGCGACAACAAAGCCATGGCTAACTACCTCCGAGTCGCGCTAGCTGACTCGGCGAGGACATGGTTGACAGGCCTCCCAAGGCGGTCGATCGGTTCTTGGGGAGAACTCAGGGATCGGTTCATCGCTAACTTTCAAGGGACCTACGAGAAGCTGTCTTCAGAGCACGATCTTTATCAGCTACACCAGAAGAAGAACGAGTCTCTGCGAGATTTCATCAAGAGGTTTTCCGAGAAGCGTAACAAGATCCCAACGATCCGCGACGAGGCTGTCATCGCCGCCTTCCGCAAGGGAGTAAAGGACGCCCCATTCATCGTGAAGTTTACTCAAAAACCCCCACCATCTGTCCGGGCTCTATTTGACACGGCCAATAAATACGCCGACTCGACTGCAGCGGTCGCAGAGGCCCTCGACGAGAAGAAGGACTCCCGACAGAAGGACCAAAAGGCAAAAGCCGACAATAAGCCGTCTCAAAACAAGTCTAGCAGCCGCAAGCAGAAGTCGGACAACGAGGTGGCGAACATGGAGCGCACTCGGTCACGGCCCTAGCGGAATAACGGCTACCAGAAAGTCATGAGCGGGCCATTCCCCTTCCACCCCAAGGGCAAGCATGCGGCCAAAGATTGCTACATGCTGAAGAAGTTCGCCTCCGAGCGAGCTTCATCAGTTGGCGCCAAAAAGGACAAAGACAAGCTAGATCAGGGTCCGCCCGACAATTTCCAAGATCCCCAGGCCGAGCTCAATCACATCTTCGGAGGGCCGTCTGCGTACGAGTCCAAGCGCAAACAAAAGCTAACAGCGCGCGACATCAACACGGTCTCTACGTCAGACACCCCCCAGTACCTGCGCTGGTCAGAGATGGCCATTACTTTCAATCGCGCAGATCACCCAGATCGGGTTTCTCACCCGGGACGTTACCCACTCGTCCTGGACCCGGTCGTCAGACACACGAGGCTGAAGAAAACCCTTATCAACGGAGGTAGCGCGCTCAACATCTTATTTGCCAAGACTTTGGACGAGATGAAGATTCCTCGTTCAGAACTACGGCCAAGTACTGCGCCCTTCCACAGGATAATTCCCGGCCTGTCATCAACTCCACTCGGGCAGAAAACCTTGCCGGTAACTTTCGGCACGCGGGATAACTTCTGCACGGAAAACGTCTGTTTCGAGGTTGCCGACTTCGAGACTGCGTACCACGCGATACTCGGACGACCGGCACTCGCCAAATTCATGGCAATACTACACTATACATACATGGTGCTCAAGATGCCTAGGCTAGCAAGAGTCCTCTCCCTCCGCAGCGACATCAAGCAAGCCTTCACCTGCGACAAGGAGAGCTGCGAACTGGCTCAACCACAAGAGGCGGCAGTCGAGTGCGATACCATTCGGCAAGCTGTCACAACTGAAGTCTAGCAGGATCAAGTTCCGGCGAAAAAAGCAGCGAAGTCAGGAATTTCAGCAGACTCTAACACGAAGAAGATCCCCCTAGACCCTTCCGACCCCTCCAAGACTGCTCTAGTCGAGACTGGACTCAACCCTAAATAGGAAGACGCGCTCGCCACCTTCCTACAAGCCAATAAAGATATCTTCGCATGGAAACCGTCCGACATGCCGGGCGTACCAAGGGAGGTGATCAAGCACGCCCTCAATGTGAAGACAGACGCCAAGCCAGTCAGGCAACGGCTGCGGTGCTTCGCTCAAGACCGCAAGGATGCTATTCGGGAGGAGATTACTAAGCTCCTCGCAGCTGGGTTCATCAAGGAGGTCTATCACCCGGATTGGCTGGCAAACCCAGTTCTGGTAAATAGTGCGTGTGCGTCGACTACACCGATCTCAATAAGGCGTGCCCCAAAGACCCATTTGGTCTTCCCAGAATAGATCAGGTGGTTGATTCCACAGCAGGGTGCGACCTACTCAGCTTTCTCGACTGCTACTCAAGATACCATCAAATCAGCCTGAGGGAGGAAGACTGCTTAAAGACATCTTTCATCATGCCGTTTGGAGCGTACTGCTATATCACAATGTCGTTCGGTTTGAAGAATGCTGGAGCAACCTATCAACGGGCCATTCAGCGGTGTCTGCACACTCAGATCGGGCGCAACGTGGAAGCCTACGTTGACGACGTGGTGATCAAGACCAAGTCCAAAGAAGACCTCATCGCTGACCGGGAAGAAACCTTCCAAAACCTTTGAAGATTCAAGATGAAGTTGAACCGGGAAAAATGCGCCTTCGGTGTGCCATCCGGAAAGTTACTCGGCTTCATCGTCTCGCATCGCGGCATCGAGGCCAACCCGGAGAAAGTCAACGCCATAATGAACATGGCACTCCCGACTAACCTCAAAGACGTCCAGAAGTTGACAGGCTGCATGGCGGCACTCAGCCGGTTTATTTCCCGACTGGGCGAACGGGGTGCCCTTCTTCAAGCTACTCAAAAAGGCGGACAACTTCCAATGGACTCCGGAATCCCAGCAAGCCTTCGAAGACTTTAAGCAATTTCTCACATCACCTCCCGTGTTGGCGTCACCTCTGCCCCAAGAACCGCTAATGCTATATCTGGCGGCAACTACTCAGGTAGTCAGCACGGTGCTGGTGGTTGAGCGATCCGAACAGGGTCACATTCAGAAAATACAACAGCCAGTCTACTTTGTTAGCGAGGTCCTTGCCGACTCGAAGACGAGATATCCGCAGGTCCAGAAGCTGCTATATGGCCTACTCATTACAGTCCGGAAGCTGGTGCATTATTTTCAAGCACATCAAGTCACGGTGGTCACAGCGTTTCCACTCGGGGATGTCCTTCATAATCGCGAGGCCACCGGCCGAATCGCTAAATGGGCACTCGAGTTGATGGCGTTCAATATCACCTTCCAGCCACGGACAGCAATTAAATCACAAACTCTAGCCGACTTCGTGGCCGAGTGGACGGAAGTTCAACTGCCTACATCAACAGCAAAGCTAGAGTAATGGACAATGTACTTCAACGGTTCTCTATGGATCGGCGGCGCTGGGGCTGGAGTCATATTGACGTCCCCCACTGGCGAAAAACTGAAGTACGTTCTACAAATCCACTTCCCGGCTTCCCACAACATCACCGAGTACGAGGCACTTGTTCACGGACTCCACATCGCTATATCACTCAGCATACGTCGACTGGTTGTGCGCGGGGATTCTCAACTCGTGGTAAACCAAGTCATGAAAGACTGGACTTGTCTCGACGACACCATGGTGGCATACTGTCAGGAGGTCCGCAAGCTGGAAAACAAGTTCGACGGGCTGGAAATAACACATGTCCTGCATCAATACAACGACGCGGCAGACGAGCTGGCAAACATGGGATCCAAGCGAGAAGCAGTTCCGACTGGAATCTTTGTCGAGCAACTCATGGAGCCATCAGTCAAGAAGAAACCGGTGCCGGAGCAGTCGGGAGGTGAACCTACCCCGGGCACAAACGAGGTGCTGCACATATGTCAAGACTGGAGGACTCCTGTTGTCAAATTTCTCCTGGATGACGAACTCCCAGAAGATTGCAGTCAAGCCGAGCAGATCATGCGTCGAAGCAAAAGCTTCCTACTAGTCGGAGAAGACCTGTACCGAAGGAGCGCATCCGGTGTCCTCATGCGTTGCGTCACCACCGAGGAGGGCAAGCAGATTCTGCAGTTGATTCACTCGGGCATATGTGGCAACCATGCCGCATCCAGGATGTTAGTCGAAAAGGCTTACCGGCAAGGATTTTTCTGGCCCACAGCAGTAACAGATGCCAAGGACATTGTTCGTAGGTGTGAGGGTTGCCAGTTCTACGCAAGACAAACAAACCTCCCAGCCCAGGAACTCCAAACTATCCCTATTTTCTGGCCATTCGCAGTATGGGGGCTTGACATGGTCGGGCCTTTCAAGAAAGCGCCAGAAGGGTTTACACATCTATTCGTCGCGGTGGATAAATTCACCAAGTGGATTGAGGCTAAACCCGTTGCAACAATTACCATGGCACGAGCAAAGGACTTCATCATGAGTATACTATACCGGTTCGGGGTCCCTAACCGCATCATCACCGACAACGGTACTCAGTTCACGGGTAGCGTAGTCCAAGACTTCTGTGAAGATTTCGGCATCAAGATCTGCTACGCATCTGTGGCACACCCGCGGAGCAACGGGCAGGTCGAACGAGCCAACGGTATGGTCTTACAAGGCATCAAGGCTAGGATATTTGACCGACTACAACCATACGCGGGCCGGTGGGTACAAGAACTCCCATCGATTACCTGGTCTCTCAGAACCATGGTTAGTCGAGCAATAGGGCATTCCCCTTTCTTCCTGGTCTACGGTGCCGAGGCTATGCTACCGACAGAGTTATAGTTCGGCTCTCCGTGAGTCCGGGCTTACTCAGAAGACATTTCAAACAATACCCGACTAGTCGAGTTAGATCAGTTGGAAGAAGCAAGAGACACTGCAACAATCCAGTCGGCAAGGTATCTTCAAGGCCTACATCGCTACCACAATCGCAATGTCCGTGGTTGCGCCTTTCTGGTCAGGGATCTCGTTCTGAGGAAAATACAAACCACCAAAGACAGGCACAAATTATCCCCAATCTGGGAAGGGCCGTTCATTATAGCCGAGGTCACGCGGCCAGGCGCCTACCGACTGAAGACCGAAGACGGTGTCCTCATCAACAACTCATGGAACATAGAACAGCTACATCCTTTCTATACCTGAGTTTTATACTTTTTCATGTGTACAGTTTCTCTGACTCACTACGCCGCTTGCATCAACCGAGTAGTGAGTCGAGGGCTGCATGTATATATGTGCTGTCAATAATATACGAGCTCGTCCTACTCAGTCACGAAGCTTTACTACAACTATCTCGTTTGCCCGAGTCCAGCTTCTTACTTTGAACAATTTTATTAAGTTCTAACAGAATAACTCGGCACAGACCGCATGGTCAAGTAAAGCTAATGACGATTGAGTACATAAGCTTGGTGGCATCGCACATATATCGGCACATGTTTCTTCACAAAAGTGTATACATACCGACTACATAATATGTTGCCCTTAGAGACCCAGTTCTTGGGTAACTACTTTAGCAGTCGGCTTCGCCCGGGCAATCAGCTCCAGCGCCTCCTCGGGCGTCGTCTCCTCGGCAAACCCCTCCCCAATGGCTTCAATGTCTGCCCTCGGGTATATGGATTTGGTCATCGCCAGGGTTTGGGCCACGCCGGCAACAACATGCTCCTCCGAGTACTTCTTCAAGGCACTTGGTGCATTCTCAAGACGCGCCTCTATTTGGGGGATCCTGCTACAACTGGTTCCCACGGGGCTGGGATCTATGAGGTCAAGGAGCCCTTTCACGGACCCGACGAGGGCTTCCCGTGACTCCCTGATGACTCTTATCTCCTCTGTGTAAAACCGATACTGGGCCTGGACATTGACTCTCATATCTATCCGGGTCCACCGGCGAGTAAAACTTGTCAGACTCAGTTGCAGACAGAATGATTAATCAATTGGTTAAGATCACGGTCGGGTTGAGGACTTACTTTCGTAGTCGGCCTCCCACCCGGCCACGGTCTTCTCCAGTTCGGCTTTTTCCTTACCGAGCTTGACGACGGCCTCTTTCAACTCGGCCTTCTCCCGATCAAGCTCGGTGTTGGCCTTTGTCAAGTCGGCCTTGACCTTTTCAAGCTTGGCCCTGGCTTCTTTGGCCTCCTTCAGCTGGGATTCCCTCTCTGTTCAGGTCTTTAACTCCACTTCGAGGGCTGCACGACAGATTAGCCAAGAGCTCAACTATGCAGTCATGACATAACTGGGCAGTCGGGAACAACGCAGCTGAATGAATACGTCGATGGTTCAGTCGGGAAGGCGCATTCGGGGAATTTACCTCTGATCTTTCCGGCTAGGGCTCAAGTCTCCTCCCTGAGCTGGTTGGCGCCACTCTTCAGCCAGGCTTCCCTCCCCGCGTGATGCTCCTCCATCTCAGCCTTCAATGCCCGGAGCTACTCCAATTCTGCGAGGTGGGGAGCCATTTCATCCAGGATCTTTGTCATCGCCTCATTGCGGTCGACAAGCTTCTGCTCAGGTTAAAAAACAAATCAAGGATGGAGTCAGACATCAAAACGAGAAGATCACCACGACTCTGCCACAAGAATCATACCCCAACTCCCTAGGACCCGTTGATAGCGGCGCGAAGCAAGCTTTTGCGTTCCCTTCTCGCGACAACTTCATCAAGCCTGAAGCTCTTCACGGTCCCTCAGGCGCCATCCAGGTGAATGTCCGGGGCATCCTACGTGGGGGAGCTTCAATCCGAGGCAGGTTCGGGATCTCTGGCGGCGGCGGCGACAACGATGACGACCACGACGGCGACGGGGTCCCGGCCCCCATGCCACCGTCCCCCACGGCCTCGGGGACCGGCTCAGGGGCTCCGACAGTGGCCTCCGCGACGGGCGACGCTTCAGGGGCTGGGGCCTCAACCTCAACAGCTGCCTCTTGGTTGGGTGGCGGCGGCGACCCTGCAGTCGGGACCACCTCAGTCTCTACAACTGGGCTGGCCACCGGCTCAGCGGGTGTGTTCGCGGCCGCCGGCTCGGCTGGAGCAGGCTCTTCAAGGGGAGCAGCCGGATCGGTCTCCCTGAGATCGATGTCAGCCCGCTTCCTGCATGACAAAACAAGACATCAAAACACTACAGCAACACGCAAGGATTCCAGAAGATCCGGAGCAGCATACCTCTTGAAGAACTTCAGTTTCCTGCCAGGCGACCCGGGTCCTGGCGGAGCGCTACCTCCGGTCGTCAGCCCGGCCGGTGAATTGGTCGGCGCCACAGTCGGTGGCGGCATATCAGCTCGAGTCGGCCCTGGTTCTGGTGCGGCTAGCTTGGGCGCCCCCGTCCTCGGCGGTGTCTGCTCTGGCCGGCCCCTCGGCGGTAATGTTGCCGGACTCGGCAATGTTGGGCTCAAACCCACAGGTCTCAACCTTGGGCTTGATCGCTTGGGCGCCGCGGCGACGGTGTCCTTTATCTTCAGGCTTCCTACCACGGCGCGCGGCGTCATGGCCCCCTCGCCCCGATACAGAATCGGCTTCTTCCTCGCTTTCTTGGAGTCGGGCTAGGTAGCAAAGGGGCTCCTCGGCCTTTTCTTCAATGCAACGGCCGACAATGGGCGGGAGTCTTCATCGAACTCTTTGTGCCACTACAAATGAGTCAACAAAATACATCACGCAGTGTTGAACAATCACAGTTCCACAGGCATTCATCACAGAAGAAGATTAAAGGTTACCTTGGTCCGGGGCCGAATGAAGCTATAGGCCGTGACCCGGCGGTTATCGTCTTCGGTCGCGATCACCCCTTCAGAGAAGTAACCGAACAGGGTCTCGGTCACTACGCCAAATGCACTCCTCAGCTTCAGTGGCTGGATGTGCCAAGTCAGGAAGCGACGAGCCACCTAAGGTCCTGTCAGGCTAGCCTTTTTGAGGTCATCTAACTTCACCAACAATTGATGTGCCTGGCCCATCTCCTCAAAGGATGGCTCTGCTGACCAATTTGGTGAAACCATGGGCAGCAAGCCGGTAAATGGGCCCAAGGAAGGAGACAGATCTACGCAATAGAGCCATTCCTTGTGCCAGCCTTTCAGAGAAGATTTCAAGGGGAGATCAAGATATGTCTTCTTCCCATCGCTCCTCAGCTGGAGACCAGCCCCCCCAATCACACTAATATTATTCTTGGAGGGTTGGGGTTTGATGTGGAACAGATGTCAGAAGAGGATAAAATGGGGTTCAACACCCAAGAAGCACTCACAGAGAGTAACAAATATGGAGATCTGAAGAATCGAGTTGGGGTTCAAATGCACCAACTCCAACTTGTAGAAGTCAAGGACGCAGTGGAAGAAATCGGAAGATGGAAAGCACAAGCCCCGATCGAAAAAAGAGGCGAAAACTACAGTTTCACCAGGTTGGGGATTTGGGACCGACTCACCTTTAGCCGGCCGCCAGCGAATCACCTCTTGGCTGGGCAACTTTAGTTGACTCTCCAGCAGCTTCAGCTTCACCGAGCCGCAATCTGAAATCGGCCAAGCACTCTCTGGCGCACCCGCAAGATCCGAAGCTTTCGGCATGGCTGGAAGCGGCAAGATTTGGGGAAAAATGAATAGGGGGCTTGGAACAAACGAAGAGGATTGGAATCGCCCGAGTTTGGGTGGGGAATAGCAGCAGCTAACCCTAGCCGGGCGGGAAGCAAAAAGTTGGGCGCAAAGGTGGAAGACAAAGCGATTGGATGATTTGGGGAAGATGAAGGAATCTTTTTCTCTCTCCCCGCTTTTATAGAGCTGGTGCCAACTAGATGGTCTTGGGCCTACACAGTCAGCAATGGGCCATCAAGATATGAATTCCTACAGTAGCATGCTCCATGTGGGCCGCCCGCAGGCTGAGTTGGAATTATAGCGCTAGTGCTACTAACAGGAGCCAATGAGGTAAACAGATATGCTTCATGAGGGCCTTATTGCTAAACATATATGTTTGGGTATCTGTTTTATCCACCAGGTCTCGAGGATATATCCTTACAAGGATCACAAGCTGGTCTTCATTAAAATTGGGGATGCAAGTATCTCTCTCGAGTACACCTGACCAAGCCGTGGATTTATTTTCATGCAGTGGTACTCGGCTTACATGCGTGGCCACCAGTTGCCATGAGCAACGTTATTCCAGCCGACATGACGCTGAAGAGTCTAACTTTCGAGTAGTGCAGTACTCGGGAGAGACTATAAATATCTTTTCCCGCTGACATGATGCGGAGGAGTCTAACTTCTAAGTGGGACGCCACTCGGAAAAGACTATAAACCCCCTTTTCTAGCTGACATGACGCTTAAGAGTCCCATATACGAGTAGCATCCTACTCGGCAAGACTATAAACACATATTCCGACTGACATGAAGTCGAAGAGTCCTACATACGAGTAGTTCCCTACTCGGCAAGACTATAAAGTTTATTCCGGTTGACATGATACCGAAGAGTCTCACATACCAGTAGTAATCTACTCGGGAAAGACTTCCAGGTTAAAGATCTTTGACTTTATGTTTCATTGTCTTCACAATTAAGCACAAAGTCGGGGGCTACACCTAATAGGTGTACCTACTTGGTGCACACTATTCATACATCTCCATGAAGCCCTTCATAGCCTCGTTGCTAGCTGACATGAAGCAGGACTCGGGAAGAAGACTTACTCGGACAAAGAGTACTCAGGAGCATTGCACTCGGGCAATCTTCACCGTGGAGGACGAGCACTCGGCATCAGCTGTGACTCAACTATGAAGGTCTCAGGGGCTACTATGGAGGCTATGGGCACCGGGTACCTCATTACCAGCATATGGGCCACTTGGATAGAGGATGGGCCGAATTATGTAATTAGAGATAAGATAGCACCCGGCAGACTTTACCTTGTACAATAAGGAATAACAGTCTTAGTCGAATAGGTTTCTATCTCTTAGAAGGAAATTCCTTGGCCGTATCCGGCTGGGATCCTTATCATGTACCCTTGTCCCCTAGTATATAAAGGGAGGAAGGGCACCCCATGAGGGCACGGAAGATTATTGATCACAAACCACCTTAGAGGAATAACGCCTCAACTGGACGTAGGGTATTACCTCACATCGAGGGCCTGAACCAGTATAAATCTTCTCTGTGTTCCTTTGCAATCCACCGAATTCACCTTCGCCGAGCAGCCCTATAGTTTTACTGCCGGTGCAAAGCATCGACAGACATCGACCACTTATTCATCGAAGCTAGCACACCTGGGGAGGAAGAAATGCCTCTAGCCCAAGGAACTCATCAACTGGCGCCCCGCCATCGATGAGTCGATCCCCTCTGCAGACACCCGCGAACTCGTGGTTTTTGCTTCTTTTTTCAATAGGGGAATTGCTCTTCCCGCCTCTGATTTTCTCTACGGCCTCCTCGGTTACTATAAAATCGAGCTCATCCATCTCATCCCCAACTCCATCCTCCAAATCTCTATCTTCGTCACACTTTGTGAGGCCTTTCTCGGGGTCAAACCCTATTTCTACCTCTTCTGATATCTTTTCCACGACAAGCCACAGCACTCAAAATCCAAATCCCAATTTATAGGGGGAGCAGGCCTTCAACTCCACAATGAGATGAAGAAGGCCTATTGTGGAGGCCATGGGCCCCAGGTACCTCATGAGAAGCATTAAGGCCACTCGGACAGAGGATGGGCCTAACCTTGTAATTAGGGATACAATAGGACTCGGCATACAGTACCTTGTACAACAAGGAAAAGCTATAGTCCTAGTATGGTATGTTGTATTCCTAGAAGGAAATCCCTTAGTCGGAGTCCAACTGGGATTCCTATCCTGTAGCCCTGCTTCCTTAGTATATAAAGGGAGGCAGGGAGCCCCCTGAGGGCGCATATCAGAATCTCACTACGGAGGCCATGGGCCCTGAATACCTCATTACCAGTATATGGGCCACTCGGATAGAGGATGGGCCGAACCATGTAATTAGAGATAAGATAGCACCCAGCAGGCTTTGCCTTGTATAACGAGGAAACATAGTCTTAGTCGGATAGGGCTCTATCTCTAAGAAGGATATCCCTTGGCCGTATCCGGCTGGGATCCTTATCATGTACCCCCTGTCCCCTAGTATATAAAGGGAGGCAGGGCGCCCCATGAGGGCACGGAAGATTATTGATCACAAACCACCTCAGAGGAATAACACCTCAACTGGACGTAGGGTATTACCTCACATCGAGGGCCTGAACTAGTATAAATCTTCTCTGTGTTCCTTTGCAATCCACCGAATTCACCTTCACCGAGCAGCCCTATAGTTTTATTGCCGGTGCAAAGCATCGACAGACATCGACCACTTATTCTTCGAAGCTAGCACACCTGGGGAGGAAGAAATGCCTCTAGCCCAAGGAACTCATCAACTGGCACCCCGCCATCGATGAGTCAATCCCCTCTGCAGACTCCCACGAACTCGTGGTTTTTGCTTCTTTTTTCAATAGGGGAATTGCTCTTCCCGCCTCTGATTTTCTCTACGGCCTCCTCGGTTACTATAAAATCGAGCTCATCCATCTCATCCCCAACTCCATCCTCCAAATCTCTATCTTCGTCACCCTTTGTGAGGCCTTTCTTGGGGTCAAACCCTATTTCTACCTCTTCTGTTATCTTTTCCACGACAAGCCACAGCACTCAAAATCCAAATCGCAAGTTATAGGGGGAGCAGGCCTTCAACTCCACAATGAGATGAAGAAGGCCTATTGTGGAGGCCATGGGCCCCAGGTACCTCATGAGAAGCATTAAGGCCACTCGGACAGAGGATGGGCCTAACCTTGTAATTAGGGATAAAATAGGACTCGGCATACAGTACCTTGTACAACAAGGAAAAGCTATAGTCCTAGTCTGGTATGTTGTATTCCTAGAAGGAAATCCCTTAGTCGGAGTCCAACTGGGATTCCTATCCTGTAGCCTTGCTTTCTTAGTATATAAAGGGAGGCAGGGAGCCCCCTGAGGGCGCATATCAGAATCTCACTGTGGAGGCCATGGGCCCTGGGTACCTCATTACTAGTATATGGGCCACTCGGATAGAGGATGGACCGAACCATGTAATTAGAGATAAGATAGCACCCGGCAGGCTTTGCCTTTTATAACGAGGAAACATAGTCTTAGTCGGATAGGGCTCTATCTCTAAGAAGGATATCCCTTGGCCGTATCCGGCTGGGATCCTTATCATGTACCCTTGTCCCCTAGTATATAAAGGGAGGTAGGGCGCCCCTCAGGGCAAGAACAACAAGATCATTGATCACCATACACCTCAGAGGAATAACACCTCAACTGGACGTAGGGTATTACCTCACCTTGAGGGCCTGAACCAGTATAACTCTTCTGTGTTCCTCTGCAGTCCACCGAATTCACCCTCGCCTAGTAGCCCCATAGTTTTATTGCCGGTGCAAAGCATCGACAGTTGGCGCGCCAGGTAGGGGCCCCGGCGAATTCCGCATCAGAAGATTCAATGGATTCAACCAACAAAGTCAACAGCAACAAGTTCTCCCCCGGAGATGCAATTACCTTCGGGAGCTTAGACTTCATTGCCAACCAACTCGGCAACCTCACCTTGGCTGAGGCAGATCCAATCTTGCCAGCCAAGGAACTAACCGACATTGCGCCAGTCGGCTCACAGGACGTCACGATCTCCTTCCCCGACTTACTGCGGTAGTCCTTCACATCGCCAAGCATCAGGACAACCCTCTTCTTCGGCGTCCGACTTGTGCTAGGCCTTGAGCCAGCCCGGGTTGGGCCGAGAAGGGGAGAGGTCGTCAATCTCCCTCACAGCTCCAGTGACGCTGCGCATCTAAATCCCGTGCAGCAGACCCGATCTCCAGCGATTCAGTTTGGACACGGCCAAGCGCCGTTTCAGATTGGATCTAGAGAGGTCGGAGTCGTTCTTACTCTGATAAACTATTCGGAGTCCGACACTAAGTCGGATAGCGGTTCGAGCACCAGTTCGGACTCTAATTCGGCAAGTTTCCTCCTCTCCCGTGAGATCTTCATGGCTTCAACACCACCTTCCGAGGTACGCCGACTAGAAGAGGAGCAACAGGAGGAGGCGCGCCGACTACGACAAGAGGAGGCCCACCGTGAGGCCCGCAATGACGAGCTACGCCAGGCTAGGCGACTCGCTCAGCAACAGATCCTCCAAACCAAGATTGGCGACCACGATGTCTTCGTCACGCCACAACAGAACGTTGTGGCCGCCGCAACTCTGCTGGACACACTCCAGCTAGGGGCTGATCACCAGGCCACCCCGACTATCGCTAGGTAGGGGCTTCGGCGAGATCCTCTTCAACAAGCCTGATGGATCCAACCACCGGAGTCAACGGCATCAACTTCTTCCCCGGGAAAATAATTAGCTTTGGGATCCTCCACTTCATTGCCAATGAATTCGGCAACCTTACCCTATCTGACTCGAATCCGATCCGATCAGCTAGGGACCAAGCCGACTCCGCGCCGGTTGGCCTACGCAACGTTGCAGCAATTTTCAGCAACATGCTGTGGCAACCTCCAACATGCCCAAGTCTAGGGACAACTCTTTCTTTCGGTGTTCGACTCGGACTTGGCCTTGAGCCAGACGAGATCGGGCTAAGAAAGGAGGAGATCGTCAATCTCCCATTGGGACTCGGTGACGCTACAGATTTCTTCAATCAACATCTGACATGGCTCTAGGGAGGTCGGGGTCGTTATTACCCCCTCAACTATTCCTACTCCGACTCTCAGTCGGACAGCACTTCAGCAAGCTTTTCTCCACCACGTGAAGTCTTTATGAAATCCAAGGGCTCAACTCCTACTCAGGAGGTACGCCGACTACGTGATTTGCAAGAAGAGGAAGCCCGCCGACTATGTGAACAACAAGTGGAAGACGCAAGACACCTGCTGGCCAAGCGCAATGTTCACAACAACAATCTATGCAAGCAGGGCACATTGCTCAATGGGAGATCCTCCAAACCTGAGTCGGTGACCATGACGTCTTTGTGACCCCTCAACAAAATATTGTGGCCACTGCAACCTTACTGGATACACTGCAGTTTGGGCCTAATCACCAGGCCATCCCGGCAATAGCAAGGATTGAAGCCATGATCACCGCTACTGCATGCCAACAGCGTCAATAGTTGGGTGACACTCTCATACCGTCCAACAGGGCGGTCTCATTTGCCTCAACACGACGCCGAGTGGTCGGCTCCAATTAGCTACACACAGAGTCACACCACACGTCACTCGGCAACCACAATAATGACCGGCGGCGCCGACATCAAGACAATAGTCGGGATAACCAGGATGTCCTAGGCCAACTACGACGTGATCTTCGGCAAGACATCAACGCACAACGCGCGAATGCGAGGAAGATGAGCGTCACCAACTAGAAGACAAGAATGAGTGCTTCGGCCTGCATCATGAGCGGTTTTATCGCCGCAGTCGGAGTCGGAGCCCTCACACGGATGAAGGTGTACCAGTCTTCACCCACGAGCTACAACAAGTCGACTGGCCTTCAGGTTTCAAGCTGACTGGAATTTAAAAATACGATGCGAAGACCAACCCCAAGTCCTGGCTCATAGTTTACATTCCTAGTTGCTCTAGCCGACTCGGCAAGGACATGGTTAACAGGACTTCCAAAGAGATCAATCGGCTCCTAGGGAGAACTCCGGGAATGCTTCATCGCCAATTTCCAAGGGATGTACGAGAGGCCATCTTCCAAGTACGACCTGTATTAATGCCATCAAAGGAAGAATGAGTTTCTTCGTGATTTCATCAAGACGTTTTCAGAGAAGAGGAATTCAATCCTGAAGATCAAGGATGAGGTCGTCATCGCCGCCTTCCGTAAGGGAGTCAGAGACACCCTGTTCATTGCTAAGTTTACTCGGAAGCCTCTAAATTCTGTCAAGGCCCTATTCAACATGGCCAACAAATACGCCAACTTGGCCGATGTAGTTGCCAAGGCCCTGGACGACAAGAAGGAGCCCCAACAGAAGGACAAAAAAGTCAACAATGAGCTAGCACAAAACAAGTCCGGCAACCGTAAGCACAAGTTAGACAATGTGGTGGCTACTGTGGAGAGTACTTGGCCACAAACCCCGAGGACAGACAAGTACCAAAAGGTGATGAACGGGCCATGCCCTTACCACCCAAAGGGCAAGCACACAGCTAATGACTGCTTCATGCTCAAAAAGTTTGCTTCCGAACAGACTTCAACATCTGGCAACAATAAAGACAAGGACAAGCCAGATCTAGGCGCAGCCGGTGACTACCAAGATCCCTAGGCTGAGCTCAACCACATCTTTGGAGGGCCGACTGCAAACAAGTCCAAGAGGAAGCAGAAGCTAACAGCATGCAAAGTTACCTCGGTCTCTGCAGACACCCACCAATACTTGCGTTGGTCAGAAACGCCAGTCACATTTGACCGCACGGATCACCCTGATCAGGTCACTCATCCAGGACATTATCCACTCATCCTAGACCCGGTCATCAGGAGCATCAAATTGAAGAAGGTTCTCATTGACGGAGGAAGCGCTGTCAACATCCTGTTCGCTAAGACGCTCGACGAGATGAAGATGCCTCGCTCTGAGCTACGGCCGAGTATAGCGCCCTTCCACGGGGTAATCCTTGGCCTATCTTCTACCCCACTCAGATAGATTGCTGCTCCACAAAGTCTTCCGAACCTCCTCGGCGTAAACTGGCTCTTCTGGAACATCAAAAACAATAGGCAAATAACAAAACAAACAAAAATAGTACATAATCACATGTGGACATTTTTAATGGATAGATCTCGATTTTAAAAGAATTTAAAGACTTGAATGACCTCAATCCGAGTTCGTATGAATTAGTTATGATTTTTACAAGTTCAAACCGATTTAAAACTATTTACAGGAATTATTAAAGTATTAATGACGCATACTGAATTAATTTTGAAAGAGAAAAAGGGATTTATTGCGTTATCGGGATTGGGTCTACCATAGACCGGGTCCACAGAGACGGTGTATGGGATCCGATGGGTAGGATTTAAAGAACCTAGATCTAATGGCCCAGATGAAATCCAATCGCGGCACACAGATGGGCGACACCTGGCGCATAGGTGGCGACCACGGGGGATGGGGCATCGGCGTGGCCACTGACGGGGCTGATTGGCTGCGGCGGTAGCTCGGGCGGTGAGGCTCGCCAATGATCTGGGGCACGGCGGCGGCTGTGGTTTATGCCAGAAGGGAGTGCTTGATGAGGCAAACTCATCCCGTGGTCATATGGTGCTGAACGGTGATGAATTGACCACCGGCGACGAGAAAAGGCAGCAGCGACCTTCAGGTCCTCGGCGACAGCGGCGCTCCAGCAGGGAAGGGCGGCTATGGGCCAGCGCATGGGGTGCTGCTCTTCCTGGTGAACACGACTAGGCCGAGGGCGAAGGACGGTGATGAACCGAGCAGCGGCGTGGCTCGGCTGGACTCGGCAGTGGCGGTGGACCGAGCAGCAGTGACGAATCGAGCGGCGGCGGACGGAGGGGAGGATGGTGGTACTTATAGCGTCGCCAATCGGAGGAGTCCGAGGCAGATAAGGTGGCTATGGCAGCGGTAAACTTGGACGGCGGATGGTCTCCAAGGAAAGCTCGAGTTCAGGCTCAATCTCGAACCGTTTCACACCGGGTTTTGACGGGAAAGGCAGCGGAGATAGTGGGGAGGATTTCTCCTCAACCAATTTGAAGAGATCACGAGCGGGGCGATCGGATTTTGCACGGATGGCAGTGGCGGCTTGGGCTCGGTCCCGGCTCGAGGAAGAAGAAGACCCCGACAGGTGGGGTCCACTGTCGACGAGGAAAAAGAAAAAGAGAAGGCGAGCGGGTCGAGCTGGGCTGCGGGTGGGGAAAGGAGAGAGAAGGGGAGAGAGATGGGCTGAAATTGGCCCATGGCCTCAGGAGGGATTTTAAAAACCTTTTTCCATTTATTAATTCACTGATTTGGTTTTCTATTTATTAAAAATACTTCCATAGCTCAAATAATTCCCAGAAAAATCCAAGGACTACAAGAATTAAAGAAGTATTTAATAAAATTTTCTCTGGCCCATTTTCATATTGAAGTTTATTAAGGATTTTTATTAGACACTTCTTTAAACTTTTAAATAATTTCTGAAAAAATATATTTTCATAGGTATTATTTATTAAACAAATTTTTAGGGTGTGACAAACCTACCCCCCTTAAACAGAATCTCGCCCCCAAGATTCATAGGAACTGGCGAAGAGGTGCGGATGGGTAGACTTTAACTCATCTTCTCACTCCCAAGTAGCTTCATCCTCTAAATGATTGCTTAACTGAACTTTGCAAAAATGGGTCACTCGATTCCTGGTTCTCCTTTCACTGGTCTCTAAGATACAAACTGGTTTTTTCACATAGGTCAAGTCCTCCTGGATTTTGATCAGTGCTAGATCAGCTTCCTTTGTAGGCAATCGAAGGCATTTCTTTAACTGCGAGACATGAAACACATCATGAATCCCTGCCATGGCTTGGGGTAACTTCAACTGGTATGCCACTTCACCCTTGCGACTCAGAATCTTGTATGGTCTCACAAAACATGGTGCCAACTTTCCATTGGTCTGAAACCGATGAACGCCTCGTAGTGGCGTGACTCGAGGATACACATAACCTCCTTCGTCAAAACTTAGATCCCTTCTATGGTTATCAGCATAACTCTTCTAGCGGGACTATGCTGCTCGTAACCTTTCTTGTATAATTTTTACCTTCTCATCAGCTTCCCTCAAAATGTCGGTTCCAAACACTGGACGCTCCCCCGTTTGATCCCACAGGAGCGGGGTGCGACACTTCCGACCGTATAAAGCTTCATACGAAGCCATCTAAAGACTGGCTTGGTAACTATTGTTGTAGGATAACTCTGCATAAGGCAAACACTTGTCCCAACTCCCACCGAAGTCTAGGGCACAAGCTCTAAGCATATCTTCTAAGATATGATTAACACGTTCAGTCTGACCGTCCGTTTACGGGTGGTAAGCGGTACTGAAGTTTAAACAGGTACCCATCTCCTCCTGGAGTTTTTGCCAGAACTTTAAGGTGAACTGACTACCTCTGTCGGATATGATCTTCTTAGGTATGTCGTGTAAACACACGATTCGTGCCATATATAACTTTGCTAACTTGCTGCCAGAATAAGTAGTCTTGACTGCGATGAAGTGTGCCACCTTGGTAAGCCTGTCGACCACTACCTAGATAGAATCATAACCTGAAGATGTCTTTGGCAATCCAGTGATAAAATCCATCCATATGTCTTCCCATTTCCACTCAGGTACCTTCAATGGTTGCAACAGTCCTGCTGACCTCTGATGTTCCGCCTTCACTCGTTGACATACATCACAGACTGCGACCTACTCAGCTATCTCTCATCTCATACTGGCCCACCAAAACTTTTCTTTAAGATCTTGATACATCTTGGTACTGCTAGGATGGATAGAATATGGAATGTCGTGAGCCTCTTTCATGATAATATCTTTCAACTCTTTGTTATCTGGCACACATATTCGCTCTCCTAACCATATTGTTCCCTGTTCATCTTTGGAGAATCCACTGGCTTTTCCTCTTCTCATGTTCTTGATCTCTTGGATGTCACGATCATTGACTTGGGCCTCTCTAACTTGCTCTATAAACGTGGGATGTGCCTCCAATGCTGCTAGGAAGCCTCTCTTAATGATTCCCAAACTTAACTACTCGAATTCTGCACATAACTCCCAAGGCAACCATCGTCTTTCAGAAGCATTGCAGTAACTCTTTCTGCTAAGAGCATCTGCCACCATGTTGGCCTTGCCAAGGTGATAATGGATTCCAATATCATAATCCTTGATTAACTCCAACCATCTTCACTGATGAAGGTTCAAGCCTGGCTGGGTGAAGATATACTTCAAACTCTTTTGATCCGTGTACATCTCCGTACGATTGCCCATAAGGTAATGACGCCATATCTTCAATGCATGAACTACTGCGGCCAATTCTAGATCATGGGTAGGGTAGTTTTTCTCATGTGGTCGTAACTGGCAAGATGCATAAGCGACCACTCTTCCGTCTTGCATCAAAACACATCCTAAACCTTGTCGGGACACGTCGCAGTAAATTTGGAAATCTTTCCTAGGATCAGCCAAAGTCAACACCGGTGTGGATACTAGATGCTTCTTTAGTTCTTGGAAACTCTACTCACACTCAGACGACCATTGAAATTTAATATCCCGCAAGACCAAGGAAACTCTGTATTTCTAAAACTGTTTTAGGTTGTTTCCATTTGGTGACTGACTCCACATTGGCCGGGTCCACTGCAACACCTTCAACAGAAAGGATATGACAAAGGAACTTCACTTTCGACAACCAGAAGTCATATTTACTGAACTTAGCATATAGTTGATGCTCTTGCAATTTCTCTAATGCTAACCGAAGATGCTGCTCATGTTCTTCCTTAGTCTTGGAGTAGACGAGGATGTCATCAATGAAGACCACCACAAACTTATCCAAGTACTCCATAAACACCTTGTTCATCAAGTTCATGAAGAAAGCTGGGGCATTAGTGAGCTCGAAAGACATGACTGTACACTCATACAGCCCATAGCAGGTGGTAAAAGTTGTCTTGGGTATATCTTCCTCTCGAATCCTGAGTTGATGATATCTGAAACGGAGATCTATCTTGGAGAATACCGTGGCTCCTTCCAACTGGTCAAACAGATCATCAATCCTGGGCAAAGGGTACTTATTCTTGATGGTGATGTCGTTCAACGCTCTATAATCCACACACATCCGTTGGGTATGATTCTTCTTCTCCACAAAGATAACTGGTGCTCCCCATGGTGAGGTGCTTGGTCGGATGAATCCTTTCCATTCCAAATCTTCCACTTGTTTCTTTACTTCTGCTAACTCATTAGCCGTCATTCGGTACGGTCTTTTGTGGATGGGGGTAGTTTCAGGTACCAGATCTATCTGGAACTCTATGTCTCACTTAGGTGGCAAGCCTAGCAGATCATCAGGAAACATATCCGGGTACTCTCTTACCACCCAGATTTCTTCTAGGGAAGCTTGGTTGAGAGTCACTTTCGGCTGTTCAACTGGCAGGGTACGGAATTGTCGATGTTTTACACCGGCAATATGAATATAGGGCTACTCATTGGATCGAAACTCGGTGGACTACAAAGAAACACAAGGAGTTTATACTGGTTCAGGCCCTCAATGTGAGGTAATAACCTACGTCCAGTTGTGGTGTATTTTCTTTGAGGATGTATGGTGAAATATTCTGCTTCTGCCCTCAGGGGGCGCCCTGCCTCCCCTTATATACTGGGGGACAGGGTTACAAAGTAGAAGTCTCGGTCAGACTACGACCAAGGGATCTCCTTCTAGAGATATAACATGCCTGACTAGGACTGTATTTTCCCTGTCATACAAGGCTGAGTCTGCCAAGTTCTATCATATCTCTAATTACGAGGCTAGGCCCATCCTCCTTCTGAGTGGCCCATATGCTTGTCATGAGGTACCCGGGGCCCATGGCCTCCACATCAGCCCCTAAGACCTTCATAGTTGAGTCACAGCTGATGTCGAGTACTCATCCTCCATGGTGAAGTATTCCCAAGTGCAATGCTCCTGAGTACTCTTTGTCCGAGTGCTTCTTCTCCCGAGTCCTGCTTCATGTCAGCTAGCAGCGAGGCTATGAAGGGCTCCATGTAGAAATATGAATACTGTGCGCCGAATAGGCGCACCTATTAGGTGTAGCCCCTGACTTTGTGCTTAATTGTGAAACAATTAAACATAAAGTCAAAAATCTTTAACCTTGTAGTCTTTCCCGAGTAGTGTACTACTGGTATATGAGACTCTTCGGCATCATGTTAGCCAGAATATTTTTAAGTCTTTCCTAAGTAGTATATCACTCAAAAGTTAGACTCTTTAACATCACGTCAACTGGAATGATTTTTGCTCATGGCAATTGCTGGCCAAGCATGTAGGCCGAGTACCACTTTATGGATTTCAACCCAATATGTGGTCAGGTGTACTTGAGAGATACCTGCATCCCCAATTTTAATGGAGACTAGCTTGTGATCCTTGTAAGGATATATCCTCAATACTTGGTAAATAATGCTGATATGCGAATGTATGCATCCGGCTATAGGCTTAGCATGAAGCATATCTGATTATTTAATCAGTTTCTGTGAGTAGCACCAGCACTGTGATTTTAACACAGCTAGTGAGTGGCCCAAATTGAGCGTGCTACTGTAGAAACTCATATCTTGTGGCCCAATACCGAATTTGCAAGTCCAGGCCCAGTTATCAGCACAGGCTCTATAAAGGTAGGGAGAGAGAGAAAAGATTCCCTCATCTTCTCCAATCCACCAATCGCTTCGTCTTCCAACTTCCACGCTGAAATTTCGCACCTTGCCTCACTAGGGTTCACCATTGATAGCTCTTCCCACTCGAAACTCGAGCGATTCCACTGCTCCTCGTCCATTCCAAGCCTCCAATAGTATTTTCCCCAAATCTCCTTGCCTCAAGCCATGCCGAGAGCTTCGAAAATCCCGGAGGTGTCTGATGAGACTTGGCTGACTTCGGATTGCGGCTTGACCAAGTTGAGCTACTTGGAGAAGTTGCTAAGATTGCAGAGCCGTGAAGTCATCCATTGGCATCTGGCTGAAGGGGAATTGATTCCGGCACCCCAATCTGGTGAGACTGTAGTTTTCACCTCTTTCTTTGACCAGGGTCTTGCTCTTCCTTCCTCGGACTTTCTTCGCCAACTTCTTTCCTTCTAGCAGCTAGAGCTAGTAAATCTGAACCCCAACTCCATCCTGTAAATCTCTATATTTACAACTTTGTGTGAATGCTTTTTGGGTGTGGAGCCCTATTTCAATCTGTTCAAATACATGTTCCACATCAAACCTCAACCCTCCAAAAACAAAGTCCAAGTGATAGGGGGAGCCGGTCTCCAGCTTAGGAACGAAATGAAAAGAATCTATCTTCATGTTCCTTTGAAAACCTCCCTTAAGGGCTGGCACAGAGAATGGTTCTATTGCCCTGATCTTGAGCCCTATCTGCCCCTGTTTACTGGCTTGTCTCCGGTGGTCTTGCCTAGCTGGTCGTCAGTGCCAAACTTCGAGGAGATGGGCCAAGTGTATCAATTGATTGATAAAATCGACAAGCTGAAGAGCTCTAGTTTGACTGCTCCCTGGGTGGCCAGATGTTTCTTGAATCGCCGCATCAGGCTGCTGAAGCTGAGGAGCCACTTCGGCTAGGATTACAAGGGAAAAAATGATCCCAGCTAAGAATACCTAGATCTGACTGACAAGCATAAGGTGGCTGATGTCTTGCTCAGCTATTTCGCCAGCGGGGTGGTTGAGACTGAAGATGCAGAGCGAGCCACCCTGGCTTACAGCCAGAAAAGGCCTCGTCCAGAGGTAATATTGAAATGCTGGTTGTTGAATTGTTGTTCATCTGTGATGAATGTTCATACACGTGTATTCTTGATTACTCTGCAATGTATGATGTATACTGCTTGAATCACGTGCAGGAATGTGAGGAGTTCGATGAGGATTCCCAAACTTTGTCGGCCACCAAGTGGAAGAAGAGGCCATTGAGTCCTTCTGCTGCCCAGCCCAGCTCCAAGAGAGCTGGGAAAAAACCTGTCGAAGATCCAGGCAAGAAGAGAGTAGCAGGCTGAGTGCCACAGCTAGGAGCTTGAAGATAAAAGATACCACCAGCGTAGCCCCCAGGCCGCCAAGTCCAAGGCCATCGTCTCCGAGCACGAGACCAACGCCACCGGTCTCAGCAACATCGAGCCCAAGGGTGGCACCGCCGAGTATGAGATCAGCAGTGTCGAGTCAAACAGCGGCGCCACCAAGTGATTCGACGCCCTAGTTGGCCATCGTAGAGACTGGGCCAACCAAGAGCAAAGCGCCACCACTGACTGCCGCACCTACTAGCCCGGCAGCCAGCAGCTCTCCACCGCCAACATCTGGAGCCCCCTCGTGGAAGTTCAGGACCTCCAAGAGGTAAGCAATCTTGAATCTTCTAAAAATCTTGATCAGTGTTGTAACGTCTTGATATTTGACTCATTGTGCAGGAGGCAAGTACACATAGATCTTAAGGATACCATGCCGACTGCCCCTGTTGCCGAGCCAGCCCCAGCCGAGCCAACACCAACGAGTTCATCTACTGAGCCGATGACCGCCTCAGTCGTAGAAAATGAAGTTGTCCCGACAGCAGGACCGCTAGTGCTGGCTGACCAAGGGGCGAGTACTAAAGCTATGGCTCTAGCCCCTGAGCGAGTCCCTAAAGCCCCAGCAGCTGCTGAGCCAGAAGCCAGGACCTTGTCGCCATCCATATCGTCATCGTCATCTTCAGAATTGGATCTCCCTAGACTTGAAGCCCCTCCTCTTTGGTTCCCGAGAACATTCCACTGGGTATCCCTCGAGGGAGTCGCGGAAAGCTACGAGCATGATGAGGAGGCAGTGGAGAGGGAGCACGAAGTTCTTCTTCGGGCTGCAATCGCCTCGTCCCGGGGAGTCCAAGTATGACTTTCGCCATATTGAGTTCTTGACAATCTTCCCTGTATTGGTTCTCTGCTCCTTGACTCTATTTTGCTCTGTTTTTGCTCCGAGCAAAAGATAGTCGACCGCTCAGAGAAAGTGAACAAGGTCTTGACCCAGCTTGCCCCCCATCTCCATCGGTTGGGCTAGCTCCAGGCCGACAAGGCCGACCTACAACGGTCTAGTCAGGAGAGGGAAACTTGGCTAAGGGGAGCAGTTGTCCAGCTCAGGGATGAAAAGTGGGCTCTAGCTGAGAAGATCAGAAGTAAGCCTCCTGTATTTATCTTCCCGAATAAATCCCGAGTGCATTTCTCTAGCTTTGTTGTTTCCCGATTGCCCAGTTGTGTCCTGATTGTAATCTCGAGTTCTTGACTATTCTGATGTACAGCCCTCGAAGCCGAGTTGAAGACCTAGACAGAGGAGAAAAAACAACAGGAACTTGAGCTGAAGAAAGTTGAGAAGGCCAAAACTAAACTGGAGAAAGCCAAAGCCAAAGTAGAGGCCGACTACGAAAGTAAGCCTTTCCTCTGACAATAACCTTAACCAATCCTTTTGTTACTCCGACTACAGTATTGGCTAATAAGTATACTTGTCACTGAATCTGAGTAGCTTCAAGAGCTAATGCCCAAACCCAATTCCAGGCCTTTGCAGTGGAGATTAAAGTCGTCAAGGAGTCATGGGAGATTCTTGCCGAATCCGTGAAAGGGCTCCTTGACATTATGGATCCTCACTACGTCGGGACCAGCTCCAAAACAATTTCCCTGAGTATCTTGAAAAAGTACTCAGATGAGCGTGTGGCTATTGGCGTGGCCCAGACCCTTGCCATGACCAAGCCAATCTACCCTAGGGTAGACCTTGAGGCCATCGGTGAGGGGTTTGCCGAAGAGACAATGCCTGAGGAAGCACTGGAGTTGATCACCGAGGCAAGGCCGACTACAGAGGTGATCGCAAAGGACCTGAGAATGTAAGAACAAACCATTATGTAGTTAGTGTGTGTAAAGTTTTTGTACTGACACGTGTAAATATATGTATAATGCTGCCAAGTTCTTGGTTTTCCTTAGTTATCATTAGCTTTACCCGACTATGTAGTCTACACTGAGTTGATCGATAGGAACTTAATAAAAATCGTTCACCTCAAAAAGCTATACTCGGGTAAATATAACACAGTTGTCGTAAAACTTCATAACTTAGGTGAAACAAGCTTGTATGTTTTTGACAAAGCATATATAATACATGCAGCCCTCAACTCACTACTTCGGTTGGAACAAGCGACGTAGTGAGTCAGAGAAAAACTTTACACATATGTAAGTGAGAAAGTACAAAACTCAGTTATAGAAAGGACGTAGCTGTTCTATATTCCATGAGTTGCTGACTAGGGCACTGTCTTCAGTCTTCAGTCAGTAGGCGCCCGGCCGAGTAACCTCAGCGATAATGAACGGCCCTTCCCATAAGGGGGATAGCTTATGCCTATCTTTGGTGGTTTTTATTTTTCTCAAGATGAGATAGCTAACCAAAAAGGCGCGGCCACAGACATTTCGACTGTGATAACGACGTAGGCCTCGAAGATACCTTGTCGACTGGATGATTGCGATGTCCCTAGCTTCCTCCAACTGATCGAGTTGAACCAGTCGGTTGTCGTTGGATTTGTCTTCTGAGTAGGCCTAGACTCACGAAGAGCTGAACTCTAACTCGGTTGGTAACATGGCCTCGGCACCGTAGACCAGAAAGAAAGAGGATTGCCTTGTTGCCCGACTAACCGTGGTTCTTAGAGACTAGAGAACGGATGGGAGTTCTTGTACCCACTGCCCTGCATATGGTTGTAGTCGATCGAATATCCTGGCCTTGATACCTTGTAAGACCATGCCATTAGCACGTTCGACCTGCCCATTGCTCCGTGGGTGTGCCACAGAGGCATAAAAGATCTTGATGCCGAGGTCGTCACAAAAATCTTGAAAGATGTCGCCTGTGAACTGAGTACCATTGTCCATGATGATGCGGTTAGGAACTCCGAATCGGTATAGTATACTCATGACGAAGTCCTTTGCTCGTGCCGCTATTATGGTAGCAACGGGTTTTGCCTCAATCCACTTTGTGAATTTATCCACTGCGATGAACAAGTGTGTGAACTCTCCTGGCGCTTTCTTGAAGGGCCCGACCATATCAAGCCCCCATACTGCAAAGGTCCAAGAGATTGGGATGGCTTGAAGTTCTTGGGCTAGAAGATTTGTTTGTCTTGCATAGAACTGACAACCCTCGCAAGTGCGAACTATATCTTTAGCATCTGTTACTACTGTTGGCCAGAAAAATCCCTGCCTATAAATCTTTCCGACTAATGTCCTGGATGCGGCATGGTTGCCACATATGCCCGAGTGGATCGATTGCAGAATCTGCTTGCCCTCCTCGGTTGTGACGCAGCGCATGAGGACTCCGAATGCACTTCTTCGGTATAGGTCTTCTCTGACTACTAGGAAACTTTTGCTTTGACGTTTGATTTGTTCAGCTTCGCTGCGATCTTCTAGGAGTTCATCATCCAAGAGGAATTTGAGAACAGGAGTCCGCCAATCTTGAGATATGGTCAGCACTTCATCTGTTGCCGGGGTAGGTTCAGCCCCCAATTGTTCTGGCATTGGTTACTTCTTGACGGATGGCTCCATTAGTTGTTCGACAAAAATCCCAGTCGAGACCACTTCTCTCTTGGATCCCATGTTAGCCAATTCGTCTGCAACATCATTGTATTATCGTAAGACGTGAGTTATCTGCAGCCCGTCAAACTTGATTTCCAGCTTTTTGACCTTCTAACAGTACACCGCCATGGTATCATCGAGACATATCCAGTCTTTCATGACTTGGTTCACCACGAGTTGAGAATCCCCACGTACAACTAGTCGGCAGATGCCGAGTGATCTAGCGATGCGGAGCCCGTGGATGAGTGCCTCATACTCGGCAACATTGTGGGAAGCCGGAAAGTGAATTTAGCGAACGTACTTAAGTTTTTCACCGGTGGGTGACGTCAGTACGACGCCGGCCCCGGCGCCGCCGATCCGTAGAGAACAGTCGAAGTACATTGTCCAGTACTCTAGCTTGTCTATTGTTGTAGTCGTCTAAACTTCTGTCAACTCAGCCACAAAGTCAGTTAGAGCTTGAGATTTGATTGCTGTCCGTGGCTGAAAGGTGATGTCGAACGCCATCAACTCGAGTGCCCATTTAGCGATTCGGCCGGTGGCCTCGCGGTTGTGTAGGACGTCCCCGAGTGGATGCGATGTGACCACCGTGACTTGATGCGACTGGAAATAGTGCACCAGCTTCCGGACAGTGATGAGTAGGCAATATAGTAGCTTTTGGACCTGAGGATATCTCATCTTTGAGTCGGCTAGGACCTCGCTAACGAAATAGATTGGTTGTTGAACTTTTTGTATATGACTTGGCTCTGATCGCTTGACCACCAATACCGTGCTGACTACCTGAGTGGTTGCCGCCAGATATAGCATTAATGGCTCTTGGGGCATAGGTGATGCTAATACTGGTGGTGATGTGAGAAATTTCTTGAAGTCTTCGAAGGCTTGCTGGGTTTTGGCAGTCCATTGAAAATTATCTGCTTTCTTCAGTAATTTGAAGAAGGGCATGCCCCGTTCGCCTAGTCAGGAGATAAATTGGCTAAGTGCCACCATGCAGCCCGTCAGCTTCTAGATGTCCTTCTGGCTAGTCGGGGGTGCCATGTTCATGATTGTGTTGATTTTCTCTAGATTGGCCTCGATGCCATGATGTGATATGATGAAGCCGAGTAGCTTGCCGGATGGCACACCGAAGGCGCACTTTTCCGGGCTCAACTTCATCTTGAATCGTTGAAGATTTTGGAAAGTTTCTTCCAGGTCAGCGATGAGGTCTTCTTTGGACTTTGTCTTGACCACCACGTCATTGACATAAGCCACCACGTTGCACCCAATCTGAGTGTGTAGACACCGCTGAATTGCTCGTTGATACGTTGCTCCAGTGTTTTTTAAACCGAATGGCATGGTGATGTAGCAGTATGCTCCAAACGGCGTGATAAAAGAAGTCTTCAGGCAGTCCTCCCTCCTTCAAGCTGATTTGATGATATCCCGAGTAACAGTTGAGAAAGCTAAGAAATTCACACCTCGCAGTTGAATCCACCACCTGATCTATTCTGGGTAGACCAAATGAATCTTTGGGGCATGACTTGTTCAAGTCGGTGTAGTCGATGCACACGCGCCATTTACTATTCTTCTTCCGGACCAGGACTAGGTTTGCCAGCCAATCCGGGTGGTAGACCTCTTTGATGAACCCGGCTGTGAGGAGCATGGTTATCTCTTCCCGAATAGCATCTTTGCGGTCCTGTGCGAAGCGCCGTAGACATTGCTTGACTAGCTTGGCGTCTGTCTTGACATTGAGGGCGTGCTCAATCACCTCCCTTGGTACCCCAGGCATGTTGGAAGGTTTCCAAGCGAAAATGTCCCTATTTCCCTAGAGTAAGGTGATGAGCGCGTATTCGTATTTGGGGTCAAGTCCGGTCCCGACTAGAGCAATCTTGGAGGGGTCAGAAGGGTCCAAGGGGATCTTCTTCGTGTCAGAGTCCGCTAAAATTCCAGACTTTGCTGCTTTTCTCGCTGGAACTTGATCGTCCTCGACTTCAGTTGTAGCATCTTGCCAAATGCTATTTTGTCCAACTGCCGCTTCTTGAGATTGAGCCAACTCGCAGCTCTCCTTGTCGCAGGTGAAGGCTTGCTTGATATTGCAGTGAAGGGAAAGAACTTCGGCTGGCCTAGGCATCTTGAGCATCATGTAGGTATAGTGTGGCACCGCCATGAATTTGGCTAGTGCCGGCTGTCCGAGTATCGCGTGGTACACAGTCTCAAAATTGGCGACCTCAAAGCAGATGTTCTCTGTGCGGAAGCTATCCTGTGTGCCGAAGGTGAAGATAGGCCTTGAAGATAGGTCGGGGATTACCCCATAGAAGGGCGCCGTACTCAGCCGTAGCTCGGAACGAGGAATCTTCATCTTGTCTAGGGTTTTGGCAAACAGAATATTAATAGCGCTGCCTCCATCTATGAGAACCTTCTTCAGCTTGATGTTGTTGATGATCAAGTCCAGGACGAGTGGATAGCATCCTGGGTGTGTAACCCAATCAGGGTGATCTGCGCGATCAAATGTGATGGGTGTCTCTGACCAACGCAAATATTGGGGGGGGGTCTGCTGTAGAGATCGAGTTGATGTCGCGTGCTATTAGCTTCTGCTTCCTCTTGGACTCGTATGCAGACGGCCCTTCGAAGATATGGTTGAGCTCAGCCTGGGGATCTTGATGATCGCCGGCTGTGCCCGAATCTATCTTGTCTTTGTCCTTATCAATGCCAGATGACGAAGCCTGCTCGGAAGCAAACCTCTTGAGCATGAAGCAATCCTTAGCCGCGTGTTTTCCCTTGGGATGAAAGAGGCAGGGCCAGCTCATCACTTTCTGGTATTCATTGTTCCTTGGGGGTCGTGACCAAGTACGCTCCATGTTGGCCACCATGTTCTCTGACTTCTGCTTGCGGGTGCCGGATTTGTTCTGTGCTAGCTCATCATTGGCTTTCTGGTCCTTCTGCCAGGACTCCTTGTCATCGAAGGCCTGGCCGACCGCTTCGGCCGAGTCGGCATATTTGTTTGCCATGTCGAAGAGAGCTCTGACAGAGGCGAGGGGTTTCCGAGTGAACATGGCGATGAACCTTTTGACTCCCTTGCGGAAGGCGGCAATGACAACCTCGTTCTTGATCATTGGGATCGAGTTGCGCTTCTCGGAAAACCTTTTGATAAACTCGCGAAAAGTCTCGTTCTTCCTCTGGTGCAGCTAATAGAGATCGTGCTCGGAAGACGGCCTCTCGTAAGTCCCCTACCTAGCGTGCCAACTGTCGATGTTTTACACCAGCAATATGAATATAAGGCTACTCGTCGGATCAAAACTCGGTGGACTGCAAAGGAACACAAGGAGTTTATACTGGTTTAGGCCCTCAATGTGAGGTAATACCCTACGTCCAGTTGTGGTGTATTTCCTTTGAGGATGTATGGTGAAATTTTCTGCTTTTGCCCTCAAGGGGCGCCCTACCTCCCCTTATATGCTGGGGGATAGGGTTACAAAGTAGGAGTCCCAGTCGGACTACGACCAAGGGATCTCCTTCTAAAGATATAACGTGCCCGACTAGGACTGTATTTTCCCTGTCATACAAGGCTTAGTCTGCCGAGTTCTATCATATCTCTAATTACGAGGCTAGGCCCATCCTCCTTCCGAGTGGCCCATATGCTTGTCATGACGTACCCGGGGCCCATGGCCTCCACAAGAATATCAGGTTACTAGTTAAAGTGACTTCCCAGTTTGCACAGTTTATCATCCCTTTATATCTGGTTAGCCAGTCCATCCCTAGGATGACATCTAGATCTTTGGATTCTAACAGAATCAGGTTGGCTTGGAATGGGACCCCTTGGTTATCGATGGTAACAGAAGGGCTAAAAAGGGTGGAGGGCATTTGATTACCAGGGGTGCATATCATTAATGGGTCAGGCAACTTTTCTACCCTTATCCCATACTTTCCCACAAAATTCCTAGACAAGAATGAATATGTAGCACCAGAATCGAAAAGTATTATGGCAGGAACTGAATTAACAGGAAACGTAACCAAGACCACATCTGGGGCGACTTAGGCTTCCTTGGTTGTGACATGATTGACCTGAGTACTGGGTAGGTTGGAGTTGCTTTGTCCTAGCATGGCTGGTCTGGGTCCCTGACGCTCTGGCTTCAGGCATTGATTAGAGAAATGTCCTAGCTCATTGCAGTTATAGCATATGAAAATCCTGCCTCCTTGCTCATACTTGCCTGGCTGGTTTTGTGATGGTGCAACGACCGGACAAGGGGAAGGACGGTTAGCTAATACACCACTGCCAGTGTTGTTGTTCTAGAACCGGCGTTGGGGACAGGGTGCAGTTGGTGGTCCTCCCAAGAGAGTCTAAGGGGGTACTGCCATACATGGCCTCTGGTTACTAGGCTGTTGTGCCCTCATTCTAGCAATCTTGCGCTTTCTCTGCTCCATCTGATTGTGCTTATCTTCCTGCTAGATGGCCTTGTCAACGAGCTTCTGAAAATCTGAGTAGTCCCCTAAGATCAATTGGACGAAGAGTTCATCATTCAATCCATCCAAAAACTTCTCTTGTCGTTCAGAATTGGTGCTAACATCTTCTGGTGCTCGAAACTCCTGCTTTTTTAGGGCCACCACCTATCGATATTTTGTATCGGCAATAATAATATGGGGCTACTCATGAGACCTAAACTTGATGGATTGCAAAGGAACACGAAACAATTTATACTGGTTTAGGCCCTCGAGATGAAGTAATACCCTACATCCAGTTGTGGTGTATTGCCTTTGAGGTTTCTCTGGTGAGATTGTTCTTTTGCGCTCAGGGGGCGCCCTGCCTCCCGTTATATACCGGGGGACAGAGTTACAGGGTAGGAATCCCAGTCGGATACCGACCAAGGGATTTTCTTCTAGGAATACAACGTGCCTAACTAGGACTATATCCTTACCTTGTCATGCAAGGTTATGTATGCCGAGTCTTATTGCATCCCTAATTACAAGCTTAGGCCCAACCTCTGTCCGAGTGGCCCAAATGCTTCTCATGAGGAACCCAGGGCCCATGGCCACCATAGGAGCCCCTGATACCTTCATAGTTGAGTCACAGCTAATGCCGAGTGGTCATCCTCCACGGTGAAGAATTCCCGAGTGCATTGCTCCCGAGTACTCTTTGTCCGAGTGCTTCTTCTCCCGAGTCTTACTTTATATCAGCTGGCAACGAGGCTATGAAAGGCTTCATGGAAGAATATGAATAGTGTGCACCGAATAGGCGCACCTATTAGGTGTAGCCCCCAACTTTGTGCTTAATTGTGAAACAATTAAACATAAAGTAAAAGATCTTTAACCTTTTAGCCTTTCCCGTATAGTATACTACCCAGAAATTAGACTCTTCAGCATTATGTCAGCTAGAAGTATTTTTGCTTAAGGCAATTTTGGCTAAGCATGTAAGCTGAGTATCACTATGGAGTAAATCCAATGTGTGATGAGGTGTACTTGAGAGATAACTGCATCCCCAATTTTAATCCTTATAAGGATATATCCTCAATACCTCAAAATAATCAAGATACCCGAATGTATACACCCAGCTGTAGGCTTAGCATGAAGCATATCTGATTATTTAATCGGTTCTTGTAAAATAACACCTGCATCGCAATTTTAACGCGACCAGCGGGCAATCCAATAGGGCATGCTATTTAAGAACTCATATCTTTGGCCTACTACCGAATAAGTCGGCCCAAACCGACCTACCAAGCACAGTCATGTAAAATCCAGAGATTTTGGTCATTGCTCATCTTGCCCATTGCTCTGGGGGATATACCACCAAGGCATAGCAGATTTTGATGACAAAATAGTCATAGAAATCTTCGAATATGCCGCCCATTAACTAAGTGTGTTGCCCATAATGATGCGATTGAGGACTCTAGATCTGTAGATTATACTCAATATGCATTACGCATATTATAGTCTGCAACTTCTATGCCGGTAGATGAGTTTGCCAAATGAAAAATCGACATCCCTTGTATGACAGGACGAGTGTTTTGGCGTCGGTAACCACAATTGGCCAGAGGAATCCTTGTCTGCATGCCTTTTCGACTTATGTTCTTGATGCAGCATGGTTGCCACAGATGCCCGAGTGGATAGATTGCAAGATCTACTTGCCTTCCTCAGGTGTGACGCAGTGCATGAGAACTCCGGATGCGTTTTGATGATATAGGTCTTCTTTGACTACGATAAAGGTTTTGCTTCGTCGCTTGATTTACTCGGCTTCGTTGTAATCTTTAGGAAGTTCGTCTTCCAGTAGGAATCGAATAATTGGGGTCTTCCAATCTTGAAAAATAATGAGCACCTCCGTAGGTTCTGGGTTTGGTGCTACTCCCGACTGAAATCCAGTAGTGGCTTGTTTCCCTGTTTTAGCCAAATAGGTACTCGAACACTGCGGTAGCGCAGGATTTGGCTGGCGACCCTCTTGGGGCATACCCAACCTGGCAAAATTGTAACTGAATAAGGTACCCAAACCTCACATTAGCATAGGATTCGGCTGGTGACTCTCATGGGGTGTACCCTACCCAACAGAGTTGTGGCCAAATAAGGTACCCGAACCTAGCATTAGCATAGGAACCCAGTAGAGTGGTACCCAAGCCCCGACTGGTGCCAGAGGTCTGTTATTATCCCCCATGGGGTGTACCATGGTTAAGGTGACATCCATGTCCAGACTGGCACAAGTACTCGGTTAGTAGCCATCATGGAGCATTCCGAGTGATTCTTGAAGCGTCACACTCCAAGTGTATCATGGTAGACTAGTCCAGCCCCCAAGCGTAGGAGATAGGCTGGTAGCCATGAGTTCCAGTTATGCGTATCCGGAACTGGGCCCTGCATTATAAACATATCGGATGAGTAGCATCTGATGAAGAAAACAATCACCCGAAGAAAATTTATGTATTTTACAATAGATGTAAATATGTGTTCTTCCTCTTATTGATATTAATGTCCCCGAGTTGTTGACCCCTTACGTTTAAACACTCTGCCCGACTAGTCATAGCCCCCGAGCGTCGGGAGTCAGCTCATGGCTCTTTCCCAGACACTCGTTTTGGGTGACTTGAGTTCGTCTTTCATGGAGCAAAGCTTCACGGATCGGAATTTATACTACTCAAGTACTTTTGCAATCATTAAGAGTAAAACCAAAAAATGCACAGGATGTAAAAGCCTGGCCCATTTAGATGAGAATATCATATAAAGGAAAAAATATTTCTCAGAAAGCGGCTTAGCTATTTGGTATTGCACGAGTTGGGTGTGGGGATGCCATCCTTGCATTTGAGCTTTTGAGCCCCCAAACATGTCACTTGTCGTTCTAATAATCTTCGCTTCTAGGAGGTTGAAGACGGTTGCGATCGACTGCCACAATGAAGTCGTCTGACTTGCGTTTGCGGTTCCCAGCCTTAGTCAGGGCTGCGTCATCGGTGTCCTTCCATTCCTTCTGTCGGGGTGCCTTTTTGTCATCGAGGGCCTTAGCAACAGCGTCGGCCAAGTCAACGTATTTGTTCGCCATGTCGAATAGAGCTTTGACAGAACTTGGAGGCTTCCGAGTGAACTTAGTGATGAACAGGGTGTCCTTGACTCCATTTCGAAAGGCGGCAATGACGAGCTTGTCCTTGATCTTCAGGATTGAATTCCTCTTCTCAGAAAACCTTTTGATGAAATCACGAAGAGACTCGTTCTTCCTTTGATGGCACTAATACAGATCATACTCAGAAGATGGCCTCTCGTACGTTCCTTGGAAATTGGCGATGAAGCATTCCCGGAGTTCTCCCCAGGAGCCGATTGACCTCTTAGGAAGTCCAGTTAGCGATGTCCTTGCCGAGTCGGCTAGAGCAATTGGGAGGTAGTTAGGCATTGCCTTGTGATCTCCTCCAGCTGCTCGGATCGCCAGAGTGTAAACTGTGAGATAGGACTCGGGGTTGGTCTTCCCATCGTATTTTTCAATTCCAGTCGGCTTGAAGCCTGACGGCCAGTCGACTTGTTGTAGCTTATGGGTGAAGGCTAGTACTCCTTCATCTGTATGAGGACTCCGACTCCAACTACGGCGGTGAAACCGCTCATGGTGGAGGCTGAAGAGCTCATTCTCTTCTTCTAGTCGGCGACGCTCATCTTCCTCATGTTCGCGGCGTTGTGCGTTGATGTCTTGCCGGAGATCTCATCGTAGTCGGCCTCGGACATCCTAGTTGTCCCGATGGTCATCTTGATTTTGGCGCCGTCGGTCATTATTGTGGTTGCCGAGTGACGTGTGGCATGAATCCGTGTGCGGCTGACTAGAACCGGCTGCTCGGCATCGCGTTGAGGCATATGAGATCACTGTTGGAGAAGCTGACCTATTGGTTGGTATGAGTGTCACCCGACAGTTGACATTGCTGACATGCAGTAGCGGTGATCATGGCTTTTATCCTTGCTATCGTTGGGGTGGCCTAGTGATCAGGCCTAAACTGCAATGTATCTAGTAGAGTTGCAGCGGCCACAACGTTCTGTTGAGGAGTTATGAAAACATCGTGGTCGCCGACTCGGGTTTGGAGGATTTCCTGTTGAGTAGTCCGCCCAGCCTTGCATAGATTGTCGTTGCAAGCATCGCGCTTGGTCTGCAGGCATCTTGTGTCTTCCTCCTATTGTTCACGTACTCGGCGGGCTTCCTCTTCTTGTAAATCGCATAGTCAGCATGCCTCCTAAGTGGGAGTTGAGCTTTTAGACGCCATAAAGACTTCATGTGGTGGAAAAAAGATTACCAAACTAATATCCGACTTAGAATCGGAATCAGAGTAGTTGAGGGGGGTAATAACGACCCCAACCTCCCTAGATCCAATCTCGAGAGGCTCTGAGGCGTATCTGAGTTGAACTCTAGGGGATCGGGTTTGCCGCGTCAGATGCTGATTGAAGTTATCCGCGACATTGCCGAGTCCGAATGAGAGATTGACGATCTCCTCCTCTCTTAGCCCGATCTCGGCCGGCATAAAACCGAGTCTGAGTCAAACACTAAAAGAAATTGTTGTCCCTAGACTTGGGCATGTTGGAGATCGCCACAGCATGTCGCCGAAGATTGCTGCAGCGTTACATAGGCCGACCGGCGCGGAGTTGGTTTGGTCCCTAGCCGATCAGATTGGATCCGAGTTGGGCAGGGTAAGGTTGCCGAATTCGTCGGTGATGAAGTCGAAGCTCCCGAAGGTGATTGTGCCCGGGGAAGAGCTTGATGCCGTCGACTTTGTTGATTGGATCCATCAAGCTTGTTGAAGATGACCTCGCCGATGCCCCTACCTGGCATGCCAACTATCGATGTTTTGTATCGGCAATAATAATATGGGGGCTACTCGTGAGACCTAAACTTGAGGATGGATGCAAAAAGGAACATTAAAACCATTTATACTGGTTCAGGCCCTCGAGATGAGGTAGTACCTTATGTCCAGTTGTGGTGTATTGCCTTTTAGGTTTCTCTGGTGAAATTGTTCTTCTGTCCTCAAGGGGCGCCCTGCCTCCTCTTATATACCGGGGGATAGGGTTACAGTGTAGGAATCCCAGCCGGATACCAACCAAGGGATTTCCTTCTAGGAATACAACGTGCCCGACTAGGACTATATCCTTACCTTGTCGTGCAAGATTATGTATGTCAAGTCCTATTGCAACCCTAATTACAAGGTTATGCTCAACCTCTATCTGAGTGGCTCAAATGCTTCTCATGAGGTACCTAGGGCCCATGGCCTCCACACTACCCCTGCAGGAATGTGAGTCTTCTTAAAAGCTACCGAGAATTCAGCCCATGTAATAGGCTGACCTTCTGCTCTATTAGCTCGGAAGTGATCCCACCACTCCGATCCAGGGCCATGTAACTGATGTGAAGCAAATGAGACCTTCTCCTGGTCCGTGCATTGAAGAAGATCCAACTTCTTCTCAATTGCATGTAACCAATCCCGTGCTTCCACTGGGTTGGTCGTACTGGAAAAAGTGTGAGGCCTCACTCGCAAGAACTCTGCGAGCTTGTTCTGGGGTGGAGGAGGTATCTGTTGTTGAGGCACCTGGTGCTGCTGGCTCTGCACGTTCTAGAACATCATATTCATAAGATGCATTTGATTGGCAAGCACTTGTGCTATAGTGAGATTGTCATCCGGAGGCGGTAGTCCATTGGGTGCAGCTCGCCGATTGTTGTTTGTTCTAGTGCTAGTGTCTTGATGACCTCCATTGCGAGTATTCACCATCTGTAGGGATTAGAATAGGCGAGAAACAGGGAAGAACCTTTAGGACAGGTGTTATTTACTTAAACTTAAACTTTTATTGCTTTGAACTGAATGTTTAAAATTTGTGTTGCTTAAACCCCACACCACACCACAGGAAACACCTAATGTCGATGTTTTACACCGGCAATATGAATATAGGGCTACTCGTCGGATCGAAACTCGATAGACTGCAAAGGAACACGGGAAGTTTATACTAGTCAGGCCCTTGATGTGAGGTAATACCCTACGTCCAGTTGTGGTGTATTCCTTTGAGGATGTATAGTGGTAGTTCTGATGAACTTGAGGAATTTACCCTCAGGGGGCGCCCTGCCTCCCCTTATATACTGGGGGACAGGGTTACAAGGTAGGAGTCCCAGCTGGACTATGGCCAAGGGATCTCTTCTTAGAGATATAACTTGCTTGACTAGGACTGTATTTTCCTTGTCATACAAGGCTAAATCTGTCGAGTTCTATCATATCTCTAATTACAAGGCTAGGCCCATCCTCCTTCTGAGTGGCCCATATTCTTGTCATGAGGTACCCGGGGCCCATGGCCTCCACACCTAACATAAGCAGTTACATCACCACCCTCTGACATAAACTGCCATCTAAACCCACACACAAGCAAGTAGCACCTAAGCACACAATGGCTAACACAACGCTCTAAGGTGAACTACTGCTGAGGTTCGACATAATGAGGTGAAGGGCTTTGTCTTGCATCAGAATTGTGCTCAGATTCCTCTTCATCCTTCTAGGTATCACCCCACTCCACTTCAGAATGGGTACGAGTTCCACTGTCTCCTAACCTTTTTGAAGGGGTGCTAGCTTCTGACTCCTTCAGATCCTCTTCCTCTGCATCATCAGCATAAGCCACGGGTGGAACTACTCTAAGTGGAACCTACGCATTGAGCAAGCGGGTCCTAGACGGGAGCTGAATCCGAGGTGGAAGGCGAACTCTCTTCCTTGCAGTGGTGCGGATCTTGGCTCCTCTAGGAGGTGATTCTCTTTTCACCTGTGCCGGCTCCCTCTTCGGACGATCCACTTGATTTTGTAGTCTGCAAATCTTAGTACGGTTCTCGTTCTCCTGATCATGAGCTGCTATCATCACATCTGCATGAGCATTGTCCATGGCACTGAGCATCCTCACCAAGCGTTGCGTGGTGGCACTGTTCTCTGCCCCATGGCATTGGTAATTGCCGTACTCATCATTGTGGGTCCGGAGCGGATGGTAGCGCTAAGCAGTATGCCTCAAGCGGATGGCGTAATGGTGGTGAAGTTCTCCAATGGCCTCCAATGCCACTTCCTGACATGCATGCTCGAAATCCCTTCCTCCGGCTCCAAAGATCATGGATGGGACTCCTTCACGATCACTTGAAATTGTCAACCGAACTCGACACTTCTCTTCAACTAGATTATGAGTGACTTGCCGATACTCGGGGGCTAGGTTGAATCCTATGGAAAATGCCATGTCTCGAAGCTCCTTGACGAATCCTCCGACTCCAAATAGATGCACGGGCTCACAATTCGACATCTATGGAATATGATGAGAGGCAAAAATTTTGATTAAATGAAACAAAAAAATTTATGCATAAGTAAAACAGGAAGGGTAGCAAGGTAATATGGAAATAGAGCGGGGAAGAAAATAACTGGACATGTTTTTTTTTAGCCAATCAAAAATTTTAGGAATGGGTTGGGGTTTTTTTTTTTGAAGAGAAAGGGGGGAAAGAGCAATTCTACCAAAAATCATAGAAGGCTTCTAGGGGTTACCATTGGGTTGGTCCTAAAGCCAAGTAGGCTCTAATACCAACTTGTCACGCCCGGAATTTCTATCCAAAATTCCAAACACTTACATGTGTATTAAATCCTCGTCCACGAATTAGCCGAGGTACACAATAACAAATTTGATAACAAAGTACAAATCTATATTGAATAAAGTGACGAATGTATAATTATTACAGAGGCAGATGGAACCTCTCAAGCAAATAAAAAGTCTAAACAACGGAATTAACTAGTGAAAGCGATGTCTCCATACTCCACAGGCAAACTTGACTTGGACCCAGCCTAGTTCTCCAGATCTTCTCCTTCACTGAAGTACTCTTCTTCTGATGATTTGATATTGCAAGGTGAGTACATGGAATACTCAACAAGCCACACAACAAATATGCAAGTGCATAGGATAGCAAATGATGGCATATAGGGCTAAGTTGCATAAATAGTATTCAGAATAAATAGTTAAGGGAGAATTAAAAATAGTAGAGCAATTAAGAAGTATTAAATCAACGCTGTACAGCCCACCTGGCTACATAGGCCCAAAACCATCCCAATCTGGATGTCTCTTATCACATTTAAACATTAATTAATAAATGGGACTAATCACGAAAAACATCATTTAGCTCGTCCATGACCGCGGGCACGGCTATTCGAATAGTTTTACTCTGGCCAGAGGTGTACAACTTTACCCACAACACACAACCCCACTACATGTCACCATGCGCCTTGGCACCACTACGATACCTCAGAAAGGAGTTGTGACAAGACTCTTCGCATAAACACGCCCAACAGAATGACCACCCACCAAGTGCCCAGTAGAGGTGGCCCAACCTCCAGGCTAGAGAAACTCTTGGCTCCCAAACATATGGTCTTATTGGCACTGCCATTGTAGATTTATTGACACTACCACCTATCAACTAAACACACCATGGTGTTTCCTGCTGGGACATGCTACACTACAAGTCCAGCCGTTGCCCATGCTGGCTTGTGGTTGGTACGGTAAATGCTTCACAACAATAGCACGTGAATCAGTCCTTAACTATCATGAGCACTGCTAGCAACAAAACCAACCTGGTGACACAACCCACCATTTATTCATGTTTTAGTTGCCCATTAAGAATCAACCTCACACGACCACTATTGTGAATAGAACCATCATCATTTATGTGTAATCATATGTGATTAACAAACCTTTATGTGAATTCTTACAGTTTCTTACGCAGGCTAGGAACCTACGAATAATTTCTAGCCCAACCAATACTTCAGCTAGGTAGTCATATTAATCCCATAGGCACAAAGGCAAGTCATCAAAACAACGGGCTGTAAACAAGGATCAGGTTTTCCCTTCTCGTTGTCATTATAAAATAAATGCACTTTTGAATCAAAACAAAGATTTAAATCATAGGATCAACATGCTCAAAGGGTTGTGGATCTATGTGACTTGCCTTGCTGCTCCGCAAAGTCTTCCAAACCCTCCTCGGCATAAACTGGCTCTTTCAGAACGTCGGAAACTATAGGCAAATAACAAAACAAGCAAAAATAGTACATAAGCACATAGCAACAGCACATGTGGATATTTTTAATGGATAGATATTGATTTTTAAAGAATTTAGAGACTTGAACAACCTCAATCCGAGTGCGCATGAATTAGTTATAATTTTTAGAAGTTTAAACCTATTTAAAACTATTTACAGGAATTATTAAAGTCTAATGACGCAATACTGAATTAATTTTGAAAGAGAAAAAGGGATTTATTACATCATCAAGATCGGGTCTACTGTTAGATCGGTCCACAAAGACGGTTGTACGGGATCCGACAGCTAGGATTTAAAGAACCTAGATCTAACGGCTCAGATGAAATACGATAGCGCGCACGGATGGGCAACACCTAGTGCACAGGTGGCGGCCACGGGGGACGGGGCATTAGCGTGGCTACTGACAGGGCTGACTAGCAGCAGCAGTGGCTCAGGCGATGAGGCTCACCAGTGATCCGGGGCACAGTGGCGGCTGTGGTTTGCGCCAGAAGGGAGAGCTTGAAGAGGCGAACTCACCCCACAGTCACACGGCGATGAACAGCCGACGAAATTGACCACCAAACGATGAGAAAAAGGTACCCGCGACCATTGGGTCCTCGGCAACGGCGGCGCTCTGATAGGGAAGGGCGGCTATGGGGCGGCGCGCGGGGTGCTGCTCTTCCTGGTGAACACGACTAGGCCGACGGCGAAGGGCGGTGATGAACCGAGCGGTGGCACGGCTCGGCTGGACTCGGGCAGGGTGGCGGGACGCAGCTAGGATCTAACCGTTGCTAGGGCTCTCCGAGGTGTCTAGGGCTAGGGCAAGGGCAGCGGCGGACGGAGGGGAGGACAATGGTACTTATAGCATCGCCAATAGAAGGAGTCCGAGGCGGATAAGGCAGCTATGGCAGTGGCAAACTCGAACGGCGGCGGGTCTCCGAGGAAAGCTCGAGTTCGGGCTCAATCCTGAACCATTTCACGCCGGGTTTTGAGGGGAAAGGCAGCGGAGATAGAGGAGAGGATTTCCCCTCAACCAATTTGAAGAGATCACGAGCGGGGCGACCGGATTTTGCGCGGATGGCAGCGGTGGCCTGGGCTTGGTCCTGGCCCGAGGAAGAAGAAGACCCCGACAGGTGGACCCCACCTGTCGGGGAGGAAAAAGAAAAAGTGAAGGTGAGCGGGCCGAGCTGGGCTGCGGACGGGGAAAGGAGAGAGAAGGGGAGAGAGATGGGCCAAAATGGGTCCATGACCTCGGGAGGGATTTTAAAAACATTTTTCCATTTATTAATTCACTGATTTTGTTTTCTATTTATTAAAAATACTTCCATAGGTCTAATAATTCCCAGAAAAATCCAGGGACTACAAGAATTAAAGAAATATTTAATAAAACTTTCTATAGCCCATTTTCATATTGAAGTTTATTAGGGATTTTTATTAGCCACTTCTTTAAACTTTTAAATAATTTTTGAAAAATTATATTTTCACAGGTATTATTTATTAAACAAATTTTTAGGGTGTGACATTGTGAGTGCCATGGGCCCCGGGTACCTCATGACTAGCATATGGGCCACTCGGATAGAGGATAGGCCTAGCCTTGTAATTAGAGATATAGCTAGATTCGGCAGACTTTGCCTTGTATAGAAAGGAATATACAGTCCTAGTCGGGTGCGTTATATCTCTAAGAGGAGATCTCTTGGCCGTAATCTGGTGGGGACTCCTACCTTGTAACCCTGTCCCCCAGTATATAAGGGGAGGCAGGGCGCCCCATGAGGGCAGGTTGAGTTGGTTCATCAGAATCACCACCACAAATCCTCAAAGGAATAACACCACAACTGGACGTAGGGTATTACCTCGCATCGAGGGCCTGAACCAGTATAAAATCTCCTTGTGTTCCTTTGCAATCCACCGAGTAGCCCCATATTCATATTGCCTGGTGCTTTGGTCTCCTCGCCTCGTGGCCAGGGTTCTACCCACTCCACAGTGGCTTCGCCTTGCACGCAGTGCCCTGCGCCTTCGTGCCCTTCGTCTTCGCCTGACGTGCTATGTCCTTTACCCGTACCGGGCCCCTCACCCACATGTCTTCGGTCTTGAGTTGCCCGAAGGGGCTTCGGCTGGTAGCTTTGGCCTTGAGCATTCTTAAGGGGTGATGGTCCGAAGGGGCTGTGGCCTGTCTCTAACAAGTACGAGTATTGCTTCGTAACAAGTAGCTCGCGAATCGGTCCTTAATTGTCATGAGCACCACTCGCATCATCATCATTCCATGTGCTCACAACCCACCATTGGTCAAATTTTAGTTGTCAAGTTTCATTGGCCATCCATGACCAACCGTCGTGAAATTATAGCTGCTAACGCTTAATTAATCACGAGTGAATCTACAGTTATCCCACATAAAATGACGCTACCCTTTCTATGCATTGGCTAAGAAGATCCTAAATAATCTAGCTAGATTATTAATTAGACATCTAGCTAATCAATATTAATTACCAAGGGTATCAAGGTAAAGGTATCAATAACAAATCATGACCATAATCAAGGAATATAGGAATAATAATAAATACCCGTAATAATGACATTCCAAAGCTTTGCATGCAATAATGTTAAAACAAAATAATTTTCACAATTGGGACCAACATCCTCAAGGGGATTGTCGTGTGACTTGCATTGCAATAGAAAAGTCTTCAGTTGATCTTCCAAAACACTTCCTCGAACTTCGTGCTTTTCTGGAACAGCAGAAAATACACATCTACATGCAAAACAAGAAAACACTAAGAAACTCTAAATAAATAGTACACAAACATGTAGATCATGATTTTAGATAAATTTAGGAAAAAGAACGGGTTGAATAGGAGTTCGGATGGAAAAGTTATGGCCTCCGGATGTTCGAATACAGGGGAAATCCAGAAAAAATTGGAAAAAGAATATTGTCAGAATATTCCCTTGGAATATAAGTATTAAAGAAATTATTTTTGAATGGATAAAGGTAATGGGACCCACTGTCAGTGTCATGGCTCTCAGTGGACTAGGTCCATGGACCGAGGAGAGAGAGGATGGCAGACTGGGTGACGTGGAAGGCCACGTGGCTGACACGTGGGCAGAGGGAGTGAGGTAGGGACCGAGGTGGATGCCAAGGTGGTGGCTAGGGCTGACAGGGCATCGAAGACATGGCAAAGTGACTAGATTAAGGAGATCTGATGGTAGAGAATGGATCTAAACGATCGGACGGTTGGGATTGACTTGGTGTTTTATGAAGGTTGAACGTCACCATGACAGGGGGGAGGCGAGCATGGTAGCACCCATCCATGGTGTGGTGCAGCAGGTGTTCGACGGCGACGAACAGTGACCACTGAGGCGGTGCAGTGTGATGTCAGCAGCGATCGGCGAGATGTCAGCGGGGATGGCATCGCCGGGCGGTGGATGGCGGTGGCATGCCGAGGACGGCGACCTCGGGATGGTGTTTGGGATGGGGGGAATGATGGCCAACGTTGGAGAGGGAGGAGAGCGAAGATGACGTGCAGCAGCAGGCAGGGCACTCACCAGCGGCAAGCGGTAGATGCGAAGGTGCCAGCAATGGCCTCTGACAGCTCGAGGCACAATGGCGGCGGGGCTTGGAGCGGTGAAGCAGAGGCTCAGAGCACAGCGGCGCAGGGAGTGGTGGGCGCAAGGCGGCAGCACAAAGCTAGGGCATGAGGGGGAGAGTGACATGGTGGAGGTATTTATAGAGGGAGAAAGGCTAGGGCGCAGGCGGCACGAGGTGGTGGCGTGGCGGATTCAGCTACAGCAGATTTACGAGAGGCAGCGCCAGCCAGGTTGGGCTGAGGCGAGGCGGTGGAGCGGGCCGAGGCGGCGGCGGTTACGTGGAGGCCGGACCGTGAGCGGTAGGGGCAGCTTGGGCCCTAGAGCGGGTGGAGTGGCACCAAGGAGAGAGAGGAAGAAGAAAGAAGAGGAAAGGAAAAAAGGAAAAGGAAACGAAGGGGAAAAAGGAAAAAGATAAAAGAAGGGATAGGGGTTTTCTGGAAATTTCTCAAACATGGAAAATTATGAAATTTGGGGAGAATTTAGAATTAATAGGAATTTTGGAATATTGGCATATAGAATATTGGAGTATTCAAAATATTAGAATATTTTGGGAATAGTATATTAGGGGATATTTTACGGAGATCAAAAATTGGGCAAAAATTGGATTATTTGGGATTTTTGAGAGATAATTAGACATCCAAAGGAATATTTTGGAATTAAAAAATGGAGAATATTTTGTGGGAATTGGTAAATTGGAATATTTAGAACATTGAGAATATTTTCGGGACTTAGAAATTGGAGAAAATTTCACGGTAATCAGGAATTTTGAGGATATTTATGGAGAAAAGGTTTTTGGACTATCTGGGAATTTGGTGCGAGGAAAAATGGGGGATTTTAGGGTTTTAAAATTGAATATATTCAAGAACTCTAGGTTTTGGATTTCGAGGGATTTTCTGGTGTCGGACTTTTCAAGGGAATAGGAATTCGAGATGCGTGCTTCGCGATAAAAGCCATATAGAGAGAAGGGGAACTAGAGTTCGAGTTGGACCGAGATATACCAAAAGATTGGAGCAGGAATGATCCAAAATTGGGAGAAGAATATATAAATTTGTTTTCGCATTTATTTAATTACTTGAAATGATCTTTGCAATGTTAAAATGAACTTTGGAGCTCTCAAAAATCCGAGAAAATTTCGGAGAGTTTATTAATTCATGGGGAATTTAGCAGAAGCAAAAACCACCATGAAACAAAAATAAAGTCCATTATTATAAATACTCGAATGCTTAAAATATTCCAACCAACCCCATGGAATACAAAAAGCAACCAATCATAATTCAAATTTTAACTTGGAGTTTTTAATATTGGAAATTTAGAATTTTAATCAAACACTTCCACAAACTCTTTTAATGTTTTTTGGTATTTCCATTTACCCATATGTCACGTCCGGATTTTTCGTTGTCACATCTAGATTTCGGAAGTGGAGCTCGTTTCCAATTTATTTTTCCCCGGATTCACAAACTCTAATTTTCGCATAAGCCGTACCAATTTCTATTTTTCCCGGAGGTCCAAGTTCATTCTCTAAAATTCTCCAAATAATTCCAACAATTTCAAAGGGTCCGGATTCGGCAATTTTCCGCAAAACCCCTACCATTTTTCCTTTTCTTTTTCCCTTCCTTCTCTTATTTTCTTTTTTTCCACTCAGGCCCCTGCCTTCCTTCTTTTTCTTCGTCAGCTCCCTCTTCTTCCACTTTTCGGCAGGGAGGCCGAAGGCCTCCTTCTTCCTGGCGCCGCAGCTGGCCCACCGGCTGCCGGCTGTGTGTGCCCCAGCCTCATGTTCCCCGGCCACCCGACTGCTTCCCCGCGCGAGCCGCTGCGCCCTCCGCTGGGCCGGTCATCTGAGCTCGCGCCTCCTGTCCCGCGCCGAGTCTGGCTTGCTCCGTGCGCACACCGCAACCTTCTACGCCGAGCTGTGCCGCCCTAACCGCCGCCCACCCTAGCTGCCGCGCCACCCCTATATATATTTGTGCAGCCGTCGTCGTTTTTCCTCTTCTCCCGAAGCCAGCGCTGCCGCCATCTTCTTCTGCAGCCGCTTGAGCCACCGACACCGCTGCTGATGAGCACTGCCACGTGTACTGTGCCGTTTCCCTCTCGCCCTCGCCTGCGTCTGTTTTCCCAGCCAGTGCCGCCGCCGCCGAGCTCGCCTCTCGCTGCTTCCCCGGGCCACCGCCGCCGCCACACCGAGTCGCCTCTGGTTCCCAGACCGACGCCGCCGGTCCGCTGAGCTCGCCTCCTGCTCTCCCCGGCCCAGCGCTGCCGATGCCGGTCCGCCGCTGACGCTGGTCCACCGCCGCCGCCGTCCCAACACCCTGCGTCGCCCCTACGCTGCCCTGCACTGCCCTTGCGCCGCCGCCTGGCAGTGGCCGAGGCAGCCGGCTGGCCGGCAGGGACAGAGCTCTATGTCCCCCTTGTGACAGTGACATGTGGGTCCCGTGGCTGGGTTTTTCCCCTTGATCTACACCGTTGGATCTCCTAGATTGAATCTCAGCCGTAGGTTTTCTTTAATCTAATCTGGTCACAACACCTCGCCACGTCAGCCCTAGATCTCACCTTGTCATCGTCACATCATTGTCACATCATCCAATCTAGTACATGTGTCATCACGTGGCGTTCACGTCGTCAGGTCCACTGCACCTCTTATTCTTTTGGTCCATAGACCGAAGTCCATCATGAACCATCTCAACTGACCAGTGGTCCCCACTCCTTTTCCTCCACAAAAACAATTCAATTTCCAAATTTAAAATCTAGGGAATATTCCAGGAATATTCCTTCTCTTTTACCCTCGGATTTTGTTGATTCTAAACTTCCGGAGTTTATATCTCATCCATCCGGATTCCGATTCAACCCGTTCTTTTTCCTAAATTCTTCTAAAATCGAGCTCTACCTCCTGGTTCAGCTGGGTATTTTAATTGATGTTATTTTGGTTGTTTTCTTATTATTTATTTGTTTCCTGTTGCGAACGTATAGACGCGAAAACCGAGGAGCAGTTCGCCGCAGAGGACGTAGGGCAAGGATAGTACCTGGAGCAAGCAAGTGCACCCTTTGAACATATTGGACCTAATTTATAAACTGTTTTTGTTGTGAAACATGTATTATTTTTATTTATAACTCATCAATGGGTAGTATGACCTAATTGTTGTTATTCCATGCCTTTGATTATTGAATATCCTGTGATACCTTATCACCCTAGCTTTTGTGAGTTCAACATAGGGGTCAACTCAGGGTAAAGTAGTAAGTGCTTAGCCCCACTCAAGGTCATTTTACAAGCAAAATATAATAATGATTAATGACATACTTGTCACTGTTTTATTTGAACTGTGTGGTTGTGTGCTATCTTTCCGGTAGCATGTGTTGCACTGTGTAGTAAACAACGAAAGGATAAGATGTTTTGGACTAGGGTGATGGGTGGTTCTGTGTGAACCTAGTAAGGGGGTGAGGTATCTGTGTGATCCTTACTAGGTTAGGTCTCTGTGTGAGCCTAATGTGAAGCTGTGTGCTATTGTAGTTTTGGCAAGTTGCCCTGATCAGTTAATGACTTGTTAACGCCAAAATTTGGTGCGGTTCTTTATTAAATTCAGTTAAGGAGATATTACAGTCAATTAATGGGGATTAATCCAAAGGAAGCCGAGTTTGGAAAAGGATCGTGAAGACCACGGGAAGGCAGTTAAATATCTTATCTGTAATTAGGCAGAGATAATAATTTTTAGGAAACCTGATCTCGTGTCCGATCAGGACTTGTTAATTTTCCTTTTATAGATAGGAAACTCCTGTTCCGTATCCGATCAGGACTGTATCAACTCGGGGTATAAATACGTATGCCCGAGGACTATGTAAATCATCAAATAGATGAATATAAACTTTGGCGTATCACCATCCTTTTCAACGGGTTCTTGCTTCTCAAGCCGGGCTGCATCGGTTAAGTTCGACCTCTTGCGAGAGGGTAAGTCTCGTTACCCCGATTACTGTATCGGCTAGGACTTCCTCGGTTAGGTCCGATATTCTAGTCGGCCTACGGTAGTCAACTTGCCGTGATATATTTGTTCTATCTACGGCTGCATCAATTAGGTTTGATCTCATAGGCCAAGTAGATATATCACATCACGCGTGCATAGATTTATCAGCTTACTAGGTATAACTTATCATAAGTTTGTGCTGCATCGGTTAGGTCTGACCTACTAAATTGTGTGATAACTTATTCCTGCTAGGTTGATCAGTTTTATGCAAGCGTTTTATCGGGATGTATAGCCGATAAGTTATCATATAGTTCATCACGATTGCATTAGATCTATCGGCTTATCGAGGTTCTTTTATCGTTATTAGTCTGTGCTGCATCAGTTAGGTTTGACCTACTAGATTGATAACGATAGATTTATCCTTGTTAAGCTGATGGGTGTTTATGCAATGTTCTATCGGAGTGTCTAGCCGATAGGTTATCTTTTATTAATTAAAGCCGATTGCGTTGTTCAACATGTTTTTGGCACGCTACACCGTTATCGGCTTTCCAGCCGATACACGTTATATCGGTAATCGGCTAGTTTATTTATTTATATTGTTATTGGTTCCCTAGTTACATAGCTTATTTATTTTATCCATCTATGCCATCATTAGCTTCCAGTCGATGTATAAGTGCTCTAGTCCATATCGGCAATCGGCCGATGAGACGAGTCCAATTCGGCTTTCAGCCGATTGGCTCATTGATCTAATATTTTCTATCTCCTTGTTAATTGCAGGGTCAAATTGACTGGCACGCCTACGAACCTCAAAATTTAGGACCTGCACTGGAGTTAAGCAAATCTCCCAGTGCTTCACGTGTCTCAATGATCTGAGCCTAACGTACAACCACAGGAGTTAAGCAAATCTCCCAGGGCTTCAATGTCAACATGTTTTTGGCACGCCCAGTGGGACCCGGAATTTTAACATGGCTGGAAAAGAGATCAAAACAGACAACGTGATCCCGGTTAGCATGGAGGATCTAACAAACGAGCAAAGACAGCAAGTCGAGCAAAATATGGCCAATTTTCAGAAACTCTACATGGAATCTTTCGGCATGATGCGACAAGGGCCAATTCAAAAATCTCAGTTTCCAAAACCAGTCCTGGTAGGAGAATCGAGCCGTACACCACCTGAGAGTCCACCAATAAAACCCTTACAGGAGATGGTGAATGAAGCATTACATCATGCGCTCATCAATCAATCGGGGATTCTGGTGAACACGCTGCATAACCTCATCAAGAAGGCAATGGATGGATCGATTGCTCAAGAGCCCACTCGAGGTCCTGTTTATCTCCCACCAAAGATAGAGCCGAATCAAGTTACTTATGGCCCTAGAAAAGATATACCAGAGAATTTATTTTCGCAGAACCAGGCTAGGGGGCAACAAGATATTCCTGCGGGATACCATCAAACGGCTTATTATGAGGGATATCAGCAGAATTACCTAGGAGGTGTTACCGATTCAGGTAATTATCAGAGAGAATATCCCAGGCAGAATCGGCTACAAACTCCGCCCATACAATATCAGCAGGAAATCCCAAGGAAAGATTTATCGGCAAGAGTTGCAGAAATAGTAAGAGAACAGTTTGGGATAAAACCAAAGGAGCAAACATTTATGTATCGGCATCCGTATCCAGAGTGGTTTGATAGGATTCCATTACCACACCGATACAGAGTCCCAGATTTTTCTAAGTTCTCAGGGCAGGATAGCATATCTACAGTAGAGCACATTAGCCGATTCTTGGCATAGTGTGGAGAAGCATCGGCTGAGGAGGCTCTGAGGGTTAGATTTTTCCCCTTGTCATTGTCTGGATTGGCTTTTACATGGTTCTCCTCATTACCACCGAATTCAGTTCGGGGATGGGCTGATCTAGAAAAACAATTTCACAAGTACTTCTTCGCTAGAATCCATGAGATGAGGCTGACAGATTTAACATCGGTTAGGCAAAGGCCAGACGAAACGGTACCGGAATATGTCCAGCGGTTTCGGGACGTTAGAAACCGATGTTACAGTTTGAATCTGAGCGACGGGCATCTAGCCGATTTGGCTTTCCAAGGTCTCTTGGCGCCGATTAAAGAGAGGTTCTCGTCACAAGAGTTCGAAAGTCTGGCGCACCTGGTACAGAAGGTATCGGCTCATGAAAGCCGATTTCAAGAGGCAAAAAAGGATAAATTTCAGAGAAGTGTCACTCAGGTGCAAGTTTATTCATCGGACTCAGATGATGAAGGATCCGATGCTAAAGTTGGATTGGCGGAATGGGCTAGAAATAAGAGATCGGTATCATGCCCGTGGGTGAAGGATATCGGCAAGGAGGAGCGATACGATTTTGACATTAATAAAGCCGATAAAATCTTTGATCTGTTACTGCAAGAGAAACAGATACAACTCCCACCAAATCATGTAATTCCGTCAACCGAAGAACTAAAGAAGAAAAGATATTGCAAGTGGCACAACACGATATCGCACCACACCAATGAGTGCAAAGTTTTTCGGCAACAAATTTAATCGGCTGTCGAACAGGGAAGGATCAAGTTTGAGGACAAGAAGCCGATGAAGATCGATGGACATCCGTTCCCCGTGAATATGGTTTATGCGGGATCATCGATGAATCAAGCCGATGAAGCAAGATATCAGGAATTTAGAAGATCTAGAATTACTTCATCGCAGCTGGTAGATAAATATTCAAGGCGCGAAGAGGAATAGCGGGCTTCGTCATACGAGGAGAGATATAATCCACATTGGGATTGCCCATTCTTTCAATTTTGCTAGGAACGAGGGATAAGATTGCCGTCGATCAGAGATTGTCCTAAATGCGATGTTACAAGATGTCGGGTTTTTGAGCATGAAGGATTTTCGCGAGATCGGCTGCTTGAAAGGAGAGCATCGGTACATAGCCGATTAGGGCCGATCCATGAAGAGTTTTTTGAAGAAAATAATGAAGAGGGATCACATGGAGAACAGCAAATCCAAAATCCTCAGTGGTGTCCTAGCGGAATATTCACAAAGAATCAGAAAGGAAGGGCACAGCGGCTACGGCACCGAGAGCAACAGGAAGAACAACAGCGAGATCACAAGGAAGCCGATCATCGTCACAAGAGCACTAAGCGGGTATGGCGCGTAAAGAAAAGTGACGATAAGGTTGGCCCATCAGCTCCGGTAAACATGGTCTTCTTTTTGCCTCGGGAATATAAAGCACTTTCATCTGATGAGGAAGATATTGAAGAAGTTTTTGCTCAGTTAACACTGCAACATGATCGGGCTATATTTGATAAGCCTGAAGAATCGAAGCATCGGCATTTGAAGCCATTATATATCAAGGGTTATGTGAATGGGAAGCCGATGATGAAAATACTAGTTGATGGAGGGGGGGGGGTAGCTGTTAATCTAATGCCGTATGCTACATATCGGAAGTTGGGGAAAACTGCCGAAGATTTGATCAAAACAAATATGGTGTTAAAGGATTTCGGCGGGAATACATCGGAGACAAAAGGCGTGTTAAACATGGAACTAACAGTGGGGAACAAGACATTGCCCACCACGTTTTTTGTTATCGATGGAAAAGGATCATATAGTCTACTCCTTGGCAGAGATTGGATTCACGCAAACTGTTGCGTGCCCTCGACGATGCATCAGTGTTTGATACAATAGCAGGGAGATCAAGTTGAGGTAATCCCGGTGGATCAATCGACCAATATTGCAATGACTGAATTACCGATCTGGGAGGCCGATGGTGTCGATTGTTTGTCTGGAAAAGTATGGGAAGGGGATTATCTTAGGATCAGCAGTCGGGAGATATAGCCGATTCGGCAAGTCAGCTCAGAACTATTACTCTGATGGGCACCATTGAAGAGTTCGAAGGGAAGTTGGGACATGGATTTACGTCGGCTGATGATTTGGAAGAATTAATAGATTGTGTCCTGAATTCCAAAAAGAATTAATAGAATTGCTGAAAGAGTATCGAGATTGTTTTGCTTGGGAATATCATGAAATGCCAGGATTAAGCCGATCAATTGTTGAACATCGGCTTCCTATTAAACCAGGATATCGGCCGTTTAAACAGGCTCCAAGGAGATTTAAAGCAGAGTTATCTGAGCCAATCAAAGCAGAAATCACGAGGTTATATGATGCAAAGTTTATAAGGCCGTGCCGATATGCTGAGTGGGTTTCTAATATCGTCCCAGTGGAAAAGAAAAATGGAAAATTGAGAATATATATCAATTTCCGGGATTTGAATAAAGCTACCCCCAAGGATGAGTACCCAATGCCGATTGCAGATTTGTTGGTAGATGTAGCATCAGGCCACAAGATTATTAGCTTCATGGATGGCAATGCAGGATATAATCAGATTTTTATGGCAGAGGAAGATATACATAAGACTGCATTTCGATGTCCTGGAGCTATCGGCTTATATGTGTGGGTAGTAATTACATTTGGATTGAAAAGTGCCGGTGTGACATATCAGAGGGCGATGAATTATATATTTCATGATCTCATCGGCTTATTAGTGGAAATTTACATCGATGATGTGGTGGTTAAATCCAAGAGTGATAAAAGCCATATAGCCAATTTGCGAAAAGTGCTGGAAAGGGCAAAGAAATATGGATTAAGGATGAATCCCAATAAATGCGCTTTTGGTGTATCGGCTGGGCAGTTCTTGGGTTTTATGGTTCATGAGCGAGGAATTGAAGTTAGTCAACGGAGCATCAGAGCCATCAGGAATATAGAACCACCAAGCAACAAGACAGAGCTACAGTCATTGATCGGCAAGATTAATTTTGTAAGAAGATTCATATCGAATTTGTTAGGAAGGATTGAGCCTTTTACTCCATTCTTGAAGTTGAAAGCTGATCAAGAATTTGTGTGGGGGGCAAAACAGCAGAAGGCATTTGATGAGATTAAGAGTTATTTAAGTTCTCCACCTGTTTTGATTCCGCTGCAAAAAGGAGTGCCCTTCAAGTTATACTTATCGGCCGATGAAAAATCCATCGGATCTGTTTTAATACTAGAGTTTGAAGGCAAGGAGGAAGTCATGTTCTATTTAAGTAGAAGGCTTTTGGATGCTGAAACAAGATATCCTGCGGTGGAAAAATTATGCCTTTGTTTATATTTCTCATGCACGAAGTTGAGGCATTACATCTTATCAACTGAGTGCACGGTAGTTTGCAAGGCCGATGTGGTAAAATACATGTTATCGTCTCCAGTTTTAAAAGGGCGAGTTGGTAAATGGATTTTTGCCTTAACAGAGTTTGACTTGAGATATGAATCGGCTAAAGTGATCAAGGGACAAGCAGTGGCCGATTTCAGTGTGCAACACAGTGGGGTTCATGAAAATTATGTGGAACCGATCCCGTGGACTTTGTTTTTTGATGGATCGGTTTGCAAGCATGGATCTGGTATCGGCTTGGTCATTGTATCGCCTCGGGGGGCAAGTTTTGAGTTTGCTTTTACAATTAAACCCTATCCGACCAATAATCAAGCGGAATACAAGGCGGTATTGAAAGGACTTCAACTTTTACGGGAGATCGGGGCCGATATCATAGAGATCATCGGAGATTCATTATTAGTGATCAAACAATTGTCTGGGGAACATGAGTGCAGAGATGATGTTTTGAGATCGTATTATGAAGAATGTAGGGATTTGTTGAAGGGTTTCATGATCGTATCGATGGATCATATTCCTAGAGAGCAAAATTTAGAAGCCAATGATCTCGCACAAATTGCTTCAGGTTATCGGCTGAATAGATAGGTTGAAGTTGAAATAGCCGATAATGATATTCAGGATAAAGCCGATGATTGGAGACAGGAAATAATTGGTTATCTGCAAAATCCGTCGCAATCGGTTTCTAGGAAACTTCGGTATAAAGCTACAAAATATGTGCTGCTTGATGAAGAGTTATATTATCGAACTTTTGAAGGGGTTCTGCTGAGATGCCTAAATTTGGAAGAAGCCAAAGCGGTTACGTGCGAAGTGCATGATGGTATTTGTGGAACTCATCAATCGGCTCATAATATGAAGTGGATATTGAGAAGAGTAGGATATTTTTGGCCGACAATGTTGGAAGATTGCTTCAAATATTATAAGGGATGTCAAGATTGCTAGAAGTTTGGAAATATACAGCGAGCACCAGCATCGGCTATGAATCCTATCATCAAACCGTGGCCGTTCAGAGGATGGGGAATTGATATGATCGGCCAGGTTTATCCTCCGTCAAGTAAAGGGCATAAATTCATATTGGCGGCAACAGATTATTTTACAAAGTGGGTAGAAGCGATTCCTTTGAAGAAAGTCATGTCCAAGGATGCGATTGAGTTTGTAAAGGAGCATATAATTTATCGGTTTGGAACTCCTCAGACTATAACTACCGATCAGGGATCTATTTTTGTGTTCGATGAGTTTCAATAATTTGCTGCCAGTATGGGAATTAAGTTATTGAATTCATCACCTTATTATGCTCAAGCTAATGGATAGGCAGAAGCTTCGAATAAGAGTTTGATCAAATTAATTAAGCGGAAGATTGATGAACAGCCACGACGATGGCATACTATATTAGCCGATTCATTATGGGCTTATCGGCTAGCATGTCACGGATCTACTTGAGTGCCACCATATCAGTTGGTATATGGGCATGAAGTAGTTTTATCTTGGGAAACTAACATCGGCTCTAGGAGGATTTCTTTGCAAAATCAACTGATAGCCGATGATTATTATAATTTGAGAACAGATGAACTTGAGGATCTGGCTCAGAATCGGTTAAGGGCGCTGGAAAGGATCAAGGAAAATAAAGATAGGGTGGCTAAGCATTATAACAAAAAGGTGGTGGATAAATCGTTTGCTGAGGGAGATCTTGTATGGAAGTTGATTTTGCCGATCGGGTCCAGAGATGGTAAATTTGGAAAGTGGTCACCTAATTGGGAAGGGCCCTATCGGATTAATCGTTGTGTACCTAGCAATGCTTATATATTGGAAGATCTCGAGGGAACAGAATTTGCTAAGGCACTTAATGGGAAATACCTCGAAAGGTACTATCCTAGTGTTTGGATCAACTCCTGAATCGGCTAAATGCGGCCGATTTCTAAAACAGTTCAAAGTGAAAGCCGATGTTGTTACATCGCCTAAAGACAGCTGATATCAATTGATATTGCCTTTAGATCAAATAAGTGAAATATTAAGTAGAGATGGAGTATGATGAGTAAGTAACAGAGCTGATTAAGTTATATTACAGCGAAAGTTTAATCGGCTTGTTTCAGAGAACCATCAAAGTCATCAATGTTAAGAATTACAAGAATTTTTGGATTGATTCGATTGCGCGCAGACGAATTTGGTCGATCTCACTGATGGCATGTATGTCTTCTTCATCGGTCCCTGAGATAGTCTTTATGTTCTTGCGCTAATGGACAACTTGACGCACTGCTGCTGCAACCTTGGCTTCTTGATCTTGTATGGCTTGTGGTAGGCCGATGAGCTGGGATTCTGTTGTTGCGATATCCTTGCGGATTTTTTCAAGCTCTGTTAGTAGATCGGCTTCCCTTCTCTTCAGCTGATCTAGTTTGGGTTGGAGTTCTTGAGGAGCAGCTAACATATTGTCAAGCTTTTTCTTTTCCGTTTGAGCTGACAGCCGATCGGTTTGGATGTCTTGGACCATCTTCTGTTGATTAGCACGATCGGCTATACGCTGACTGAGCTTGATGAGTTGGAATTTGTGGGATTCCAGGTATGCTGCAGGGGTCAATGCGTCGACGAGCTCTTCGGGCAAATGATGCTCAATCTTTACAAATCTTGTCCGGATCAGCCCGCAATCCTCCACCAATGCGTCGATCGGGTTTTCCAGCAGACGAATGATATTCAACAAGTATTCGCGCACGTCGGCTGGAAAAGATGGTTTGGTTATTGCGCTGGTGGCTGTTTCTTCATCTGCATCCAGATACTTGCCGATGTCGAAGGAAAACAAATCGGTTAAGGACTACAGGTTGACATCAGTAGAGGGATCAGTAGTGAGTTAAAATAAAGTATGGTTGTGAAGAAATTACCTGAGGCAGGGAAGGGGCAGCTTGAGGAGTGACATCGGCATCAGATGGTTGAGTAGGTTGTTCTTCAGGATGGCCGATGTCTGGCGCCAAAGTAGGAGCGGTCTCAGTATTGTGTTCAGGGCTAGGTGCTGGAATTGGAATGGCTGCAGAAGTCATCGACTCGATGCTTGCAGGGATGTCAGCAGAAGGTTGAGGTTCGGGAGCCGATGACTCAAGCTGAAAATAAGATCGATAATGTGAAGATGGGAAACAGATGATAATATCGAGACTTAGCACATACCCACGGGGATGAAGGGGCCGATGTTGTTTCAATAGCAGGAGGCGCCACAATCACGACATCGGCACTTATTTTCTGCTTCTTTTGAGGAGGGCGAGATGCCAGCTTCTTGCATTTTGGTCCTGTCGGCCGTGGCGCCCGGAGAAGAGCCGATGGAGGAGGAGCATCATGCCCTAGGTGTGGGTTGGCCGATGGTGGTTGGTATATAATCAGCCGGCCACTGGTGCTTGTTGTCGGTGGCTCCACATCAACAGCCTACAAGATAGGATTGTAAGAGATGATCAGAAAATGATTCAAAGATAGTGGAATATTACCTCTTCATCGGATTCGACGTAGTTGGAGTTGAGGCGAGAACAGTAATGGATGGCCGATGAGTTGAATAGGTGTTTCTTCCATTCTGACCATCATCAGGAAAAAAAGCTTGGTATTGGCAGTGCATACCTCCACATCGGTGGCAGTGCCCAGAGATAGGGATTCTGTTAGCATCCGTATTCGGTCATACTCTAAAGCACTGTTTACATTGCCCCGGGCCTGGAGTTTGTCGATGAAAAACAAGCCGATGGGGAGTTGACCGAGGCCAAGCTGGCGGGAGCCGACCATTGGGTGATAGAATTCATATGATGGTTGTGATTGGCCCTGAGAGAAGCCAGTTGGTAGAAGATGGGGAGTAATGGCCGATAGGAATATGGTATTCGATTCATCATCGGCTAGAACGTCAAGTGGATTGAAGTTGGAAGGCATCTTGAATGATGATGCATCATCATATGCAAACCATAGTGTGGCATCCCTGGTGAAGCCATAATAAAGACCTTTGAACCATTGGCTAAGTCCGATAGGAGTCATCTTGCAGCCAGGGAGGGCCGATGTAGCTTCGCCAAAAGAGATGCATCGGCGATAGATGGATTCCTGTTCTTCTTGATGATCGGCTGGGAAAGTTTGATTAAGGAAGGTGGTCTCGGGAATTGCCTTGGATGTGTACACGTTGAGCCATAACTGCACAAACCACCAAGGACCCCCGATATGGCTGACTGGCTGGCCGGCCGATAGCTTGACTGCCACCTGATGCAGTAGTTGATAAGTGGCGCCAAGAAGATATTGCCCCAAGGGAACTTGTTTCCGATGGGCCAAACATTCTGCCAAACATTGCATATTGGTTGTTGGGCCAAGGGTTGCACCACCGAAAACGAACTGTTCTAACCACAGATTCAGGAAAGCGACGTGTTCCTGATCATCGACTGGTCCAGTCCCTTTGTTATGGATTGATATGTACTTGGACCAACCACCGATGTTCTTTGCTTGAAGCCGATGAGTAGGCTTAAATTGGAGGTTGAAGGGATTGATGTAACTCGTTGTGTTGAGGCAGGTAAGCATGGTTACATCTATCAAAGTTGGGGTCATCGGCCCATGTCCAAATAAGTAGGCGTTGAGGGCGTCTGACCAGAAATACGAGGCCGATGCGAGCAGAGGTTCGTTCTTCTCCATCTCGGCCAGGGAGAGATTGATGCAGTGGCCGATGTCTGCTTCGTCCCAGAGAGTTTTCTTTGCGGCCGATACTCTGATGTACCAGTTCCTCCACCCGGGAAGTTTGCTCGGCCATGATCTGAAGCTATTGGTCCAATCGCTGGCTAGCATGGCGGAGTTCTTGAAAGGGATGCATTGAGTTTCGGCGATGATGAAATCTGTAGGGTCTTCATTACCCATCGGGCCGTGGTAGAAAAAATTTGGATAATCAGTAGCCGGGATTAAAATCTGGTTTTTAAGGTCCTACAGTGAACAAGAACACGAAGAACAGATGAAGATTGCGGCGGATTCAATCTAAGATACAAGGCAGAGAGAGCGATCAGACAAGAAGATTACCTCTGGGACGGCGACCGCTGAAGCCATCGCGGAAGAAGAAAATGAGAGAAGATCGGAGGTTGAAGAAGAAGACCGTAGCGGTTCGCCTGGGTTCGCCGGAGTTCGTCAAGGTCTCGGAAGAAGTGGAAAGGGCTCTGGTGATGTGAAAACGTAAAGAAAGGAGGCTAGGAAGGCGAAGCGGTTTATAGAGGAATGATGACCGGGCGGGAATCGAGGCTGTTGGCACTGTTTCAAACATTTAAGGAAAGTGGGCTACCTTGGGCCGCCTCGGTGTGAAAGGAATCTGAAGCCCAAACAGAAGAATTTCGAAGTTCGATAACAAACTCCGAAATTGGGGGGCATGTGTTAACATCAAAATTTGGTGCGGTTCTTTATTAAATTCGGTTAAGGAGATATTACAGTCAATTAACGGGGATTAATCCAGAGGAAGACGAGTTTGGGAAAGGATCGTGAAGACCACGGGAAGGCAGTTAAATATCTTATCTGTAATTAGGCAGAGATAATAATTTTTAGGAAACCTGATCTCGTGTCCGATCAGGGCATGTTAATTTTCCTTTTATAGATAGGAAACTCCTGTTTCGTATCCGATCAGGACTGTATCAACTCGGGGTATAAATACGTATGCCCGGGGACTATGTAAATCATCAAATAGATCAATACAAACTTTTGCGTATCGCCACCCTTTTCAACGGGTTCTTGCTTCTCGAGCCAGGCTGCATCGGTTAAATTCGACCTCCTGCGAGAGGGTAAGTCTCATTACCCCGACTACCGTATCGGCTAGGACTTCCTCGGTTAGGTCCGATATTCTAGTTGGCCTACGGTAGTCGGCTTACCACGATATATCTGTTCTGTCTACGGCTGCATTAGTTAGGTTTGATCTCATAGGCCGAGTAGATATATCACATGACACGTGCATAGATTTATCGGCCTACTGGGTATAACTTATCATAAGTTTGTGCTGCATCGGTTAGGTCCGACCTACTAAACTGCGTGATAAGTTATTCCTGCTAGGTTGATCGGTTTTATGCAAGCATTTTATCGGGATGTATAGCCGATAAGTTATCATATAGTTCATCACGATTGCATTAGATCTATCGGCTCATCGAGGTTCTTTTATCGTTATTAGTCTGTGCTGCATCAGTTAAGTTTGACCTACTAGATTGATAACGATAGATTTATCCTTGTTAAGCCAATGGGTGTTTATGCAATGTTCTATCGGAGTGTCTAGCCGATAGGTTATCTTTTATTAATTAAGGCCGATTGCATTGTTCAACATGTTTTTGGCACGCTACACCGTTATCGGCTTTCCAGCCGATACACGTTATATCGGTAATCGGCTAGTTTATTTATTTATATTGCTATTGGTTCCCTAGTTACATAGCTTATTTATTTTATCCATCTATGCCATCATCGGCTTCCAGTCGATGTATAAGTGCTCTAGTCCATATCGGCAATCGGCCGATGAGACGAGTCCAATTCGGCTTTTAGCCGATTGGCTCATTGATCTAATATTTTCTATCTCCTTGTCAATTGCATAGTCAAATTGACTGGCACGCCTACGAACCTCAAAATTTAGGACCTGCACTGGAGTTAAGCAAATCTCCCAGGGCTTCACGTGTCTCAATGATCTGAGCCTAACGTACAACCACATGACCTAATGGGAAGGACTTTGCCCAGTAGGATTCCGAGTCTTGGCACTGCCAGCCCAGGTGGTTAGATGGTAGGTTTTATGGTTAACCATGGGTACTTTCTTGTCTGTGTGAGGGAAAGGTGTCTCATGGGGGAAGGCAGTGTTGAGGCAGAGTTTCTAAAAAGCCTTGTTACAGATTCCTTGGCCGCACACAATGAGAAGTGTGATATTTGTGCATGGCCGTTAAGAGGATGATGTATCTTGTGGGTAAAGTTGTACAACCTCTGCAGAGTGTTTAACTAATCTATTCGAATAGCCGCGTCTGTGGTCATGGACATGCTCGGTGAATTCAAATGAGGGGTAGTTTGCGAAAACAAGGGATGGTAATGATGTTGTGTGCAGGAAAATGAATTTAGCTATGTGGTCCTGTGTGGATGGTTGGATGGTAACACCCGTTATTTAAAATGTTGTTTTTGAACTCTGTTTATAAATTGTTTATAACTGCAACTGCTGTGTTATGCAAAATAGCCTTAGCCTTTCTTTGTCAGCTGTGCATATGCATATTTCCGTGCACTTGCTGAGTATTCCATGTACTCACCTTGCAATTCCCCCCAATTCCAGAAGAAAGGTTTTCGCTGTTTCCGGAGGAGTTTGCTGCAAAAGACGAGGAATAGGCTGTGTGCCCCAGTTGACTGCCTGTGGCATGTTAAATGGAGCTTCCATGTATTTATTTTATTTCCGCTGCTATCTTGTTTTCTTTAGGCCCTTCGTGGCATAATAAATATAAACTTTAGCCATAAGGCTTTGTCATAGTCAATTTATTAATAAATAGTTTGGTTTCCTTCGTGATGTTGGCTATGATATTATTCTTGTGACTATGTGTGCTAGCATGATCCTGGGGCTAGTACGTGTACACAGAGGGTCCTGTTTTGGGGTTCCACACCATAATAATTTTTAATTAGGGCGATTTTCAGGGTGTGACACGAGGGGTGCCAATTTTTCCCTCGGGAAACACATCTCATGGCTCAAGTGTTGTAGACAATCCCAATATCTTGGCATTTTGTAGTCTGGGGGCTTAACATGGTCAGGGTGTTCAAAAAGGCGCCAAGAGGATTCACACATATGTTTGTCATTATGGACAAGTTCGCAAAGTGGATTGAGGCAAAACCAGTTGCTACCATCACTGCGCCCAGGGCAAAAGACTTAATAATGAGTATTATTTACCAATTTGGAGTCTCCAATCACATAATCATAGACAATTACACTCAGTTCACTGGCCACATCTTTCAGGATTTCTGCGATGAGTTTGGCATTAAGATCTGCTATGCTTCTATGGCTCACCCACGGAGTAATAGGTAGGTCGAGCGTGCAAACGGCATGGTCTTACAAGGCATCAAGACCAAAGTGTTCAACCGACTACGACCATACGCAGGGTGGTGGGTACAACAACTCCCTTCTGTTCTCTGGTCACTTCAAACCACGATCAGTCGGGCAACCGGGCAATCCCCTTTCTTCCTGGTCAATGGCGCTGAGGCTGTGTTACCTACCAAGTTGGAGTTCAGCTCCCATGAGTCCGGACCCACTACAAAGATAAATCAAATTGGAGAAAGCAAGGGACATCGCTACGATCCAGTCGGCAAGATATCTCCAAGGCCTGCGTCATTATCATAGTTGTAATATCCTAGGCCATGCCATTTCGGTGGGAGATCTTGTATTACGAAAAATACAGACAAGCAAAGACAGGCATAAACTATCTCCTTTATGGGAGGGGCCGTTCGTTATCGCTGAGGTGACATGACCAGGAGTTTATCGATTTTTTGCATGAAGATGGAACCCTAATCAACAACTCATGGAACATGGAACAACTACGTCTTTTCTATACCTAAATATTGTATTATGATTCGTTCAAACATATATGAATAAAGTATTTTATACTCTGACTCACTACGATTGTTTCCAACCAATTAGTGAGTCGGGGGCTACATGATAATATCACAGCCTTGCCATGGTCAAATCAGATCCAAGTCCTTCTTATCTAAGTCATGAAGTCTTATGACAACTGTGCTAAATTTTACGAAGAATAGTTATAACGGGATAAACGCCTTTTAAGTTGATTCTTATCGCTTGGTATATCTTGCCAGTCAGATAAGTCTAAGGATGACTATGATGACTCGAGTACTCGGTCTGATTTTCGCAAAGCAGAAGCAATAAACATATTTACAATATTTATAGATTGCAAGTATTTTTTACATAGCCAGTACTTAAGAGTTTTTCAAAATGTCAGTGTAGTTACATTGGCAATTCCTCAGCGATGGTCTTGGCAGTCGGGTTCGCCGTGTTGATCAGCTCCAACGCCTGCTTTGGAGTAGTACCATCAGCAAACCCCTCGCCAACCGCCTTGATATTCTCACACCCAAAAATCGGCCTAATTAAAAATTATTCTGGGTAAAGAGAAATACAAGAATACACTAAAAAAGTTGTTTGTGAAAGTGTTTGAATAAAATTCTGAAATTTCCAATATTAAAAATCCCAAGTTAAAATTTTAATTAATGCTTGGATGCTTTTATATTCACTGGGGTTTTGTCGAAATATTTTAAGCATTTAAGTATTTATAATAATTAATTTTCCCCTAGTTTCATGGCAGTTTTTCCTTCTGGTAAATTCCCCATGGATTACTAAACTCTATAAAATATTCTCGGATTTTTCAGAGCTCCAGAATTAATTTTAATGTAATAAAGTTCATTTCAGTAATTAAATAAATAGAAATAAATTCTCTTTTCTTTCCCCTATTCGGGTAGTTCCTGATCCAATCCTTTCTAATCATTCTTTTCACTTCAAACTCGAGTCTCCCCTCTCATTGATTGTCCGGTACCGTTCCCGAAATGCTAAAATCCCTTTGAACTCCCGATTCGAGATTCTCGGAAATATCGAATCTCTTCAAAAGTTCCTAAAAGTCCCAAATCCATATGCTCGAAATCCAATAAACCCAGATCCTCCAACATTCCGTGATTTGCCCCATTTCAATCTCCATAAAATATTCCCGTCAATACCTTTATTTTTTACCAATATGCTAACATCCATAAAATACTCTCGATTTTCTGGTTCTCGAATCCTAAAATATTCCCCATATTTTGGAGGTTCAATTATTCCTCAAATATCCCTAATATTCAAATTTCTCGATCTCCTAGAAATATTCTCCAATTCCAAATTCCAAAATATTCTTATATTTTTGGATGTCCAATTACCCCTCCAATATTCCGAATAATCCAAGTTTTGCCACTTTTGATCTTCATAAGAAATTCCCCAATATTCTATTCCAATATTTTGTATACTTCAATATTCCAAATTTCCTTTTAATTCAAAAATTCCCCAAATCCCAGATTCTGAATATATTCCCGAGTCATTCAATTTCAAAATTCAAAAATATTCCTTAGATTCCTTAAATATCCCCAAAATTTCAATTTTTGCAAAATCAAAATTTTTTTGGAAAACCCCTTCATATTTCTCCTTTTCCTTTTCTCTTTTTCCCCTCTCTCTCTTCCTTTTTTTCCTTTTTCCCCTTCCTCTTTCTTTTTCCTTTCTTCTTCCTTCTTATTCTTCCTCCCTTCTCCTTTCCTCCTCTCTCTTTTTCGCCTGGGGGCCAAGCCAGCCAAGCCCGGGTTGCCCCTACCACCTGGCCTGGCCTGCGGCTCCCTCCTCCCCGGGTCTGCCACGGCATCAGCCCACCGCACCGCAGCCAGGCCCCCAGTCTAGCCTAGTCCAGTGCGCCGCCGCTGCCACCCTGCCTGCCCTAGACTCTTTCTCTCTCCCTCCCTATAAATACTGCCCCGTCGCCCTCTCCCGTGCCCTAACCAACGCCCCAGACCCTGCCGCCACCACATCGCGTTGCCACGCCCGAGTGCCACCGCCGCCGCTTCCTACTGCCGCCCTAGCGTTGCCACCCCTCTCTAGTGTATGACGATCGTAGCAGCCCGCGCACAATGACTCAATCACACCTAGGCCATCTGGTCTCTAGGTCCAATCAATCCGTCCAACCACATAAAGTCCTGTTCCATCCTCAACCGTTAGATCTTCCAATCCTCATAAAGCCCTAAATGCATCTAAACTGTTCGATCTTCTAGATTAAATCCGAACCGTCGGATTTTTCTTATACAGAACCACTGCCACATGATCGCCTCATCATCTGCCACGTCAGCCCTAAATCCACCTCAGCCACCACATCAGCCAATCCACCGTTTCTCTCTCCTCTGTTCCATAGACTCAGCCTTCATAAACCAAGCCTATGACAGTGGGTCCCACCTTTCCTTTTCCTATTCATAAACAATTCCTTTAATAATTATTTTTTCAGGGAATATTCTAGAGAATATTCTTTTCTAATTTCTTTTCGGATTTTCTCTGAATTCGATCTTCTGGAGGCCCTAACTTTTCCGTCCGAACTCCGATTTGACCCCATTCTTCTTTCTAAATTCATCTAAAATTATGGTCTACCTATTTATGTACTGTTTATTTGGAATTTCTTAGTATTTTCTCTTTGCATATAGTCGCATATTTATTTCATTGTTTGGAAGGAAGTGAAGTTCGAGAAAGAGTTCGGAAGACCCATTGAAGACTTTTCTATTGCAAGGCAAGTCACACGGTAGTTCCCTTGAGCATGTTGATCCCATTTGTGAAAACTATTTTATTTTAACGTTGTTGCATGCAATGTTTTGGAATGACATTATTATGGGTATTTATTTATTATGCAATATTCCTTGATTATTAAGGCCATTTTGTTATTGTTACATGTACCTCGGGGTAATTATTGTGGACTAGCTGGATGGCTATTTTATGGTCTAGCTAGATTATTTAGGATTTACTTAGCCAATGCCTAGAAACTTTAACGTTGTTTTATGTGGAGGAACTATTCATTCACCTTCAGATTAATTAATGATTAATGGTTATTGTTTCACGACAATTGGTCGTGGCAAGTTAATTAATATGCCAACTAAAACTTGACTGATGGTGGGTTGTGAGCACATGGAATGATCATGTTGCTAGTAGTGCTCATGACAATTAAGGACCAGTTCGTGAAAGCCAAGTGACTTCCCAGTGCTTCATGGAATTGTGCCCAAAAATGGGAGGTAAACTGGTACCATGATCATGGGCAAGATAAGCATTTGGGTACCCCATGAAGGCACACAATCTTGGACACAAAGGGCTCAACCAGTCTTGTAGCACTATAGGTAGTCTTTACTTGGATGAACCGCACCGCTTTCATGAGGCGATCCACTATTTCCCAGATAGAGTCATAGCCTGAGGTGGTCTTGGGTAGCCCTACGATGAAGTCCATGCCTATCTCATCAAACTTCCATTCTAGAATTTATAGGGGCATCAATAGGCCTACCGGGCTCTGGTGCTCGGCTATCACTCGTTCGCACACGTCACAGATTGCCATGTGTTATGTTGCCTCACGTTTCATTCCAGGCCACCAATATGTTTGTTTCAAATGAAATGTACATCTTGGTGCTACTCAGGTGAATAGAGTAGGCAGAGTTGTGGGCTTCTATGCGAATTAATTTCTAAAGGCCATTTGTGGCTGCACGAACAACCGTTCTTTATACCAAAATATTACTTGCTTGACAATTGTGAATTCTGCGGCCTTTCCCAACTCTATCTGGTGCTTGCTCCCTTCTACCTCTGCATCGCTTTTCTATGCTTCCTTTATTTGCCCAGGGAGTTTTGGTTGCATTTCCATGTTGGCAATGCTCCCCTTTGTTACCATCTGGAGGTTAAGATATGCCATCTCCTTCTGTAATCCCTCCGGTAACCAACGGTTGCCTAGCATGAAACATGCCGGCATCCAGCTAAGTGCATCCACCATTACATTCGCCTTACCAGGATGGTAATAGATACTAGGACATAGTCCTTGATCAACTGTAGCCACCTTCACTGGCGCAGGTTCAAATCTGACTGGGTAAAGATATACTTGAGACTCTTATGGTTTGTGTATATATCATAGTGATTGCTGATCAGGTAAGGCCGCCATATTTTTAGCGCATGAACTACTATTGCCAACTCTAGGTCATGCGTGGGTACTTTTCTTCATGGTGCCTTAGTTGGCACGAGGCATGGGCCACTACATTGCCCATGCTACATTAGTACGCTTCCTAGGCCTTGACGGGAAGCGTCGCAATAAACCTCAAAGTCTAGGAGAACTAGGATGGGAGCAGATGTCAGTCGTGCTTTCAATTGGTCGAAGTTGTTCTGACATCTGTCTGTCCATTCATATTTCCTTTTCTTCTTGAGTAATTGCGTCATTAGCCTAGCGATTTGGGAGAATCCTTCAATGAATCTCCGATAGTATCCTTCCAAACCTAGGAAACTTCACACTTCAGTCACAGACCTGGGAGTGGGCCACTTGGTTATGGCATCAGCCTTAGCAGGATCTACGGCCACATCTCCAGCGGAAACAATGTGTGGAGGCCATGGGCCCCGGGTACCTCGATTACCACCTACATGGGCCACTCGGATAGAGGATGGGCCGGACCATGTAATTAGAGATAAGATAGCACCCGGCAGGCTGTACCTTGTATAATAAGGAAACATAGTCTTTGTCGGATAGGATTCTATCTCTAAGAAGGAAATCCCTTGGTCGTATCTGTGGGTGCCATGGGCCCCGGGTACCTTATGACAAGCATATGGGCCACTCGGACAGAGGATGGGCCTAGCCTTGTAATTAGAGATATAGCTAGATTCGGCAGACTTCGCCTTCTATAGAAAGGAATATACAGTCCTAGTCGGGTGCGTTATATCTCTAAGGGGAGATCTTCTAGTCGTAATCCGATGGGGACTCCTACCTTGTAACCTTGTTCCCCAGTATATAAGGGGAGGCAGGGCGCCCCATGAGGGCGGCTGCACATAAGTTAGGTTTTAGTTGTTCATCAGAACCACCACCCGTATAATCCTCAAGGATGAATACATACAAACTGGACGTAGGGTATTGTATAGCCCTATTCTCACATTTGAGGGGCCTGAACCAGTATTAAAATCCCTCTGTTTCCTTGCAATCCACCGAGTTTCCATCCGCGACTAGCCCCATATATTTATTGCCGGTGGTAAAACATCGACAGTTGGCGCGCCAGGTAGGGGCTTCGGCGCGATCTACATCTACAGCTCGATGGATCCAGCAACCGAAGTCGATCGGCGGCAACTCTCCCCCGGAGATACAATCGCATTCAGAAGCCTCGACTTTGTCGCCCGACCAGATCGGCAAATCTCACCCAGGCCGACGCGGACCCGGATCCACACCGGTCGAGGAAGCCTGACTCCGCGCACAGTCGGCCCATACGACGCTGCGACAATCTTCGACGACATGCTGCGGCGATCTCCAATACGCCCGAGTCCAGGGACAACTCTTCCTTCCAGTGTTCGACTCGGACTCGGTTCTGAGCCGGCCGAGATCGGGCCGAGAAGGGAAGAGATCGTCAACTTCCCGTTCGGAACTCGGCGAACGCCGCGGGATATCTACATCTACATCCGACGCGGGCAAACCCGATCCCCTGGAGTTCGACTCGGATACGGCTCCGAGCCGCTCGAGATCGGATCTAGGGAGGTCGGAGTTACAATCATCCCCATCAACCTATTCCCGACTTCGACTCGAAGTCGGACTCCGACTTCCAGTCCGGACTACGACTCTAAGTCGGATACCAGCTCGGCAAGCTTCTCCCCGCCACGAGAAATCTTCATGCATCCAAAGGCTCTACTCCTACTCAGGAATCACGCCGACTACACGAACAACAAGAGGAGGAGGCCTGCCGTCTGCGAGAACAACAGGAGGAAGAAACAAGACGCCTGCACGCCCGCAATGACGGCCTACGCAGGGCCTGGGCGAACCGCTCAGCAACAAACCCTCCAAACAAAAGTCGGCGACCACGAGTCTTCGTCGCCCACAACAGAACATCGTGGCCGCCGTCAACCCTACTGGACACCGCTCCAACTTGGGCCTGATCTCACAGGCCACCCCGACGATCGCAAGGATAAAAGCCATGCTTACCGCTGCCGCATGTCAGCAGCACCAACAGTCGGGAACACACTCATACCGACCAGGTCAATCATTCCCCAGGCAGTCTCATCACTCAAAAGCGACATCGAGCGGCCGGCTCTAGTCGGCTGCACGCGGAGTCACGCCAACGTCACTCGGCAACCACAACACCAACGGCAACGTCGAAGCGACCGTCGGGACAACCGGACCTCCGAGGCCACCAACTATGCGTGATCCTTCGGCAGGACACCGAATGCTCGCCCGCAACGAGAAGAAGACGGCAACGCCAACTGGAAGACGAGAACGAGCAATTCGGCCTCCACCACGAGCGGTTTCGCCGCAGTAGTCGAGGTCGGAGTCCCATGAAAAGACGGAGTACCGGCCTTCACAGGAGCTACGACAAGTCGACTGGCCGTCAAGTTTCAAGCCTACAGGCATCAACAAATACGATGGCAAGACTAATCCCGAGTCCTGGCTCACGGTCTACACTCTGGCGATTCGAGCAGCTGGGGAAATCAGAAAGTCATGGCTAACTACCTCCCAGTCGCTTAGCCGACTCAGCGAGGACATGGCTAGTAGGACTTCCCAAGCAATCAATCGAACTCTGGGGAGAACTCCGGAAACGGTTCATCGCCAACTTCCAGGAACATACGAGAGGCATCTTCCGAGTACGACTTATATCAGTTGCATCAAAGGAAGAACGAGTCTCTTCGTGACTTCATCAAGAGGTTTTCTGAGAGGAGAAAACTCAATCCCAAACGTCAAGGATGAGGTCGTCATCGCCGCCTTTCGAAAAGGAGTCAAAGACACCTCGTTCATCGACAAATTCACGCGGAAGCCTCCAACTCTGTCAAGGCCCTATTCGACATGGCGAAACAAGTACGCCGACTCGGCCCACGCTGTTGCCTGAGACCCTCGATGACAAGTCACCCTGACAGAAGAACGGGACGACACCGACGACGCGGTCCCGACTAAAGCTGGGAATCGCAAACGCAAGTCAGACGGCTCCATTGTGGCAGTCGTCACAACCGTCTTCGACCTTCAACAACTGAGGATTATCAGAACAACAAGTGACATGCTCGGGGCTCACAAGCTCAAACACAGGATGGCATCCCCACTCCCAAATACCGAACAGCTAAGTCGCTTTCTGATAAACATCTCCTCACTCGCCTTGCTAATGCCACAGCCGCTTACACCTAATAGGTGTATAGCTGCGCATTTACTTTTTTCCGTTTTTGCTCTTAAATGATTAGAAAAGTACTTGAGTAGCATAAATCTCGATCCGTGAAACTCTGCTCCATGTAAGACAAACTCAAGTCACCCAAACGCGTGCCTGGGAAAAGAGCCATGAGCCAACTCCCGACGCTAGGGGGCTATGACTAGTCGGGCAGAGTGCTTAAACGTAAGGGGTCAACTACTCGAGGAAATTAATATCAAAAAGAGGAAGAACACGTATTTACATACATTGTAAAATACATTTTATTCGGTGATTATTTCCATCATCAGATGCTACTCATCCGATATCTTTATATTGCAGGCCCAGCTCGGATACGCGTGACAGGAACTCAGGGCTGCGAGCCCATCTCCTACGCTCGGGCTGGACAAGTCTGCCAAATACACTCGGGATGCTCCATGAGGGCTACTCACCGAGTACTTGCGCCAGTCGGACGTCATCTTCCCGACTACGCTCCATGCGAGCCAAACAATCAGCCCCCGGCGCCAGTCGGGGCTGTATACCACTCGGCTAAATAAGGGTATGCACCCCATGAGGGTCGCCAGCCGAATCCTACGCTAATGCTAGGTTCGGGTACCTTATTTGGTCACGGTTCTGTCAGGTTGGTACCCCATGAGGTCGCTAGCCGAATCCTATGCAATGCAGGTTCGGTGCCTAGCTTGGCTATAATTCTGTTGATAGGGTACCCCCTGAGGGTCGCCAGCCGAACCCTCTGTAATGCAAGGTTCGGGTACCTTGTTCGGCTTTACCCAAGTCAGAGAAGACTTATATCGTCAAAGGTGCATCCGGAGTTCTCATGCACTGTGTCACACCTGAGGAGGCAAGCAGATCCTGCATTATACCTACTCAGGCTCTGTGGCAACCAGTTTGCATCCAGAACGTAAGTCGGAAGGCTTGCGATAAGGATTTCTCTGGTTGATTGCGGTATCGACAACGCCAAAAAACTCATCCTGACATGCGATGGATGATACTTCTATAGAGCTATGCTGGATAGGCGGCTCAGGCCGGCTTATTTGGTAGCAGCCACCAAGATATGAGTTCCTACAGTAGCATGCTCCATCTGGGCCGCCCGCAGGCTGAGTTGAAATTATAGCGCTGGTGCTACCCACAGGAACCCGATGAGGTAAACAGATATGCTCATGAGAGCCTTATTGCTAAACATATATGTTTGGGTATCTGTCTTATCCACCAGGTCTCGAGGATACATCCTTACAAGGATCACAAGCTGGTCTTCATTAAAATTGGAGATGCAGGTATCTCTCTCGAGTACACCTAACCACGTAATGGATTTATTTTTCATACAGTGGTACTCGGCCTACATGCGTGGCCACCAGTTGCCATGAGCAGCATTATTCCCGCTGACATGACGCGGATGAGTCTAACTTTCGAGTAGTTCACTACTCGGGAGAGACTATAAATTTCTCATTCCCGCTGACATGACGCGGATTGAGTCTACTTTCGTAACCTTCGTAGTTGGTGCAGCTGGGAAAGACTATAACAATCTTCCAGCTGACTCGAGCTGAAGAGTCTAACTTCGAATGGGACGCCACTCGGAAAGACTATAAACACCTTTTCCAGGCTGACATGATTGCCGACGAGTCTAATTTTCGAGTAGCATCCTACTCGGCAAGACTATAAAACACCATTCCGACTGACATGAAGTCGAAGAGTCCTATATACGAGTAGTTCACTCTACTCGGCAAGACTATAAATCATATTCCGGTTGACATGATACCGAAGAGTCTCATATACCAGTAGTAATCTACTCGGGAAAGACTACCAGGTTAAAGATCTTTGACTTTATGATTAATTGTCTTCATAATTAAGCACAAAGTCGGGGGCTACACCTAATAGGTGCGCCTATTCAGCGCACACTATTCCTACATCTACATGGAGCCCTTCATAGCTCGCTGCCAGCTGACATGAAGCAGGACTCGGGAAAGCAGACTCAGACAAAGAGTACTCGGGAGCAATGCACTCGGAAGACTTCACCGTGGAGGATGAGCACTCGGCATCAGCTGTGACTCAAACTATGAAGTCTCTGGGGGGCTACTGTGGGTGCCATGGGCCCCGGGTACCTCATGACAAGCATATGGGCCACTCGGACAGAGGATGGGCCTAGCCTTGTAATTAGAGATATAGCTAGATCGGCAGACTTCGCCTTGTATAGAAAGGAATATAACAGTCCTAGTCGGGTACGTTATATCTCAAGGGGAGATCTCCTAGTCGTAATCCGATGGGACTCCTACCTTGTAACCTTGTCCCCCAGTATATAAGGGGAGGCAGCGCCCATGAGGGCAGAGGAGCACACATAAGCTCAAAGGTTGAGTTGGTTCACCAGAATCATCACCACAAATCCTCAAAGGAATAACACCACAACTGGACGTAGGGTATTACCTCACATCGAGGGCCTGAACCAGTATAAAATCTCCCTGTGTTCCTTTGCAATCCACCGAGTTTCCATCCGCCGAGTAGCCCCATATATTTATTGCCGGTGTAAAACATCGACATAAACAAGCTCCAAGGAGATTTAAAGCAAAGTTGTATGAGCCAATCAAAGCAGAAATCACGAGGTTATATGATGCAAAGTTTATAAGGCCGTGCCGATATGCTGAGTGGGTTTCTAATATCGTCCCGGTGGAAAAGAAAAATGAAAAATTGAGAATATGTATCGATTTCCGGGATTTGAATAAAGCTACCCCCAAGGATGAGTACCCAATGCCGATAGCAGATTTGTTGGTAGATGCAGCATCAGGCCACAAGATTATTAGCTTCATGGATGGCAATGCAGGATATAATCAAAATTTTATGGCAGAAGAAGATATACATAAGACTGCATTTCGATGTCCTGGAGCTATCGGCTTATATGAGTGGGTAGTAATGACATTTGGATTGAAAAGTGCCGGTGCGACATATCAAAGGGCGATGAATTATATATTTCATGATCTCATTGGCTTATTAGTGGAAATTTACATCGATGATGTGGTGGTTAAATCCAAGAGTGATAAAAGCCATATAGCCGATTTGCGAGAAGTGCTAGAAAGGGCAAAGAAATATGGATTAAGGATGAATCCCAATAAATGCGCTTTTGGTGTATCGGCTGGGCAGTTCTTGGGTTTTATGGTTCATGAGCGAGGAGTTGAAGTTAGTCAATGGAGCATCAGAGCCATCAAGAATACAGAACCACCAAGCAACAAGACAGAGCTACAGTCGTTGATCGGCAAGATTAATTTTGTAAGGAGATTCATATCAAATTTGTCAGGAAGGATTGAGCCTTTTACTCCATTGTTGAAGTTGAAAGCCGATCAAGAATTTGTGTGGGGGGCAGAACAGCAGAAGGCATTTGATGGTATTAAGAGTTATTTAAGTTCCCCACCTATTCTGATTCCGCCGCAGAAAGGAGTGCCGTTCAAGTTATATTTATCGGCTGATGAAAAATCCATCAGGTCTGTTTTAATACAAGAGTTTGAAGGCAAGGAGCGAGTTGTGTTCTATTTAAGCAAAAGGCTTTTGGATGTTGAAATGAGATATCCTGCGGTGGAGAAATTATGCCTTTGTTTATATTTCTCATGCACAAAGTTAAGGCATTACATCTTATCGGCTGAGTGTACAGTGGTTTGTAAGGCCGATGTGGTAAAATATATGTTTATCTGGCTTCCGGTGCTAAAAGGGCGAGTTTGTAAATGGATCTTTGCCTTGACAGAGTTCGACTTGAGGTATGAATCGGCTAAAGCAATCAAGGGACAGGCAATAGCCAATTTGATTGTGCAGAACAGAGGGGTTCATGAAAATTATGTGGAGCCGATCCCGTGGACTTTATTTTTCGATGGATCGGTTTTCAAGCATGGATCTGGTATCGGCTTGGTCATTGTATCGCCTCGGGGGGCAAGTTTTGAGTTTGCTTTTACAAATAAACCCTATCGGACCAATAATCAAGTGGCGCGCCAAGAAGATATTGTCCCAAGGGAACTTGTTTCCGATCGGCTAAACATTCTGCCAAACATTGCATATTGGTTGTTGGGCCAAGGGTTGCACCGCCGAAAACGAACCGTTCTAACCACAGATTCAGGAAAGCGACGTGTTCCCGATCATCGACTGGTCCAGTTCCTTTGTTATGGATTGATATGTACTTGGACCAACCACCGATGTTCTTTGCTTGAAGCCGATGAGTAGGCTTAAATTGGAGGTTGAGGGGATTGATGTAACTCATTGTGTTGAGACAGGTAAGCATGGTTACATCTATCAAAGTTGGGGTCATTGGCCCATGTCCAAATAAGTAGGCGTTGAGGGCGTCTGACTAGAAATACGAGGCCGATGCGAGCAGAGATTCGTCTTCTCCATCTCGGCCAGGGAGAGATTGATGCAGTGGCCGATGTCTGCTTCGTCCCAGAGAGTTTTCTTTGCGGCCGATACTCTGATGTACCAGTTCCTCCACCTGGGAAGTTTGCTTGGCCATGATCTGAAGCTGTTGGTCCAATCGCTGGATAGCATGGCGGAGTTCTTGAAAGGGATGCGTTGAGTTTCGGCAATGATGAAATCTGTAGGGTCTTCATTACCCATCGGGCCGTGGTAGAAAAAATTAGGATAATCGGCAGCCGGGATTAAAATCTGGTTTTTAAGGTCCTACAGTGAACAAGAACACAAAGAACAAATGAAGATGGCAGCAGATTCAATCTGATTTACAAGGCAGAGAGAGCGATCAGACAAGAAGATTACCTCTGGGACGGCGACCACTGAAGCCATCGCGGAAGAAGAAAATGAGAGAAGATCAGAGGTTGAAGAAGAAGACCGTGGCTGTTCGCCTGGGTTTGCCGGAGTTCGTCGAGGTCTCGGAGGAAGTGGAAAGGACTCTAGTGATGTGAAAGCATAAAGAAAGGAGGCTAGGAAGGCGAAGTGGTTTATAGAGGCATGATGACCAGGCGGCAATCGAGGCCGTTGGCACTGTTTCAAACATTTAAGGAAAGTGGGCTACCTTGGGCCGCCTCAGTGAGAAAGGAATCTGAAGCCCAAACAGAAGAATTTCGAAGTTTGATAAAAAAAACTCCGAAATTGGGGGGCATGTGTTAATGCCAAAATTTGGTGCGGTTCTTTATTAAATTCGCTAAAGGAAATATTACTGTCAATTAACGGGGTTTAATCCAGAAGAAACCGAGTTTGGGAAAGGATCGTGAAGACCATGGGAAGGCAGTTAAATATTATATCTGTAATTAGGCAGAGATAATATTTTTTTTAGGAAACCTGATCTCGTGTCCGATCAGGGCTTGTTAATTTTCCTTTTATAGTTAGGAAATTCTTGTTTCGTATCCGATCAGGACTGTATCAACTCAGGGTATAAATACGTATTCCCGGGGACCATGTAGATCATCAAACAGATCAATACAAACTTCGGCGCATCGCCACCCTTTTCAACGGGTTCTTGCTTCTCGAGCCGGGCTGCATCGGTTAAGTTCGACCTCCTGCGAGAGGGTAAGTCTCGTTACCCCGACTACCGTATCGGCTAGGACTTCCTCGGTTAGGTCCGATATTCTAGTCGGCCTACGGTAGTCGGCTTACCACGATATATCTATTCTGTCTACGGCTGCATCAGTTAGGTTTGATCTCATAGGCGAGTAGATATATCACATCACGCATGCATAGATTTATCGGCTTACTGGGTATAACTTATCATAAGTTTGTGCTGCATCGGTTAGATCCGACCTACTAAACTGTGTGATAAGTTATTCCTGCTAGGTTGATCGGTTTTATGCAAGCGTTTTATCGGGATGTATAGCCGATAAGTTATCATAGTTCATCACGATTGCATTAGATCTATCGGCTCATCAAGGTTCTTTTATCGTTATTAATTTGTGCTGCATCAATTAAGTTTGACCTATTAGATTGATAACGATAGATTTATCCTTATTAAACCGATGGGTGTTTATGCAATGTTCTATCGGAGTGCCTAGCTGATAGGTTATCATTTGTTAATTAAGGCCGATTACATTGTTCAACACGTTTTTGGCACGCTACACCGTTATTGTCTCTCCGGCCGATATACGTTATGTCAGTAATCGGCTAGTTTATTATTTCATTATATTATCATCAACTTATCGCAATTATCTTTTTATGCCATCATCGGCTTCCAGTCGGTGTATAAGTGCTCTAGTCCACATCGGCAATCGGCCGATGAGACGAGTCCAATTCGGCTTTCAGCCGATTGGCTCATTCATCTAATAGTTTCTATCTCCTTGTCAATTGCAGGGTCAAATTGACTGGCACGCCTACGAACCTCGAATTTTAGGACCTGCACTGGAGTTAAGCAAATCTCCCAGGCCTTCGCGTGTCTTAAGGTGCCGAACCAGATTATCGGCTCGTTCTCGATGCTGCCGGTGATTTTCGGTGTCAACAGATTCCAACCCCCTAGATCCAATCTCAAGCGGTTCTGGGCCATATCTGAGTTGAACTTCAGAGGATCGGGTCTGCCGCATTAGATGTAGATTGAAGTTATCTGCGGCATTGCCGAGTCCGAATGGGAGGTTGATGATCTCTTCCTCTCTTAGCCCGAAATCGGTCAACTCGAGGCATCTTGGGGATCACCACAGCATGTCGCCGAAGATTGCTGCAGTGTTGAGTAGGCTGAGTGGCACGGAGTCGGCTTGGTGTCTAGCCGATCAAATCGAATTTGAGCCAGACAGGGTGAGGTTGCCGAACATGTCAGCGATGAAGTCGAGGCTCCCGAAGCTAATCATTTGCCCGGGGAAGAACTTGACGCTGTCGACTCCGGTGGTTGAATCCATTAGGCTTGTCGAAGATGATCTCACCGATGCCCCTACCTGGCGCGCCAACTGTCAATGTTTTATATCGGCAATAATAATATGGGGCTACTTGTGAGACCTAAACTTGATGGATTGCAAAAGAACGCGAAACAATTTATCCTGGTTTAGACCCTCGGGGTGAGGTAATACCCTACTTCTAGCTGTTGTGTATTGCCTTTGAGGTTTCTCTGGTGAGACTCTGTTCTCTGCCCTAGGGGGCACCTTGCCTCTCCTTATATATCGAGGAGGCAAGGTTACAAAGTAGGAATCCTAGTCGAACTTAACCAAGGGATCTCCTTCTAGGAATACAACGTACCTGACTAGGACTATATCCCTTTCCTTATCGTACAAGGTAATATTCACGAGTCCTGTTGCATCCCTATTGGGCCTTTCCTCTATCCGACTGGCCAGAAAGCTTCTCATGAGGTACCCGAGGCCCATGGCCTCCACACTATCGTACTTAGTTCGTTTCCTGCCTGTTTTCTTGACTCGGTCCTTAACTGACCAGAGTCGGCGCTAGCCTTTCCTAGAACCACCCAAATCATTCCATGCTGCCCCAGTCGAAAATGGTTTTGTTGCTTAGTTTTTGGTTTTCGCAAACAGTTCCTTGTGTGACTCGCGAGTGGCATTTTATGTCTCCACTCGCATGAAATGACGATCGCTCTCTACCCAGAACGATCGTCCCCATCCAGATATTAATCATAAAAGTATGGAAATTCTAATAAGCAACACTAAGCCTTGTCAATACTTGACTTGCGTAGGGAAAATAATATACATCATCAAGGAATATGGAACAATATCAAGGAATGGCTTAAAATGAGAATTTAAATTCGCGATTTCAATATAGCATGCAATTTATTTGTAAACAAAATATTTTCACAATGGGTATAACATGTTCAAGGAGGAGGGTGTGATGACTTGCCTTTCTCAGCTATAGCAACTTCCTCCTCTATGTCAAGAGATTCGTCGTCGCAAATATACCCTAATCGGATATAGCGACTATTAACCTCTAGGTCGATATACTGAATAAAAAGGGATAAATATAAAGAGAAATGTGAAAAATGCTAAACCAGTGCCATTGGGTATATCTTGATTTTAGATTAATTTTGGTGAAAGTTTCACTCAATTTGGACTTAAAATGTGGAAGTTATGGGATTTAGAAGATTCAAATTTGAATTAAATCGAATTAATAGAAAAATTGCACTGTTGGGATATTCTTCTAATTATCGTCACGGCCCGATTTTTGGGAAATAAATAAATTAATAAATAATAGATTTTCTATAATTTATATTAAATTGTAAAGTTAATTAATCAAGTAAAGTAAAAATGGGAAATAAAAATTTTCTTTAATAAATCATTATCAAAATCATTTTTAATAAGTTTATTGTGTGTAAATAACCTCTCTGAAATTTTCTCGGAATTTTCGGAGCTCCAGAATTAATTTTAAATATCACAAAGATCAATTCCAATAATTATTTAAATAAATTCTTTCCCCTAATCTCGGGTCGTTCTTTGCCCAAACCCCTTTTATCTTTTCTGTTCTGCCAGACTTGGATTGTTGTTCTCGAATCCCTAATTTGCCAAACTCCGATCCCAGAGAATTCCCTTAAAATTCCAGAATCCGAGATCCTCAATTATCTTCCAATTCCCAATTCCCAAAATATTCTTATATTTCCGAAGGTTTCGCTAATCTTTTGTTTTCCCTAATCTCTAGTATTCTAAGTTTTCCTGTTAATCCGAAACTTTCAAAATATCCCTTTTTCCCTATTGAATTAAGTCCGTCCGTGTTTCCTCGAAATCCGAATCCCGTTGAAAATAATTCAAATCCCTAGATATTCCAAGCTTTTCCAATTTTTGGATCCCACAAAATATTTCCGAGATTTCCATTCCCGGAAACAATACCAAAATATTCGAATATTCCAAATATTTCCCCAAATTCCGATATTCCAAAATAATCCTTTGACTCCCTAAATATTCTAAAATTCTAAATTCTTCAATTTAGGATTATTCCCCAAAAACCCCTTGGTTTTTCCTTTTTCCTCCCTCTTCCTTTTCTTTTCTTTCCTCTTTTCTTTTTTTTCTCCTTTCCTTCTTTCCCTGTTCATCTTCCTCCTCCATCCTTCTTCTCCTCCCACGGGTGGAGGCCAACCCGATGCCGCCCGAGCCCCTCAGCCCTGCCCTGCCTTGGCCCATCGTTGCCTCGGCCCACCGGCCTGCTGTTAACGCCAAAATTTGGTGCGGTTCTTTATTAAATTCGGTTAAGGAGATATTACAGTCAATTAACGGGGATTAATCCAGAGGAAGCCGAGTTTGGGAAAGGATCGTGAAGACCACGGGAAGGCGGTTAAATATCTTATCTGTAATTAGGCAGAGATAATAATTTTTAGGAAACCTAATCTCGTGTCCGATCAGGGCTTGTTAATTTTCCTTTTATAGATAGGAAACTCCTGATTTCGTATCCGATTAGGACTGTATCAACTCAGGGTATAAATACGTATGCCCGGGGACTATGTAAATCATCAAACAGATCAATACAAACTTCGGCGCATCGCCACCCTTTTCAACGGGTTCTTGCTTCTCGAGCCGGCCTGCATCGGTTAAGTTCGACCTCCTGCGAGAGAGGGTAAGTCTCATTACCCTGACTACCGTATCGGCTAGGACTTCCTCGGTTAGGTCCGATATTCTAGTCGGCCTACGGTAGTCGGCTTACCACAATATATCTATTCTGTCTACGGCTGCATCAGTTAGGTTTGACCTCATAGGCCGAGTAGATATATCACATCACGCATGCATAGATTTATCGGCTTACTAGGCGTAACTTATCATTAGTTTGTGCTGCATCGGTTAGGTCCGACCTACTAAACTACATGATAAGTTTTTCCTGCTAGGTTGATTGGTTTTATGCAAGCATTTTATCAGGATGTATAGCCGATAAGTTATCATATATCACATCATGATTGTATCAGATCTATCGGTTCATCAAGGTTCTTTTATCATTATCAATCTGTGCTGCATCAGTTAAGTTTGATCTACTAGATTGATAATGATAGATTTATCCTTGTTAAGCCAATGGGTGTCCATGCAATGTTCTATCGGAGTGCCTAGCCGATAGGTTATCTTTTATTAATTAAGGCCGATTGCATTGTTCAACACGTTTTGGGCACATTGCACCGTTATCGGCTTTCCAGCCGATACACATTATATCAGTAATCGGCTAGTTTATTTATTTATATTGTTATTGGTTCCTTAGCCACATGGTTTATTAATTTTATCCATCAATGCCATCATTGGCTTCCAATCGATGTATAAGTGCTCTAGTCCATATCGGCTATCGGCCGATGAGACGAGTCCAATTCGGCTTTCAGCCGATTGGCTCATTGATCTAATTTTTTTCTCTCCTTGTCAATTGCAGGGTCAAATTGACTGGCACGCTTACGAACCTCAAATTTTAGGACCTGCACTGGAGTTAAGCAGATCTCCCAGGCCTTTGCGTCTCTTAAGGCGCCGAACTAGATCATCGGCTCGTTCCCGACATTGCCGGTGATTTTCGGCGTTCACACGTTTTTGGCAAACATGTTGAACAATGCAATCGGCCTTAATTAATAAAGGATAACCTATCAGCTAGGCACTCCGATAGAACATTGCATGGACACCCATCGGCTTAACAAGGATAAATCTATCATTATCAATCTAGTATATCAAACTTAACTGATGCAGCACAGATTGATAATGATAAAAGAACCTCGATGAGCCGATAGATCTGATGCAATCGTGATGTGATATATGATAACTTATCGGCTATACATCCCGATAAAACGCTTGCATAAAACTGATCAACCTAGCAGGAAAAACTTATCACGCAGTTTAGTAGGTCGCACCTAACCGATGCAGCACAAACTAATGATAAGTTACACCCAGTAAGCCGATAAATCTATGCACGCGTGATGTGATATATCTACTCGGCCTATGAGGTCAAACCTAACTGATGCAGCCGTAGACAGAACAGATATATCGTGGTAAGCCAACTACCGTCGGCCTATTAGAATATCGGACCTAACCAAGGAAGTTCTAGCCGATACGGTAGTCGGGGTAACGAGACTTACCCTCTCGCAGGAGGTCAAACTTAACCGATGCAGCCCGGCTCGAGAAGCAAGAACCCGTTGAAAAGGGTGGCGATGCGCCAAAGTTTGTATTGATCTGTTTGATGATTTACATAGTCCCCGGGCATACGTATTTATACCCCGAGTTGATACAGTCCTGATTGGATGCGAAATGAAGAGTTTCCTATCTATAAAAGGAAAATTAACAAGCCCTGATCGGACACGAGATCAGGTTTCCTAAAAATTATCATCTCTGCCTAATTACAGATAAGATATTTAACCGCCTTCTCGTGGTCTTCACGATCCTTTCCCAAACTCGGCTTCCTCTGGATTAATCCCCGTTAATTGACTATAATATCTCCTTAACCAAATTTAATAAAGAACCGCACCAAATTTTGGCGTTAACACATGCCCCCCAAGTTCAGAGTTTGTTATCGAACTTCGAAATTCTTCTGTTTGGGCTTCAGATTCCTTTCACACCGAGGCGGCCCAAGGTAGCCCACTTTCCTTAAATGTTTGAAACAGTGCCAACGGCCTCGATTCCCGCCGGTCATCATACCTCTATAAACCGCTTCGCCTTCCTAGCCTCCTTTCTTTACGCTTTCACATCACCAGAGCCCTTTCCACTTCTTCCGAGACCTCGACGAACTCCAGCGAACCCAGGCGAACCGCTACGGTCTTCTTCAACCTCTGATCTTCTCTCATCTTCTTCTTCCGCGATGGCTTCAGCGGTCGCTGTCCCAGAGGTAATCTTCTTGTCTGATCGCTCTCTCTACCTCGTAACTCAGATTGAATCTGCCGCCATCTTCATCTGTTCTTCGTGTTCTTGTTCACTGTAGGACCTTAAAAACCAGATTTTAATCCCGGCTGCCGATTATCCAAATTTTTTCTACCATAGCCCGATGGGTAATGAAGACCCTACAAATTTCATCATCGCCGAAACTCAACGCATCCCTTTCAAGAACTCTGCCATGCTAGCCAGCGATTGGACCAACAGCTTCAGATCATGGCCAAGCAAACTTCCTGGGTGGAGGAACTAGTACATCAGAGTATCGGCCGCAAAGAAAACTCTCTGGGATGAAGCAGACATCGGCCACTGCATCAATCTCTCCCTGGCCGAGATGGAGAAGAACGAACCTCTGCTCACTTCGGCCTCGTATTTCTGGTCAGGCGTCCTCAACGCCTACATATTTGGACATGGGATGATGACCCCAACTTTGATAGATGTAACCATGCTTACCTGCCTCAACACAACGAGTTACATCAATCCCTTCAACCTCCAATTTAAGCCTACTCATCGGCTTCAAGCAAAGAACATCGGTGGTTGGTCCAAGTACATATCAATCCATAACAAAGGGACTGGACCAGTCGATGATCGGGAACACGTCGCTTTCCTGAATCTGTGGTTAGAACGGTTCATTTTCGGCGATGCAACCCTTGGCCCAACAACCAATATGCAATGTTTGGCAGAATGTTTAGCCGATCGGAAACAAGTTCCCTTGGGGCAATATCTTCTTGGTGCCACTTATCAGCTGCTGCATCAGGTGGCAGTCAAGCTATCGGCCGGCGAGCCAGTCGGCCATATCGGGGGTCCCTGGTGGTTTGTGCAGTTATGGCTCAACATGTACACATCCAAGGCAATTCCTGAGACCACCTTCCTTAATCAAACTTTCCCAGCCGATCATCAAGAAGAACAAGAATCCATCTGTCGCCGATGCATCTCTTTTGGCAAAGCTGCATCAGCCCTCCCTGGCTGCAAGATGACTCCTATCGGCCTTAGCCAATGGTTCAAAGGTCTTTATTATGGCTTCACCAGGGATGCCACACTGTGGTTTGCATATGACGATGCATCATCATTTGAGATGCCCTCCAAGTTCAATCCACTTGACGTTTTGGCCGATGATGAATCAAAGACCATATTTCTATCGGCCATTACTCCCAGTCTTCTACCAACTGGCTTCTCTCAGGGCCGATCACAACCATCATATGAATTCTATCACCCAACGGTCGGCTCCCGCCAGCTTGGCCTCGATCAACTCCCCATCGGCTTGTTCTTCATTGACAAACTCCAGGCCCGGGGCAATGTAAACAGTGCCTTAGAGTATGACCGAATACGGATGCTAACAGAATCCCTATCTCTGGGCACTGCCACTGATGTGGAGGTATGCACTGCCAATACCAAGCTTTTTTCCCGATGGTGGTCAAAATGGAAGAAACACCTATTCAACTCATCGGCCATCCATTACTGTTCTCGCCTCAACTCCAACTACGTCGAATCTGATGAAGAGGTAACATTCCACTATCCTTGAATCATTTTCTGATCATCTCTTACAATCCTATCTTGCAGGCTGCTGATGTGGAGCCACCGACAACAAGCACCAGTGGCCGGCCGATTATATACCAACCACCATCGGCCAACCCACACCTTGGGCATGATGCTCCCCCTCCATCGACTCTTCTCCGGGCGCCACGACCGACAGGACCAAAACGCAAAAAGCTGGCATCTCGCCCTCCTCAAAAGAAACAGAAAATCAGTGCCGATGTCGTGATCGTGGCGCCTCCTGCTATTGAAACAACATCAACCCCTTCATCTCCGCGGGTATGTGCTAAGTCTTGATATTATCATCTGTTTCCCATCTTCACATTATCGATCTTATTTTCAGCTTGAGTCATTGGCTCCCGAACCTTAGCCTTCTGCTGGCATCCCTGCAAGCATCGAGCCGATGACTTCCGTAGCCATTCCAATTCTAGCACCTATCCCTGAAGCCGATATTGAGACCGCTCCTACTTCGGCGCCAGACATCGGCCATCCTGAAGAACAACCTACTCAACCATCTGATGCCGATGCCACTCCTCAAGCTGCCCCTGCCCTGCCTCAGGTAATTTCTTCACAACCATACTTTATTTTAACTCACTACTGATCCCTTTACCGATGTCAACCTGCAGTCCTTAACCGATTTGTTTTCCTTCGACATCGGCAAGTACCTGGACGCAGATGAAGAAACAGCCACCAGTGCAATAACCAAACCATTTTTTCCAGCTAACGTTCGCGAATACTTGTTAAATATCATTCGTCTGCTGGAAAACCCGATCGACGCATTGGTGGAGGATTGCGGGCTGATCCGGGCAAGATTTGTAGAGATTGAGCATCATTTGCCCGAAGAGCTCGTCGACGCATTGACCCAACAGGATACCTGGAATCCCACAAATTCCAACTCGTCAAGCTTAGGCAGCGTATAGCCGATCATGCTAATCAACAGAAGATGGTCCAAGACATCCAAACCGATCGGCTGTTAGCTCAAACGGAAAAGAAAACGCTTGACGATATGTTAGCTGCTCCTCAAGAACTCCAACCCAAACTAGATCAACTGAAGAGAAGGGAAGCCAATCTGCTGGCAGAGCTTGAAAAAATCAGCAAGGATATCGCAACAACAGAATCCCAGCTCATCAGCCTACCACAAGTCATACAAGATCAAGAAGCCAAGGTCGCAGCAGCAGTGCGTCAAGTTGTCCATCAGCGCAAGAACATAAAGACTATCTCAGGGACCGATGAAGAAGACATCCACGCCATCAGTGAGATCGACCAAGTTCGTCTGCACGCAATCGAATCAATCCAAAAATTCTTGTAAATCTTAACATTGATGACTTTGATGGTTATTTGAAACATGCCGATTAACCTTTCGCTGTAATACAACTTAATCAGCTTTGTTATTTACTCATCATACTCCATCTCTATTTAATATTTCACTTATTTGATCTAAAGGCGATAGCAATTGATATCGGTTGTCTTTAGGCGATGTAACAACATCGGCTTTCATTTTGAACTGTTTTAGAAATCGGCCGCATTTAGCCAATTCAGGAGTTGATCCAAACTCTAGGATAGTACCTTTTGAGATATTTCCCATTAAGTGCCTTAGCAAATTCTGTTCCCTCGAGATCTTCCAACATATAAGCATTGCCAGGTACACAACGATTAACCCGTAGGGCCCTTCCCAATTAGGTGACCACTTTCCAAATTTACCATCTCTGGACCCAATCGGCAAAATCAACTTCCATACAAGATCTCCCTCAGCGAACGATTTATCCATCACCTTTTTGTTATAATGCCTAGCCACCCTAGCTTTATTTTCCTTGATCCTTTCCAGCGCCCTCAACCGATTCTGAGCCAGATCCTCAAGTTCATCGGTCATCAAATTATAATAATCATCGGCTGTCAATTGATTTTGCAAAGAAATCCTCCTAGAGCCGATGTTAGTTTCCCAAGGTAAAACTGCTTCATGCCCATATACCAACTAATATGGCGGCACTCGAGTAGATCCGTGACACGCCATCCGATAAGTCCATAATGAATCGGCTATTGTAGTATGCCATCGTCGCGGCTGTTCATCAATCTTCCGCTTAATTAATTTGATCAAACTCTTATTCGAAGCTTCTGCCTGTCCATTAGCTTGAGCATAATAAGGTGATGAATTCAATAACTTAATCCCCATACTGGCAGCAAATTGTTGAAACTCATCGGACACAAAAATAGACCCCTGATCGGTAGTTATAGTCTGAGGAATTCCAAACCGATAAATTATATGCTCCTTTACAAACTCAATCGCATCCTTGGACGTGACTTTCTTCAAAGGAATCACTTCTACCCACTTTGTAAAATAATCTATTGCCGCCAATATGAACTTATGCCCTTTACTTGACGGAGGATAAACCTGGCCGATCATATCAATTCCCCATCCTCTGAACGGCCACAGTTTGATGATAGGATTCATAGCCGATGCTGGTGCTCGCTGTATATTTCCAAACTTCTGGCAATCTTGACATCCCTTATAATATTTGAAGCAATCTTCCAACATTGTCGGCCAAAAATATCCTACTCTTCTCAATATCCACTTCATCTTATGAGCCGATTGATGAGTTCCACAAATACCCTCATGCACTTCACACATAACTACTTTGGCTTCTTCCAAATTTAGGCATCTCAGCAGAACCCCTTCAAAAGTTCGATAATATAATTCTTCATCAAGCAGCACATATTTAGTAGCCTTATACCGAAGTTTCCTAGAAACCGGTTGTGACGGATTTTGTAAATAATCAATTATTTCTTGTCTCCAATCATCGGTCTTATTCCGAATATCACTATCGGCTATTTCAACCTCAATCCGTTTATTCAACCGATAACTCAAAGCAATCTGTGCAAGATCATTAGCTTCTAAATTCTACTCTCTAGGGATATGATCCACCGATACCTGAAATCCGTCAACAAATCTCTGCATTCTTCATGATACAATCTTAAAATATCATCCCTGCATTCATATTCCCCAGATAATTGCTTGATCACTAATAAAGAATCTCCAACAATCTCTATGATATCGGCCCCGATCTCCTTTAAAAGTTGAAGTCCTTTCAGCACCGCCTCGTATTCTGCCTGATTATTGGTCCGATAGGGTTTAATTGTAAAGGCAAACTCAAAACTTGCCCCCCGAGGCGATATAATGACCAAGCCGATACCAGATCCATGCTTGCAAACCGATCCATCGAAAAATAAAGTCCACGGGATCGGCTCGACATAATCTTCATGAACCCCTCTGTGTTGCACAATGAAATTGGCCACTGCTTGTCCTTTGATCGCTTTAGCCGATTCATACCTCAAGTCAAACTCTGTCAAGGCAAAGATCCATTTACCAACTCACCCTTTTAACACTGGAGCCGATAACATATATTTTACCACATTGGCTTTACAAACCACTGTACACTCAGCCGATAGGATGTAATGCCTTAACTTTGTACATGAAAAATATAAACAAAGGCATAATTTCTCCACCGTAGGATATCTCGTTTCAGCATCCAAAAGCCTTCTGCTTAAATAGAACACGACTCGCTCCTTGCCTTCAAACTCTTGTATTAAAACAGATCCGATGGATTCTTCATCAGCTGATAAGTATAATTTGAACGGCACTCCTTTCTGCGGCGGAATCAGAACAGGTGGGGAACTTAAATAACTCTTAATCCCATCAAATGCCTTCTGCTGTTCTACCCCCCACACAAATTCTTGATCGTCTTTCAACTTCAACAATGGAGTAAAAGGCTCAATCCTTCCTGACAAATTCGATATGAATCTCCTTACAAAATTAACCTTGCCGATCAATGACTGTAGCTCTGTCTTGTTGCTTGGTGGTTCTGTATTCTTGATGGCTCTGATGCTCCGTTGACTAACTTCAATTCCTCGCTCATGAATCATAAAACCCAAGAACTGCCCAGCCGATACACCAAAAGCACATTTATTGGGATTCATCCTTAATCCGTATTTCTTTGCCCTTTCCAGCACTTTTCACAAATCGACTACATGGCTTTCATCACTCTTGGATTTAACTACCACATCATCGATGTAAATTTCCACTAATAAGCCGATGAGATCATGAAATATATAATTCATCGCCCTCTGATATGTCGCACCGGCACTTTTCAATCCAAACATCATTACTACCCACTCATATAAGCCGATAGCTCCAGGACATCGAAACGCAGTCTTATGTATATCTTCTTCTGCCATAAAAATTTGATTGTATCATGCATTGCCATCCAAGAAACTAATAATCTTGTGGCCTGACGCTGCATCCACCAACAAATCTGCTATCGGCATTGGGTACTCATCCTTGGGGGTAGCTTTATTCAAATCCCGGAAATCGATACATATTCTCAATTTTCCATTTTTCTTTTCCAACGGGATGATATTAGAAACCCACTCAGCATATCGGCATGGCCTTATAAACTTTGCATCATATAACCTCATGATTTCTGCCTTGATTGGTTCATACAACTCTGCTTTAAATCTCCTTGGAGCCTGTTTAAACGGCCGATATCCTGGTTTAATAGGAAGCCGATGTTCAACAATTGATCGGCTTAATCCTGGCATTTCATGATATTCCCAAGCAAAACAATCTCGATACTCTTTCAGCAATTCTATTAATTCTTTTCGAAATTCAGGACACAATCTTTTACTTATGTACGTCGGCCTTGGCCTATCTGCTGGTCCTATATCAATTTCTTCCAAATCATCAGCCGACGTAAATCCTTGTCCCAACTTCCCTTCGAACTCTTCAATGGTGCCCATCAGAGTAATAGTTCCGACCCGACTTGCCGAATCGGCTGTATCTCCCGACTGGTGATCTTAAGATAATCCCCTTCCCATACTTTTCCAGACAAACAATCGACACCATCGGCCTCCCAGATCGGTAAATCAGTCATTGCAATATTGGTCGATTGATCCGCCGGGATTACCTCAACTTGATCTCCCTGCCATTGTATCAAACACTGATGCATCGTCGAGGGCACACAACAGTTTGCGTGAATCCAATCTCTGCCAAGGAGTAGACTATACGATCCTTTTCCATCGATGACAAAAGGTGTGGTGGGCAATGTCTTGTTCCCCACTGTCAGTTCCACGTTTAACACTCCCTTCGTCTCCGATGGATTTCCGCCAAAGTCTTTTAGCACCATATTCATCTTGATCAAATCTTCAGCGGTTTTCCCCATCTTCCGATACGTAGCATACGGCATTAGATTCACAGCTGCCCCCCCCCCCCATCAACTAGCATCTTCGTCATCGGCTTCCCATTTACAAAACCCTTGATATATAATGGCTTTAAATGCCGATGCTTTGATTCCTCTGGCTTGTCAAATATAGCCTGATCGGGTTGCAGCGTTAACTGAGCAAAAATCTCTTCATTGCCCTCTTCATCAGATGAAAACGCTTTATATTCCCAAGGCAAAAAGAAGACCATGTTTGCCGGAGCCGATGGATCAACCTCATCGTTACTTTTCTTTACGCGCCATACCTGCTTAGTCCTCTTGTGACGATGACCGGCTTCCTTGTGATCTCGCTGTTGTTCTTCCTGTTGCTCTCGGTGTCGTAGCCGCTGTGCCCTTCTTTTCTGATTCTTTGTGAATATTCCGCTAGGACACCACTGAGGATTTTGGATCTGCTGTTCTTCATGTGATCCCTCTTCGTCAATCTCTTCAAAAAACTCTTCATGGATCGGCCCTAATCGGCTATGTACCGATGCTCTCCTTTCAAGCAGCCGATCTCGCGAAAATCCTTCATGCTCAAAAATTCGAGATCTCGCAACACCGCATTCAGGACAATCTCTGATCGACGGCAATCTTATCCCTCGTTCCCAGCAAAATTTAAAGAACGAGCAATCCCAATGTGGATTATATCTCTCCTCATATGACGAAGCCCGTTGTTCCTCTTCACGTCTTGAATATTTATCTATCAGCCGGGATGAAGTAATTCTAGATCTTCTAAATTCCCGATATCTTCCTTCATTGGCTTGATTTATCGATGATCCCGCATAAACCATATTCATGGGGAACGGATATCCATCGATCTTCATCGGCTTCTTGTCCTCAAACTTGATCCTTCCCTGTTCGACAGCCGATTGAATTTGTTGCTGAAAAACCTTGCACTCATTGGTTTGATGCGATATCGTATTATGCCACTTGCAATATCTCTTCTTCTTCAATTCTTCGGCTGTTGGAATCACATGATTTGGCGGAAGTTGTATCTGTTTCTCCTGCAGTAACAGATCAAAAATTCTATCGGCTTTATTGATGTCAAAGTCATATCGTTCTTCCTTGCCGATATCCTTCACCCACGGGCATGATACCGATTTCTTATTTCTAGCCCATTCCGCCAATCCAAGTTCAACATCGGATCCTTCATCATCTGAGTCCGATGAATAAACTTGCACCTGAGCAACCCTTCTCTGAAATTTATCCTTTTTTGCCTCTTGAAATCGGCTTTCATGAGCCGATACCTTCTGTACCAGGTGCGCCAGACTTTCGAACTCTTGTGATGAAAACCTCTCTTTAATTGGCACTAAAAGACCCTGGAAAGCCAAATCGGCTAGATGTCCGTCGCTCAGATTCAAACTGTAACATCAGTTTCTAACATCCCGAAACCACTAGACATATTCTAGTACCGTTTCGTCTGGCCTTTGCCTAACCGATGTTAAATCTGTCAGCCTCATCTCATGGATTCCAGCGAAGAAGTACTTGTGAAATTGTTTTTCTAGATCAGCCCATCCCCGAACTGAATTCGGTGGTAATGAGGAGAACCACATAAAAGCCAATCCAGACAATGACAAGGGAAAAATCTAACCCTCAGAGCCTCCTCAGCCGATGCTTCTCCACACTGTGCCAAGAATCGGCTAATATGCTCTACTGTAGATATGCTGTCCTGCCCTGAGAACTTAGAAAAATCTGGGACTCCATATCGGTGTGGTAATGGAACCCTGTCAAACCACTCTGGATACGGATGCCGATACATAAATGTTTGCTCCTTCGGTTTTATCCCAAACTATTCTCTTACTATTTCTGCGACCCTTGCCGATAAATCTTCTCTTGGGATTTCCTACTGATATTGTATGAGATATTCTCTCTGATAATTACCTGAATCGGCAACACCTCCTAGGTAATTCTGCTGATATCCCCCATAATAAGCCGTTTGATGGTATCCCGTAGGAATATCTTGTTGCCCCCAGCTTGGTTCTGCGAAAATAAATTCTCCGGTATGTCTTTTCTGGGGCCATAAGTAACTTGATTCGGCTCTATCTTTGGTGGGAGATAAACAGGACCTCGAGTAGGCTCTTGAGCAATCGATCCATCCATAGCCTTCTTGATGAGGTTATGCAGCGTGTTCACCAGGATACCTGATTGATTGATGAGCGCATGATGTACTGCGTCATTCACCATCTCCTGTCAGGGTTTTATTGGTGGACTCTCAGGTGGTGTACGGCTCGATTCTCCTACCAGGACTGGTTTTGGAAACTGAGCTTTTTGAATCGGCCCTTGTCGCGTCATGCCGAAAGATTCCAAGCAGAGTTTCTGAAAATTGGCCATATTTTGCTCGACTTGCTGTCTCTGCTCGTCTGTTCGATCCTCCATGCTGACCGGGATCACGTTGTCTGTTTTGATCTCTTTTCCGGCCATATCGAAATTCCGGGTCCCACCAGGCGTGCCAAAAACGTGTTGAACAATGCAATCGGCCTTAATTAATAAAAGATAACCTATCGGCTAGGCACTCCGATAGAACATTGCATGAACACCCATCGGCTTAACAAGGATAAATCTATCATTATCAATCTAGTAGATCAAGCTTAACTGATGCAGCACAGATTGATAATGATAAAAGAGCCTCGATGAGCCGATAGATCTAATGCAATCGTGATATGATATATGATAACTTATTGGCTATACATCCCGATAAAACGCTTGCATAACACCGATCAACCTAGCAGGAAAAACTTATCACGTAGTTTAGTAGGTCGAACCTAACCGATGCAGCACAAACTAATGATAAGTTACGCCCAGTAAGCCGATAAATCTATGCACGCGTGATGTGATATATCTACTCGGCCTATGAGGTCAAACCTAACTGATGCAGCCGTAGACAGAACAAATATATCGTGGTAAGCCGACTACCGTAGGCTGACTAGAATATTGGACCTAACCAAGGAAGTTCTAGCTGATACGGTAGTTGAGGTAACGAGACTTACCCTCTCGCAGGAGGTTGAACTTAACCGATGCAGCTCGGCTCAAGAAGCAAGAACCCGTTGAAAAGGGTGGCGATGCGCCGAAGTTTGTATTAATCTATTTGATGATTTACATAGTCCCCGGGCATACGTATTTATACCCCGAGTTGATACAGTCTTGATCAGATACGAAATCAGGAGTTTCCTATCTATAAAAGGAAAATTAACAAGACATGATCGGACACGAGATCAGGTTTCCTAAAAATTATTATCTCTGCCTAATTACAGATAGGATATTTAACCGCCTTCCCATGGTCTTCACGATCCTTTCCCAAACATGGCTTCCTCTGGATTAATCCCCGTTAATTGACTGTAATATCTCCTTAACCGAATTTAGTAAAGAACCGCACCAAATTTTGTCGTTAACACCTGCGCCCGCCACCACACTACCCTGGCCCAAGATCCACGCTGCGCCGCAGCCTACGCCCCAAATCCGCAACCGCCACGGCGGCTCCCCAACCCAAAGCCCTAGCCTCTCCGCCTCCTGCCCTAGCACCGCCACGCCGTAGTGCCATCGCCCTCTTGCTTCCCAAGCCACGCCACCCTACGAGATCACCACCGTCGCTCCTGGTCTCAGCCAAGCGCCGCTGCGCCCTGGCTGCTGTCACCCGGTTGTTGCCGTCATTGTTTTCGCCGCTGGTGAGCCCCATGCCCCCACCGATGCCTCTGTCCTTTCCCCATCATCGTCGCCATCTAAACCTGGCGCCGTCCCTCTTCTCCAGTCCGGTTGCCGTCGATCATCGCCTGTCCTCCTCGGTCGCCCCCGTGCCGGTCGTCACCTCTGCCGTCGGCCGTCGCTGCACGGCCGCCAGTCCTCGCCTCCCTTCCCTGTCCATGCGCTAGCGATGTGCCATGACAGAGCTCGGCAGCTCCTTTCCCTATGTGTGACATTTGGGGCCCGACGGCAATACCCTCGGTGACAGACAAGTGGGCCCCACACACAGTAACTCGACCCTCTGCAACCGTTCAATTATCTCGAGTCAATCCGGGCCCTTCAGTCTACATAGAAATCTCTAAATAAATCTCGGTTGTTTGATTAATTTTGATCTAATCTCAGCCCTCGGTTTCCTTTGAGTAGTCCTAGCCATCGATCCCTCATGATCTAATTAGAGCCTTTCGATTGTCATGCCTCTCCGGATGCTGACACGTCAGCCCTAGGCCGCCTCATCATCAATCCATATCAGTTGCCACCTCACCCTTTCTGCTCACGTCGCAGTCCACCTCACCAAGAGTCTGCCAACCCTGCCATCCTCTGTTCCATGGACTCAATCCACATAAGCCCAATCACTGCCAGTGGGTCCCATGTGACAGCAATTATCCAAATATTTATTTTAATCCAAAAATCCTGAGAATATTCTAGGGAATATTCTTTTCCAATTCTTTTCGGATTTTCTCTGAATTCAATCTTCCAGAAGTCATATCTTTTCCGTCCAAACTCTGATTTGACCCATTCTTCTTCCTAAATTCATCTAAAATCATGATCTACCTGTTTATTTACTTTTTATGTACTATTTATTTGGAGTTTCTTAGGGTTTTTCCTCATTTTGCGTGTAGTCATGTATTTCGCCGTTTCGGAAGGAAGCGAGGATTGAGGAAGAGTTAGAGAGGTCAAGCGAAGATTTTTCTATTGCAAGGCAAGTCACACGACAATCTTCTTGAGCATTTTGATCCCATTTGTGAAAACTATTTTGTTTCAACATTATTGCATGCAATGTTTTGGAATGACATTATTACGGGTATCTATTTATTATCCCAATATTCTTTGATTATGACAATGAATTGTTATTGATACCTTTACCTTGATACCCTGGGTAATTGATACTGACTAGCTAGATGACTATTTAATGATCTAGCTAGATTATTTTAGGTTTTGCTTAGCACTGCAAAGAAACTTTAGCGTCATTTTTATGTGGGGAAACTAATCAATCACTTATGGTTAATTAATGTTTAAATGGCTATACTTTCATGACAGTTAGTCATGGTTGGTTAATTAATTGTGTCAACTAAAACTTGACTGAATGGTGGGTTGTGAGCACATGGAAGGTTGTTGATGCCAGAGGTGCTCATGACATTTCAGGACTGGTTCGCAGGCTACTTGTTGCAAAGCAATACCGTACTAACCACAAGCCAAAATGGGCAACGACTAGACTTGTAGTGTAGCATGTCCCAGCAGGAGGCACCACAGTGTGTTTAGTTGATAGGTAGTAGTGTCAATAAATTCACTATGGCAATGACAATAAGCCCATGTTTGGGAGCCAAGAATTTCTCTAGCTTGGAGGTTGGGCCACCTCTACTAGGGACTTGGCCGGTACTCTTTCTGTTGGGTGTGTTATGCGAAGGCTCCTATCACAATCTCTATATAGGTACTTCCAGGTATCACGACGCATGGCTGACATGATGTTGAGATTGTGTCTTGTGGGTAAAGTTGTACACCTCTGGCCAAAGTAAAACTATTTGAATAGCCGTGCCCACGGTTATGGACAAGCCTAGCAATGTTTTCTATGATTAGTCCCACACTACTTATTAATGGTGATAAATGATGGAATTTGATAGCTCTAGCTTGGAGGGTTGTGGTTTCGGGCCTGAATTGCGTTGGAGCATTGTTCAGAGATTGGTTCAATGTTGATAATAAATAAACTATACCTTTTTTAATGTTTTTTAAATGCAAATGTTTTAAAGGTCATTTATGCAAATAAGCCATACTATGCCTATCCTATGGAATCCTGTTGCATTATTTTGCATTCCTAGTGTGGCTTGTTGAGTACGGTGGGTGGTTCTTAGTCTTGCATTATAGCAATCATCAAAGAGAAGATTTGCGAGAAGAAGTTTGGTGTTTGGCTTATACCCCAGTTGAGCTGTCTGTGGCTTGGTGTTGAAGCTACGCAAGTTGACATTCTGCTGCTGATTTATTCTGTGTGAGGACTAAGTGCCTTTCTGTAAGTATTTATCATTATTTGTTTTGGTTATGTTTATCAAATTGTCGATTTATGTACCTCTCCTGATTCCTGGACGAGGATTCATTGCACAAATTAGCTTTGAAAATTTTGGTGAATATCTGGGTGTGACATTATCTAAATTATTTTCTTGAGTAAAAGCTTGGTGCTCCCACATGTCAAAGGCTAGGAGCACTTGGTCATCTTCCTTCTCGCACGGAGCGCGAGGCCGAGCACCTGGCACATGACGCTGGCAACAAGGGCCCGAACGAGCTCCCTCTGGGGCTCAGGTCCTCACCAGCGGCGAGGTCCGGTGCCCCGATTGCCCGCGGCAGCATGGTGGGTTAAGCTCTAGAGGCAGCACGCTAAGGTACGGAAGGCCAAACAGTGGTGGTGCGGAGATTGCGACAACGAGGCGTCACAATAGGGTGCAATACTACCGGCGGAGGAACTAAGGGGAGTGAGGGAGTAGTCGGCGAGAGGGCTCACCGTGCGGCAGCTGGGAAGCGGCACAATCCGGTTTGAACTCAAGGCGGTGATGAAACAGGGCATGGCGATAGGGCACGGTCTGAGCAAGGAGATGACAAGGTAATGGATCGTCCGACGGCGGTGGTGACGCCTCCTCCGGTCCCGGTGGCCGCCTCCTCTTGTGTGGCGACATGGTGCCACGGTCTTCCAATGCTCTCGATGTGATGGCAATGCAATGGCAGGGTGACATGGGCGGTGGCGGTTCAGTCCAGCGTGGAGCGGTGAGCTCCGCTCTATGGGACGATGAAGAGCAGCGGTGGAGGAGAGCTGTGAACGGGGTGGAATTCGAGGACGATTGGGAGCAGTGTGTCAGCTGGGCCCTTTATAGATGCGAGTGGCGGAGCCATTAGGCGCTGCGGCGGCTAGGATGGGGTGGCAGGCAAGGACAGGGTTGGTGGCGCGGTTAGGCGGTGCGTGAGGGCGCAGACGTTTGACGAACCATCAATCCATGGCAAGGTTCTGAGGCGTGACTTGGCTCTGACTACTGGTCCGTGCGGTGTGGCATAAGGGGCGAATGGCGGAGCGATGAGAGGCAGACGCGTGGCTCGGTGCACTCCTCCACCTTAATGGGGCGGCACGCACGTGACCGAGGGGATGGGGACCCGACGGGGCCAGTGAGTACGAGCAACATCAGCAGCTAGAACTCAGGCGTGGGCGGCGGGGTAGGCTAGGCGTAGGCAGAGGGAGATGGGCCATCGCATTGCGTTGCCATAATGGCCGATGGCGACAGGGGATGGGCACTGAGGTCATGGCCAGTGCAGGCAAATGGCTGAGCGATGAGACGGCATGGCCATTGTAATGGCGGTCATGGTGCGTGCGCCGATGAGACGGGGCAAGGGGGAGGGCATCAGCGGCATGGGCGGCGGCGTGATTGGGTCGCACTGGAGGCGAATTGGCTCATCGTCCCGTCGGCAAGGCGCATGGGTGCGGGCAGGGTGCGGTGCGTGTCTGGCCCAGGCGGATTGGGGAAGATGGCCAGCTGAACGGCTTCACGTGGATGCCCATCGAGTAGAGACAGAGACTAGCAGGTGGGGCCAAGCAGGAGGGAAAACGGGTGGGCACACACGCACAGGCGGGCGGGCGGACAGCGGTGGTGGCCTGACTCGGCATCTCCCGGGCCACGGGTTGGGCCACGCCGATCGGTTCACTGAGGTGGGCTGAAAAAAAAGGAAAGAAAGGAAAGAGAGAGGAAGGGGCTGGCCTGGTAGGGAGAAGAGAATGGTTTTTAGTCCAAGGATGATTTGGCAAGGCCTAGAGGCTGAGATTTTTCCAAGGAAATAAAAAGAAGGTTTTTGGGAGGAAAACCCTAGGCCTTTAACATAATTTTTCATTAGGGTTTGGGATGGGTTTAAGATGCTAATTAATTTTTTTATATTGGCACTGGCAAAAATAAAGATGGAACTCCAGAATATCCACAATGATGCTGTTTTTCAAAAAAAATTTGTTCGTTCCAATTCTTAGTTTCTGATTTTTATTCCCAAATTTTCAGGATGTTACAAACCTACCCCCCTTACGAAAATCTCGTCCTCGAGATTGCTTACCGGTCTAGTGAAGAGATGGGGATACTCCATCTTCAAGAAATCTTCTCGCTCCCATGTGGCCTCCTCCTCGAAGTGGTTGCTCCATTGCACCTTGTACATACTACCCGAGAACGGGTTCTTTGTTCAGCTTCTTCTAGGATCCTGGTCGGTTGTTCGGGGTAGGTCAAATCTTGGCGTAACTTCGTCGTCTCTAGTGGCGCTTGTTCCTCCGGCACGCGAAGGCATTTCTTTAGTTGTGAGAAATGGAAGACCGGATGAATGTCGGCGAGGGTTTCGGGCAACTCAAGCTCATAAGCAACTTGCCCTCACTGGCCCACTATTGGGAATAGGCCAACGTATCTTGGTGCCAACTTGCCTTTGCCCTTGAACCTCTTCATACCTTGCAATGGCGATACCTTGAGGTAGATGAAATCTCCAACCTTGAATGTCAGCTCCCGCCGACGGGTGTCAGCGTAGGTCTTTTGCCTAGCCTGAGCTGTTTTCAGTCAGTCTCTGATCAGGCAAACCTTCTGTTTAGCTTCTTTTACAATGTCCAATCCAAACACTGCTGCCTCCCCAACTTCGGACCACATGAGCAGGGTGCAACACTTATGCCCAAATAATGCGTCGTTAGGCAACATCTTCAGGCTCGCCTAATTTATTGTAGGAGAATTCTGCGTAGGGCAAGCTGTATCCCAATTGGTGGTGAAATCCAATGCACATGCCCATAACATATCCTCCAAAGTTTGATTGGTCCTTTCTGTCTATCCGTCTGCCTGAGGGTGGTATGCAGTGCTAAAGGCCAAGTGATTTCCCAGGGCCTCATGGAATCTTTCTCAGAAGTGGGAGGTAAATTGGGTGCCTCGATCCGAAATGATCCGCTTAGGTACTCCGTGCAGGCACACTATCCTGGACATAAACAACTCGGCTAGCTTGGCCACACTGCAGGTGGTCTTGACTGGTATGAAATGGGCAACTTTTGTTAGGCGGTCTATGATCACCCAGATGGAGTCATAACCCGACGTAGTCTTAGGCAACCCAAAAATTAAATCCATCCCAATCTCGTCGAACTTCCACTCGGGAATTTGTAAGGGTTGCGAGAGTCCGGCAAGGTGTGGATGCTCTGCCTTGACTCTCTGGCATACGTCGCATATAGCAAGACATTCTGCCATGTCTCTCTTCATGCATGGCCACCAGTATGCCTATTTTAGATCCTGGTACATCTCGGTGCTACCCGGGTGGATAGAATAGGCCGAGTCATGAGCTTCCTTAAGGATCAGCTTGTAGAGGCCATTTGTCGATGGGACAAACAAATGATCCTTGTACCAAAGTACTCCTTGTTTGTCTAGTTTGCACTCGGCCGCCTTTCCTAGCCTTAATCTGCCCTTGATCTCAATTGCTTCAGCATCCTCTTGTTGTGCTTCCTTGATTTGCCTAGGCAGTAGGGATTATATTTCCTGGAGCCACTAACGCTAGGTTAAGATATGCTATGTCTACTTGCAGGCTAGACGGTAACCTTTGGGTTTCCAAGAGACAACAGGCTGGCTTGCGGCTGAGGACATCTGCTACTACATTGCCCTTGCCGGGGTGGTAATGGATGTCTAGGTCATAATCCTTGATTAATTCCAACCACCTTCATTGTCGTAAGTTTAGGTCGACCTGGGTGAAGATATACTTGAGGCTTTTGATCAGTGTAGATATTACAATGGTTCCCAATTAGGTAGTGCCTTCAGATTTTGAGGGCATGAATGACCGAGGCCAACTCGAGGTCATGTGTAGGATAATTTTCTTCGTGCGGCCTCAATTGCCGGGATGCGTAGGCTATTACTTTGCCTTCTTGCATTAGCACACTCCCTAATCCTTGCAGAGACGCATCACAATAGATCTCAAAGTCATTTTTGATATTCGATAGGATGAGAATGGGGGCGGAGGTGAGTTTGGCCTTGAGTTAGTCGAAGCTACCTTGGCATTGGGCGGTCCATTCAAACTTCTTTTCCTTTTTGAGTAGCTGAGTCGTCGGGCGGGCTATCTTAGAAAACCCTTCAATGAATCTACGGTAGTATCCTGCCAAGCCCAAGAAGCTCCTTACTTCGGTCACTGTCATGGAGGCTCTCCACTGGGTTACTGCTTCAACTTTGGACAGGTCTACTGCCACTCCTCCTGTGGAGATGATGTGCCCTAAAAAGCTTACTTCCTTAAGCCAAAAGTCACACTTGCTGTACATGGCGTACAGTTGGTGTTCCCGCAGCTTATCCAATACCAATCTTAAATGCACGGCAAGCTCTTCTTCTGTCTTGGAGTGGACCAAGATATCGTCGATAAATACAACAATGAATTTGTCTAGGAACTCCATGAATACCTTATTCATCAAATTCATGAAGTAGGCTGGGGATTTGTCAGTCCAAAGGACATAACTAGAAACTCATATAGGCCGTATCAGGTAGAGAAGGCAGTCTTGGGTATGTCTTCTGGTTGAATTTTCAGTTGATGGTAGCCTAAGCGCAGGTCTATCTTTGAGAATACGCATGCCCCCTGGAGTTGATCGAAAAGATCATCAATCCTTGGGAGGGGGTATTTGTTCTTGATAGTAACCTTGTTCAAGGCACAATAGTCTACGCACATCCGTTGGCTACCATCCTTCTTCTTAACGAAGAGCACTAGGGCTCCCCACGGGGATGAGCTAGGCCAAACAAATCCCTTGGCTTGGAGGTCTCGGATATATTCTTTTAGCTCTTCTATTTCATTGGCCGGCATCCTATAGGGCCTTTTGGATAAGGGTGCCATACCAGGGATCAAGTCAATGACAAATTCAATGTCCCTAGCTGGCGACATGCCTGGGAGTTCTTATGGGAATACATCCGGGTATTCCAGGACTACAAGGGTTTCTTCTAGGAGCTGGTTGAGTTGGTTGTTCCTCGAGCCGTTGCCCACCTACTTGGGTAGTCCTACTTTAATCCTAATTTGCCCTTGGTCTAGATGATTTAGGACTAACTCCCTTTGGGCACAGTCAATTATTCCTTAGTTCCGTCTCAACCAATCCATCCCTAGAATGACATCCAGGTGCTGGGAGGGAAGGATCATAAGGTTTGTGGGAAAAACTACCCCTTGTAGGAGAAGTGGGACTCTCTCACAAACCCTAAACACATGAAGGTCTCCCCCAGGAGAGTGTATGATCATGGGTTTTGGTAAATCAATGATTTCCAATTGATGCTTCCTAAGGATTTTTGGCGATATAAAAGAATGTGATGCTCCGAATCAAAAAGCACGAGTATAGGAATGGCATGGATAGAAAACATACCAATCAGGACGCCTTGTTCGTCCTGTGCCTCTTCGATGTGGACGTGGTTCACACGTCCCCCTTGCAATAGAAGTCATGGTCCTCATCTTCACTGGGGTCTGCTAGGTTACACAGGGCGCGGCCGGAGTGGTCGTACTCCTAGCAGGTGTTGCCTCGGTCGGCAATCGAGCTAGTGCAGCCTGGCGCTAGGGGCATTCCCTGATGAAATGGCCCCTTTCTCTACACTGGTAGCAGTTGAGGTTGTTTGGCCCTGGTGCAAGGATGGTGGGAGCTGGTGTGCGGAACCCTAGGATTTGGGGGCAAGCCGCCAGTGTGGCGGGTGCTGGAGTGGTGGGGTGGTGTGAGATACACTGGCCTCCAGCTCTGTTGAGTAGTACTCTTGAACCTTTGTCCGCTTGGTTGTTTGCTCTAGAAGACGGCCACCTTACACTTCCTATTTGCTTCCACCTTCCTATTGTCCTACTCAGACTTCAGTGCCTTGTTCGCCATGCTCTGGCAGCTAGCGTGGTCTTGGATAATCAGGGGTCCACACAAGGTGTCATTCAGCCCTCCAAGAAACTTATCAATATTTTCCTCTTCATCAGGGATATCAAGGGGGGCATAACGGGCCAATTGAGTGAACTTTTTCAGATAGCCCTGCACGCTCAGGTTGTCTTTTCTGAGGGTCCTGAATTCATCCCTTTTCATCTTCATGATGGCGGCGGGTACAAAGTTCTCATGGAACACCGCCGTGAATTCTGCCCAATCAGGCTCTCCTGCTTCATCTTCCCGGGAGGCCTGGTAGGCTTCCCACCAGTCGCTAGCTGGATCATCCAGCTGACTGGAGGCAAAGTGAACCTTGTCCTCATCTCTGGCTCGAATGAGATCCAGTTTCTTCTCAATCATGCAGATCCAGTCCTCTGCTTCAAGCGGCCCCTCCGCTTCAGTGAATACTAGCAGCTTCGTCCTCATCAACTCGCCGTAGTTGGATGGGCCGCGATTTGCCTGAGCATCTTGTCCTGCCTACGCAGTCCGCCTACCTTGAGTGGAATGATTGCCAAACACATAGAGGTTGGCCAAGGTCTGCATAAGCTGATTCTAGGTGGCAAGGAGTTGAGCTATAGAGGGGTCAGCAGGGGGTGGAGAAGGAGTTGGTTCATCCTTGTGTGCAATTCCAAATCCTGATGCCCTGGTGTTCACCATCTGAGAAAAAGAGAGAAGAAACTTAATGATTGTGGGGGCGTTAAGGTATTCCACTCATCTGCTTGCTTGGCTTATTTAGCGATGTATGCAAACCATGTTTTTAGCACACAAAAACAAGAGGATCTGATAATAATAGATAAAGGCTGTACTAGCACAAAGCCTACGTACAGACTAGACTTCTGCTGCTCACAGCTCACAGTAGAAGGGTATCACATACGCCAATACATAAACATGGATGATAGTACTACCTCAAGTGCTCATAGTGCGTAGTTTGAGGTGATACACACAAAGCTAAGTCTGCCTGACGCATATCTAAGGGGAGTGGGTTGAAAGGGCCCACTGTCCAAAACACTGCTAAAGCGGCGCCATGACTAAGGATGTACTATAGTCCTAGTCTACTCACTCAGCACACCATTGCTAGCTGCAGAAGCTAGTGCAGCGATGATGAAGCGGAGCTCCCTAGTCCTACGAGGGGAAAGGCTGCGGCTGTGGCTGGTGTCCTAGTCTAGGCCATAGCTGGAGCTGGAGCTGTCAGAGAGGTAGTCCTGGTGGGCACGGCCACGTCCATGGCTGCGTCCATGACCACGACCACAAGCCGATGCCTCCTGGTAGTGCGTCAATGGCGAAGGGAGGACAGGTGGCGCCACTAGAATGGTTGGCTCAGTATCTGACACGTGTGGCTCCACCTCCTGAGGCTCCTCTGAGGACCCTGAAGAGATGCAGACCGAAGCAGGAGTCGACTCCAGCTGGGCGGCTGCAACCGCAAGTCCCTCCAGTGTGGCGGCACGGGAGGAACTGGCCTCCTCCCTCGTGGTAGAAGCTGGAGCTGAGTCATAGACCACAACTGGTGTTGAAGTTGGCAGGCGAGCTACCACCGTGCTAGCGGCGGCCACAAGGGTAGTCTCCTTAGCTGAGCGTGGGGGCGATCCGATACCCAACCATGGAGCTACGACTGTCCCAAAAAGGAATGAGGACAGCCCTAACACAGGCACTGGTACAGGTGTGGGGTGCAGTACCGGTGTGGTCATCGCGGCTAAAGTTGCAGGCTCCCCACCTGGTGCCCTAAAGGTGTCTAGGTAGACCGCACGTGGAGTCTCGGTGAAGGCTGGTAGGGTACCTGTGAAGACATTACCATCCCAAGGCAAGAATGGTGTGCGCCTGGTGAAGACATTGCTGCTCCTAGAAGGGAATGGCGGCTATGGGTCTGGAGTCGGTGCAACTGCTAGGGAAGCTATCGAAGTGGAGACGACCTCGAAGACCGGTGCTACCTTTGAAGTAGCAAACACCGGCACAAAGCCGCGGGCCAGCGGGCCTGGTGGTCACGGGAAGCATGTGGCATGGTACCTGGCGAAGAACAGGTATAGGGGCGTCGGTGTCGGAGTGCCAACCGGTGTCGCACCCAAGGCAAAAGCTGGTGTAGGGCCCAAGACGGCCGGTTAGGTAGTCGGCGTAGAAGCTGGTGCGGGAGGCTACACAGTCGGTGGAGCCAGAGCCTGAACGAGTAGTGGTGCCGCGAGGGTCAAAGCAGGCGGCAGGGTGGAAGCTGTGGCAGTTGCTGGTGCAAGAGTCGGCATAGCCGTCGATGTAGAGGTCGGAGCAGCTGTCGGGGTGGTCATCGGTGCAGATGTCAGTGCAGCTATCGGGGTGGTGAAAAGTGAGGTCCGTGCTGCTGCCTAAGTGGCTGCCTTGGCAGAAGCCTGAGCTACATCATGGCACCCCTGACGTGCCTCCGTAAGTCAAAGCTCTAAGTCCCTGATGCGCTCACCTCGGTGGAGAGCGCGGAGGGACTCGTAGCATCCCTCAAGCTCCTCCAAAGCTAAATGTGTGTGGTAGAGGTGACCGCGCACCACGTCTGACTCCATCAGTGACTCCCAAGCCACATAGCCATCGCGGTGGTCCATCTGAACCAATGATTTTTAAAATAAAAATGAGTTAGAGAAGGAGAGAATGACCTTAGAGGATGAGGAGTAAACGGGACCTAGAAGTTAACTTTGGACTTAGTTTGTATTTTTCTAAAAACATGCGGCAAAGGACGGTTCCCTAAGGCTCAACGCTACGGTTTTAAGGGAAGGACGCCATTGGTCAAGTGCTACAGTCGAGATGGCTTTGATAACAAGTCTATCGGCCCCCGGTTTTTAAGACCGAAAACCTCTCATGCATTGCGTGCCAAATCCCTGGAATCAGTAGTTTGACACACGCATAGCACAACTGGTACCATTGCATACAACGTCATAGAGACTTACATTCACTTAGTGATTACAAAAGGGGATTACCCATGTAGGGCCCCAAGTAAACATAACCAACCGAATTAGGGTAAACTAGCAAAAGACAAGGTACGGTAGCGGAAGCTTAAGCGGCAGCGGCCCTGCATTAGTCCACAGGTGCTCGACTAGCAACTTACATCCTATGGTGCCTCCTTTGGTTCTTCGTCCTCCTAACGGATCTCGGACGGTTCGCCACCAGCATCTATTTCTAAAAAGGGGCATTGAGCAATGGTGAATACATAGAGTACTCGCAAGCTACCACTACAATATGATTTAATGCACCTAGGGTTCAAGGGAGGCTGGGGTGATTTGCACAAAGCCAATTTTCGCAATTCATTTCACAAGCCTATGAACTAGCCATTTTATCAAACCATGGTGTTAAGATTGAAGTTGTTTAATCCACGGGGGTTGGGTCCACCTTGCCAATTCTCACTTGGTTCGGTTTAGCCCCATGCCTAATTAATCATCCATGTCCCAACCACATTACCACGTTCCAAACAAGCTCCCATTTCCATCCATCCTTTGCCTAGCCAAATTTTTAGGAAAATTGAGAGTCTAGTCAAGACTAGTACAAGCCCTGATGCTCCTTTAATAGCGTGCACAGCTATTCGAATAGTTTGGTTTTACTCACACTGCAATGGATGTACGCTTTACCCGCAACCCATGATTCTGCCCAACACATGAGCCTAGCCCCAACACATGAGGCCTGTCATAGCCTGGTCTTTCAGTTCCCCTCGTGTTGCGGCACCCGCTTCAAGGACTGTAAACCCTCATGCACCCAACGCCTCGAGCTAGTGGTGAGAGGAGTCCTGGAACCTAAGAAATCTAGGAAGTACACTATATATATACTTAGGGTGTGTTTTAAGTTTAGACGTCAAGCATCTTCCAATAATTCAACACTTCACAACATCATACTCTTCATGTGCAGAACCAGCCATGACTGGGGTGCCGCCCCACTCGGGTCACCTAATCCTCCAGATCTATACCCATATGAGAGATGCGGTCGTACTCAATTCATTTCCTGCCTATTTTCTTGACTCGGTCCTTAACTAACCAAGGTCGGCTCTAGCCTTTACCAGAACCACCCAAATCATTCCATGCCGCCCCAGTCGAAAATGGTTTTGTTGCTTAGTTTTTGGCTTTTGCAAACAGTTCCTTGTGTGACTCGCAAGTGGCATTTTATGTCCCCATTCAGATATTAATCATAAAAGTACAAAAATTCTAATAAGCAACACTAAGCCTTGTCAATACTTGACTTGCGTAGGTAAAATAATATACGACATCAAGGAATATGGAACAATATCAAGGAATGGCTTAAAATGACAATTTAGGTACGCGATTTCAATATAGCATGCAATTTATTTGTAAACAAAATATTTTCACAATGGGTACAACATGTTCAAGGAGGAGGGCGTGATGACTTGCCTTGCTCAGCTACAGCAACTTCCTCCTCTGCGTCAAGAGATTCATCGTCGCAAATATACCCAAATCGGCTGTGGCGACTATTAACCTCTAGGTCGATATACTAAATAATAAGGGATAAATATAAAGAGAAATGAGAAAATGCCAAACCAGTGCCATTGGGTAGATCTTGCTTTTAGATGAATTTTGGTGAAAGTTTCACTCAATTTGGACTTAAAATGAGGAAGCTATGGGCTTTAGAAGATTCAAATTTGAATTAAATCGAATTAATAGAAAAATTGCACTGTTGGGATATTCTTCTAATTATCCGAATTATTTTCTTGAGTAAAAACTTGGTGCTCTCACTAACAGGCAGGCCCTGGGGATAAAAGAAAGGGGACCCAAGGGGGCTGCCCACTGTCACTGACAGGTGGGGCCGAGGCCCTGGTCAACTGAGTCAGCCTCGGCTGGTTAGGGCTCGGGGCCCACCGGTCAGTGACTCAGGATGAGGGGTAAGCTGAGTCCACTAAGGCTGGTAGGGTCCACATGTCAGTGACACATTTCTTTAAATCGGTTTTAAATTAGTTTTACTAATTACTGTGGCCCACATGGCAGCCACAGGGATTAAGGGGTCTGTGGAGGCCATGGGCCCCGAGTACCTCATCACAAGCATATGGGCCACTCGGATAGAGGATGGGCCGAGTCTTGTAGTTAGAGATATAGTAGCACCCGGTAGATTTTGCCTTGTACAAAAAGGAATATACAATCTTAGCCGGGTAAGATGTATCTCTAAGAAGGAAATCACTTGGCCGTATCCGGCTGGGATTCCTATCTTGTACCCTTGCCCCCCAGTATATAAGGGGAGGCAGGGCGCCCCTTGAGGGCAGAACGACACAGAAGATCACTGATCGACATAACTCCTCAGAGGAATAACACCACAACTGGACGTAGGGTATTACCTCACATCGAGGGCCTGAACCAGTATAAAATCTCTTTGCGTTCCTCTGCAATCCACCGAGTTTCCCCTTGCCGAGTAGCCCTATAGTTCTATTGCCGGTGTAAAACATCGACAGTTGGCGCACCAGGTAGGGGCTCTGGCGAGTTTCACATCTACAAGCTCGATGGATCTAGCAACCAGAATCGACGGCGACGAGTTCTCTCCTGGAGACAAAATTTCTTTCGGAAGCCTCAATTTCATCGCCGACCAAATTGGCAACCTTACCTTGGCCGAAGCAGATCCAATCCAACCGGCCGAGGAGCCATCCGACGTTGCGCCAGTTGGCCCACAGGACGCCGCAATATCCTTCAACGATCTACTGCGGCAGTCCTTCACTTCGCCGAGCATTGGGACAACTCTTTCCTTCGGCGTCCGACTTGAGCCAACCCGGGTTGGGCCAAGAACGGGAGAGATCGTCAATCTCCTTCACGGATTCGGTGACACTGCGGATCTACATCCCACACAACAGACCCGATCTCCTGTGATTCAGTTTGGACACGGCCAAGTGCCGTTTCAGATTGGATCTAGCGAGGTCGGAGTCGTTCTTACTCCGATAAACTACTCGGAGTCCGACTCCAAGTCGGATAACGGTTCGAACGCTAGTTCGGACTCCAGTCTGGCGAGTTTTCTCCTCCCCCGCGAGATCTTCATGGCTTCAACACCACCACCCGAGGTGCGCCGACTACAAGAGGAGCAATAGGAGGAGGCGCGCCGACTGCGACAACAGGAGGAGGCTGACCGCGAGGCTCGCAATGACAGGCTACGCAAGGTTGGGCGAGCAGCTCAGCATCAGATTCTCCAGACTAAAGTCGGCGATCACGACATCTTCGTCACACCACAACAGAATGTCGTGGCCGCTGCAACCTTGCTGGATACGCTCTAGCTCGGGCCTGATCACCAGGCCACTCCAACTATCGCTAAGATCAAGGTGATGATTATGACCGCTGCCTGCCAGCAACAACAGCAGCAGTCGGGTGACACTATAGTACCGACTAACCGGTCGGGATCTCCAGTGGCGGGTTCATCTACATCAGCACGGCACCGGGCGGATGGCTCAAGTTGGCCGCGCGAGGAGTCGAGGCAAACGTCACTCAGCAACACCGACAACGACAACCGCGGCGTCACTAGTATGACCACTGGCCCAACCAAGATCTCCGAGAACACCTACAACACGACCTCCGCCACACCATCAACGCCTGGCGCCACGAACGACAAGAGGACGAGCGCCGCCGACTGGAGGACGAAAACAAGCGCTTCGGTCTCCATCACGAGCTGTTTAACCGCCGTGGTCGAAGCCCGAGCCCTCATGAAGACGAAGGCATTCCAGCTTTCACCCGGGAGCTATAGGACGTCGACTGGCCGACTAGCTTTAAGCCCACAGGAATTGCAAAGTATGATGGCAAAACAAATCCCGAGTCCTGGCTCACCGTATATACCCTGGTAGTTCGAGCTACTGGGGGCGACCACAAAGCCATGGCTAACTACCTCCCAGTCACGCTAGCCGACTCGGCGAGGACATGGCTGACAGGGCTCCCGAGGCGGTCGATCAATTCCTGGGGAGAACTCAGGGAGTGGTTCATCGCCAATTTTCAGGGAACCTACGAGAGGCCATCTTCCGAACACGATTTGTATCAACTACACCAGAAGAAGAACAAGTCTCTACGTAATTTTATCAAGAGATTCTCCAAGAAGCGCAACAAGATCCCAATGATCAGAGACAAGCCCGTCATCGCCACCTTCCGCAAGGGAGTAAAGGACGCCCTGTTCATCACGAAATTCACTCGGAAGCCACCATCCTCTGTCTGGGCTCTTTTTGACATGGCAAACAAGTATGCCGACTCGGCTAAAGTGGTCGCGGAGGCCCTCAACGAGAAAAAGGAGTCCTGACAGAAAGAACAAAAGGCGAAAGCTAACGAGCCATCTCAAAACAAGACCGGCAGTCGCAAGCGGAAGTCGGACAACAAGGTGGGCAACATGGAGCGTACTCGGTCGCGGCCCCAGCGGAATAACGACTACCAGAAAGTCATGAGTAGGCCATGCCCCTTCCACCCCAAGGGCAAGCATGCGGCCAAAGACTGCTACATGCTTAAGAAGTTTGCCTCCGAGCAGGCTTCATCGTCTGGCACCAACAAGGACAAGGACAAGCCAGACTCAGGCCCGGCCGACGATTTTCAAGATCCTCAAGCAGAGCTCAATCACATCCCGGAGGGCTGCTCGCGTACGAGTCCAAGCAAAAACAGAAGCTATCTGCACATGACGTTAACACGGTCTCTACGGCGGACACCCCCCAGTACCTACGCTGGTCAGAGATGGCCATTACATTCAATCGCGCAGATCACCCAGATCAGGTCTCGCACCCAGGACGCTATTCACTCGTCCTGGACCCGGTTGTCAAGAATATCAAGTTGAAGAAGGTGCTCATAGACGGAGGCAGCGCGCTCAACATCCTATTCGCCAAGACTCTGGATGAGATGAAGATTCCTCGTTCAGATCTGTGGCCGAGTACGGCGCCCTTCCATGGGATAATTCATGGCCTCTCTTCAACACACTCGGGCAGATTACTTTGCCGGTAACCTTCGGCACACAGGATAACTTCCGCACAGAAAACATCTGCTTTGAGGTCGCTGACTTCGAGACTGCGTACCATGCCATACTCGGACAACCGGCGCTCGCCAAATTCATGGCGGTACTGTATTATACATATATGGTGCTCAAGATGCCAGGGCCAGCAGGAGTCCTCTCCCTACGCAGCGATGTCAAGCAAGCCTTCACCTACGAGAAGGAGAGTTGCGAATTGGCTCAATCACAAGAGGCGGCAGTAGGGCGTGACAACATCCAGCACGCCGTCACGGCAGAAGTCGAGCAAGATCCAGTTCTGGCCAAGAAAACAGCGAAGTCGGGAATTTCAGCGGACTCGAACACAAAGAAGATCCCCCTGGACCCTTCCGACCCCTCCAAGACCGCTCTAGTTAGGACCAGACTCGACCCCAAATAAGAAGACGCGCTCGTCACCTTCCTCCAAGCCAACAAGGATATCTTCGTGTGGAAACCGTCCGACATGCCGGGCGTACCAAGGGAGGTGATCGAGCATGCCCTAAACGTGAAGACAGACGCCAAGCCAGTCAAACAATGGCTGCGCCGCTTTGCTCAAGACCGAAAGGATGCTATCCGGGAGGAGATTACAAAGCTTCTCGCAGCCGGGTTCATCAAAGAGGTCTATCACCCGGATTGGCTGGCAAACCCAGTTCTGGTCCAGAAGAAAAACAGTAAATGGCGCATGTGCGTCGACTACACCGATCTCAACAAGGCGTGCCCCAAGGACCCGTTTGGTTTACCAAGAATAGACCAGGTGGTGGACTCAACTGCAGGGTGCGACCTTCTTAGCTTTCTCGACTGTTACTCGAGATACCACCAAATCAGCTTGAAAGAGGAGGATTGTCTCAAAACATCTTTTATCACGCCGTTTGGAGCGTACTGCTACATCACCATGCCGTTCGGTTTGAAAAATGCTGGAGCAACGTATCAACGGGCAATTCAGCGGTGTCTACACACTCAGATCAGGTGCAACGTGGAAGCGTATGTCAACGACGTGGTGATCAAGACTAAGTCCAACGAAGACCTCATCGCTGACCCGGAAGAAACCTTCCTCAATCTTCGAAGATTCAAGATGAAGTTGAACCAGGAAAAATGCGCCTTCGGTGCGCCATCCGGCAAGCTACTCGGCTTCATCGTCTCACATCGCGGCATCGAGGCCAACCCTGAGAAAGTCAACGCAATAATGAACATGGCTCCCCCGACTAACCAGAAGGACGTCCAGAAACTGAAAGGCTGCATGGCGGCACTCAGCCAGTTTATTTCCCGACTGGGCGAACGGGATATGCCCTTTTTCAAATTGTTGAAGAAAGCCGACGACTTCCAGTGGACTCCCGAAGCCCAGCAAGCCTTCGAAGACTTTAAGAAATTTCTCACATCACCCCCCGTGTTGGCGTCACCCATGCCCCAAGAACCGCTAATGCTATATCTGGCGGCAACTACTCAGGTAGTCAGCACGGTTCTGGTGGTCAAGCGATCCGAACTGGGTCACATCCAAAAAATACAACGGCCAGTTTACTTTGTCAGCGAGGTCCTCGCCCACTCAAAAACGAGATATCCACAGGTCCAAAAGCTACTTTACGGCCTACTCATCACTCTCCGGAAGCTGGTGCATTATTTTCAAGCACATCAAGTCACGGTGGTCACATCGTTTCCACTCAGGGATGTCCTACACAACCGCGAGGCCACCAGCCAAATAGCTAAATGGGCGCTTGAGTTGATGGCATTCGACATCACCTTTCAGCCACGGACAGCAATCAAATCACAAGCTCTAGCCGACTTCGTGGCCGAGTGGATAGAAGTTCATCTACCTACATCAACAGAAAAGCTAGAGTACTGGACAATGTACTTCAACGGTTCTCTACGGATCGGCGGCGCCGGGGCTGGCGTCGTACTCACGTCCCCCACCGGCAAAAAACTCAAGTATGTTCTACAAATCCACTTTCCGGCTTCCCACAACATCACCGAGTACGAGGCACTTATCCACGGGCTCCGCATCGCTATATCACTCGGCATACGTCGACTGGTTGTGTGCGGGGACTCCCAGCTCGTGGTAAACCAAGTAATGAAAGACTGGACGTGCCTTGACGATACCATGGCGGCATACTGCAGGAAGTCCGCAAGATGGAGAACAAGTTCGACAGGCTAGAGATAACACATGTCCTATGACAATACAATGATGCTGCAAACGAACTGGCAAACATGGGATCCAAGCGAGAAGCGGTCCCGACTGGAATCTTCGTCGAGCAACTCATGGCTGCTAGTTCTACGCACGACAAACCAATCTCCCAGCCCAAGAACTCCAAACAATCCCTATCTCCTGGCCATTCGCAATATGGGGGCTTGACATGGTCGGGCCTTTTAAGAAAGCGCCAGGAGGGTTCACACATCTATTCGTCACAGTTGACAAGTTCACCAAGTGGATTGAGGCTAAACCCATTGCAACAATAACAGCGGCACAAGCAAAGGACTTCATCATGAGTATACTATACCAATTCGGGGTCCCTAACCGCATCATTACCGACAACGGTACTTAGTTCACAGGCGGCGTATTCCAAGACTTCTGTGAAGATTTCGGCATCAGGATCTGCTACGCATCTGTGGCACACCCGCGCAGCAACGGACAGGTTGAACGAGCCAACTGTATGGTCTTACAAGGTATCAAGGCCAAGATATTCGACCGACTACAACCATATGCGGGCCGTTGGGTACAAGAACTCCCATCTGTTCTCTGGTCTCTCAGAACCACGGTTAGTCGGGCAACAAGGCAATCCCCTTTCTTCCTGGTCTACGGTGCTGAGGCTATGCTACCTACTGAGTTAAAGTTTGGCTCTCCGCGAGTTCGGGCCTACTCAGAAGACATCTCCAATAATACCCAATTGGTCGAATTAGATCAGTTGGAAGAAGCAAGGGACATCGCAACAATCCAGTCGGCAAGGTATCTACAAAGCCTGCATCGCTACCACAATCACAATGTCCGTGGCCGCGCCTTTTTGGTTGGGGATCTCGTCTTGAGGAAAATACAAACCACCAAAGACAGGCACAAATTATCCCTAATCTAGGAAGGGCCGTTCATTATAGCTGAGGTCACGCGGCCAGGTGCCTACCGACTGAAGACCGAAGATGGTGCCCTTATCAGCAACTCATGGAATATAGAACAGCTACGTCCTTTCTATACCTGAGTTTTACATTTTTTCCATGTGTACAGTTCTTTCTCGACTCACTACGCCGCTTGTCCCAACCGAGTAGTGAGTCGGGGGCTACATGTATCATATGTGCTTTGTCAATAATATACGAGCCTGCGTTACTTAAGTTATGAAGTCTTACTACGACTCTATTACGTTTGCCCGAGTACAGCTTTCTAGTGAACGATTTTTACTAAGTTCCTATAGACTAACTCGGCGTAGACCATATAGTCGGGTAAAACTAATGACAACTGAGTAACAACTTACGGCTTGGCGGCATTGCACATATATTTACGCATGTACTTACAAAAGTTTCTGCATACCGACTACATGATATATTGCTCTTACAGACCCAGGTCTCAGGTGATTATCTCCGCAGTCGGCCTTGCCCGGGCTATCAGCTCCAGAGCCTCCTCAGGCATCGTCTCCTCGGCAAACCCCTCCCCGATGGCTTCAATGTCTGCCCTTGGGTAGTTGGATTTGGTCATCGCCAGGGTCTGGGCCACGCTGGCAATAACATGCTCATCCGAGTACCTCTTCAGGGCATTCGGTGCATCTTCAAGGCGCGCCTCTACTTGGGGGATCCTGGTGCAGCTGGTTCCCACGGGGCAAGGATCTATAAGGTCAAGGAGCCCTTTCACCGACTCGACGAGGGCCTCCCGTGACCACCGGACAAGTCTTATCTCCTCTCTGTAAGCCTCAAATTGGGCCTGGGAATTGACTCTTGCAGCTACCCGGGTTCACCGACGAGTAAACTCGTTAGGCAAAACTGCAGACGGAGCAATAAGCGGATTGGTTAAAGTCACTGTCAGGGCAGAGGCTTACTTTTATAGTCGGCCTCCCACTTGGCTGCGGCCTTCTCCAGTTCGGCTTTTTCGTCTTTGAGCTCGGTGGTGGCCTTCTTTAGATCGGCCTTTTCTTGCTCGAGCTCGGCATTGGCCTTTGTCAAATTGGCCTCGTTTCTTTCAAGCTCGGCCCTGGCTCTCTCGGCCTCCTCCAGCCGGACTTTTTTCTCTGTTCGGGCCTTCAATCGGCTTCGAGGGCTGCACATCAAAATAGTCAAGTACTCAGCATGGCAGTCAAGACGCAACTGGGCAGTCGGGAGACAACATAGCTGGAGAAATCACAACAAGGGCTTGGTCAGGAAGGTTTATGCGGGGAACTTATCTCTGATCTTCTTGGCTTGGTCCCACTTTTCGGTCCTAAGCTGAGCAACGGCATCCCTTAGCCAAGTCTCTCACCCCTCCAACGAGGCCTTCAGCTCCCGGAGCTGGTCCAATTCTTGGAGGTGAGGGGCGACCTCGGTCAGGACCTCGTTCATTTTCTCGGCACGGTTGACAAGTTTCTGAGAAAAGCCAGTCGGAGCAGAGTCAGTTGTCAGAACGCTTACACAAGGAAGATTATCAAAACCCCAGCACAACGAAGACGACACCTGAATCCCCTAGGAGGCGGTAATCGTGGCCTGGAGCAAGCCCTCAAGCTCCTTTTTCACCGCGGTCTCGTCCTGTTTGTACCTTTTCGCGGTTCCGTCGGGCGCCGTCCAACGGAATGTCCTGGCAAACTTACGCGGTGGCGCCTCAATCCTGGGGAGGTTCGACACTTTAGGCGGTGGCGACGATGATGACGACGAGAATGACCACGGCGGCGACGGAGTCCTGGCCCCCACCTCGGCGGCCCCTGCGGCCTCGGGGGCTGACTCGAGAGCTCCGGCATGGGCTTCAACAGCAGGCGTTGGCTCAGGGGCTGGGTCAGCGGCTTCGGCAACCGTTCCTTGGTCGAACGGCGCCGGCGGCCCTGCAGTCAGGACCATCTCGGTCTCCACGACTGGGACAGCCTCCGGCTCGGCAGGTATGCTCACGGGCACCGGCTCTGCTAGGGCAGGCTCAACGATCAGAGCGGCCGGTGCGGTCTCCTTAAGATCGATATCGACGCGTTTCCTGCATAACAAGTCAGACATCAAAACACTGCTACAGCGGACAAGAATTCCAGAAGATCCAAAATAGCTCACCTCTTGGAGAACTTAAGCTTCCCATCAGGTGATCAGGCCCCAGCGGCGCGCTGCGACCGGCTGTCGAGCCAGTCGGCTCGGTAGTCGGCGGTGGCATTCTCTCCTAAGTCGGCCTCATTTGCGGTATGGCCGTCTTGGGTGCTTGGGTACTCGGCGGTGCTTTCCCTGACCGCGTACTCGGGGGCACCCTTGACAGGCTCGACCATGTTGAGCTCAGCTGCGCTAGTCCTGGTCTGGGACTTGATGGCCTGGGTGCCACGCCGGCTGTGTCCCTTATCCTCAGGCTTCCTGCCGCGGCACTCGGTGTCATGGCCTTCTTGCCCCGATCTGTAACTGGCCTTTTCCCGGCTCTCTTGGAGTCGGGTTGAGCAGCAGAGGGACTCCTCAACCTCTTCTTTGACTTGGAGGCCGACAATGGGCGGGAGTCATCATCGAACTCCTCGCACCACTACAGATGATTCAACAAAGTACATCACACAATGCTGGGCAATCATAGATACAAGTCCACAGGCATTCATTACAGAAGAAAGATGAGGGTTACCTTGGGACGGGGCCGATTGTGGCTATAAGATGCGATGCGGCGTTTCTCGTCTTCGGTCTCGACCACCCCGCTGAAGAAATAACCAAACAGGGTTTCAGTCACTTTCTGCTCGTTGGCCGATTCGTGGCTAACCCGGTCAGGGTCATATTTTCCCAGATAATCCCAGCCAAATGCGCTTCTCAACTTCAGTGGCTGGATGCGCCGAGTCAGAAAACGCCTAGCCACCCAAGGTCCGGTCAGGCTGGCTTTCTTGAAACTATCCAATTTCGCCAACAATTGATGCACTTGGCCCATCTCCTCAAAGGTTGGATCTGATGACCAATTTGGTGAAACCACTAGTGGCAAGCCGGTGAATGGACGCAAGGAAGGTGTTAGATCTGAACAATAGAACCACTCCTTGTGCCAACCTTTCAAGGAAGATTTCAAAGGGAGATCAATGTATGTTTTCTTCCTCTCGCTCCTCAACTAAAGACCAGCCCTCTCGATCACTTGGATGTTACTCTTGGAGGGCTAGGGTTTAATGTGGAACAAATGCCTAAAGAAGTTGAAGTGGGGTTCCACACCCAAAAAAACACTCGCAGAGAGTCACGAATATGGAGATTTGAAGGATCGAGTTGGGATTCAAATTCACCAACTCCAACCCGTAGAAGTCAAGGATGCGGCGGAAGAATGCAAAAGAGGGAAGGAACAAACCCCGGTCGAAAAAAGAGGCAAATACTACAGTTTTGCCAAATTGGGGATTTGGAACCGACTCACCCTTAGCCGGCCGCCAATAAATCACCTCCTGGCTTTGCAGCTTCAATTGATTCTCCAGCAGCTTCAGCTTCACCGCGCCACAATCCAAAGTTGGCCAGGCGTTCTCCGACGCACCCGCAGAATCTGAAGCCTTCGACATGGTCGGGGGCGGAGAAAGTTTGGGGGAAATGCGATTGGTGGCTTGGAATAGACAAAGAAGATCGGAATCGCCCGAGTTCTAGTGGGGAACACGAGCAGCAGCGAACCCTAGCAAAGTGAAAGGCGAAATTTGGGCGCGGAGGCGGAAGACGAAACGATTGGTCGCTTTGGGGAAGATGAAGGAATCTTTTTCTCTCTCCCCGTCTTTTATAGAGCCTGTGCCGACTAAATGGGCTTGGGCTTACACAGTCGGCACTAGGCCACCAAGATATGAGTTTCTACAGTAGCATGCTCATAATGGGCCGCTCGCGGGCTGTGTTAAAATCGCAGTGCTGGTGCTACCAAAAGGAGCCGATAAGGTAAACAGATATGCTTCATGAGAGCCTTATTGCTAAACATATATGTTTGGGTATTTGTTTTATCCATCAGGTCTCAAGGATATATCCTTACAAAGATCATAAGTTGGTCTTCATTAAAATTGGGAATACAGGTATCTTTCTCGAGTACACCTGACCACGCCATGGATTTATTTTCATAAAGTGGAACTTGGCCTACATGCTTGGCCACCAGTTTCCATGAGCAACATTATTCCAACTGATATGATGCTGAAGAGTCTAACTTCTAAGTAGTATACTACTCGGGAGAGACTATAAATATCTTTTCCAGCTGACATGACGCTGAGGAGTCTAACTCTCGAGTGGAACGTCACTCGGGAAAGACTATAAACCCCCTATTCCAGCTGACATGAAGCTGAAGAGTCTCATATACGAGTAGCATGCTACTCGGCAAGACTATAAATCATATTCCGGTTGACATGATACCAAAGAGTCTCATATACCAGTAGTAATCTACTCGGGAAAGATTGCAAGGTTAAAGATCTTTGACTTTATGTTTAATTATCTTCACAATTAAGCACAAAGTTGGGGGCTACACCTAATAGGTGTGCCTATTCGGTGCACACTATTCATACATCTACATGAAGCCCTTCATAGCCTCACTACCAACTGACATGAAGCAGGACTCGGGAAGAAGAAGCACTCGGACAAAGAGTACTCGGGAGCAATGCACTTGGGCAATCTTCACCGTGGAGGATGAGCACTCGGCATCAGCTGTGACTCAACTATGAAGGTCTCAGGGGCTACTGTGGAAGCCATGGGCCCTGAGTACCTCATCACAAGCATATGGGCCACTCGGATAGAGGATGGGCCGAGTCTTGTAGTTAGAGATATAGTAGCACCCGGTAGATTTTACCTTGTACAAAAGGGAATATACAATCTTAGCCGGGTAAGATGTATCTCTAAGAAGAAAATCCCTTGGCCGTATCCGGCTGGGATTCCTATCTTGTACCCTTGCCCCCCAGTATATAAGGGGAGGCAGGGCACCCCTTGAGGGCAGAACAACACAGAAGATCATTGATCGACATAACTCCTCAGAGGAATAACACCACAACTGGACATAGGGTATTACCTCACATCGAGGGCCTAAACCAGTATAAAATCTCTTTGCGTTCCTCTGCAATCCACCGAGTTTCCCCTTGCTGAGTAGCCCTATAGTTCTATTGCCAGTGTAAAACATCGACAGGGTCATTAACTTAAATCATGTTCATTAGTTTTAGCTGGGACCCACATGTCAGAGGCTAGGGGCTCTTGCTCATCTTCCTCCTTGCACGGAGCATGAGGCCAAGCGTCTGGCGCGCAACGCCAGCAGCTGCGGCGGCTTGGCAAGGGCCCGAACGGGCTCGCAATAGGGCGCAATACTGCCAGCGGAGGAACTAGGGGGAGGGAGGGAGTAGTCGGTAAGAGGGCTCACCGTGCGGCAGCTAGGAAGCGGCACAATCCGGTTTGAAGTCGAGGCATGACAAAATAGGGCAAGGCGGTAGGGCGTGGTCCGAGCAAGGCGATGACGAGCTCACGGATCATCCGGCAGTGGTGGTGACGCCTCCTCCGGTCCCAGCGGCCGCCTCCTCTTGAGTGGTGACACAGCGCCGTGCTCTTCCCGTGCTCTTGGTATGATGGCGATGCGACGGCAGGGTGACACGGGTGGCGGCGGTTCGGTCCGGCGCGGAGTGGCGAGCTCCACTCGGTGGGACAATGAAGAGCGGTGGTGAAGGAGAGCTGTGACCAAGGTGGAATTCGAGGACGATTGGGAGCGGTGTGTCATCTTGGCCCTTTATAGATGCGAGCAGCGGAGCTGTTAGGCGCCGCAGCGGCTGGGATGGGGTGGCAGGCAAGGACAGGGTTGGTGGCGTGGTTAGGCGGGCACGTGAGGGCGGAGACGTTTGACGAACCATCGGTCCATGGCGAGGTTCCGAGGCGCGACTTGGCTCGGACTACTGGTCCGTGCGGTGCGGCGGAAGAGGCGAATGGCGGAGCGACGAGGGACGGACGTGCGGCTCAGTGCGCTCCTCCACCTTAATGGGGCGGTGCGCGCGTGACCGAGGGGATGGGGACACGATGGGGCCGGCGAGTACGAGCAACGTCAGCAGCTAGAACCCGGACGTGGGCAGCGGGGTAGGCTAGGCGCAGGCGGAGGAAGATGAGCCGTCGCATTGCGTCGCCATAACGGCTGACGGCGACCGGGGATGGGCACTGAAGTCGCGGCCAGTGCAGGCGAACAGCCGAGCAACGAGACGGCACAGCCATTGTAATGGCGGTCGTGGTGCGTGTGCCAATGGGACGGGGCAAGGGGGCGGGCGTCAGCGGCATGGGCGACGGCATGATTAGGTCACACCGGAGGCGAGATGGCTCGTCATCCCGTCGGCATAGCGTATGGGTGCAGGCGGGGCGCGGCGCGTGTCTGGCCCGGGCGGATTGGGGAAGATGGCTAGCCGAACGGCTTCGTGCGGATGCCCATCGAGTAGAGACAGAGACTAGCAGGCGGGGCCGAGCAGGAGGGAAAACGGGCGGGCACACTAGCAAGCCGGCGGACGGTGGTGGTGACCTGACTCGGTGTCTCCTAGGCCGCTAGTTAGGCCGCGCCGATTGGTTTAGAATTTTTTTATTTTTATATTTTCTTAATAAAATATTTATAAAAGTATATTTTTATTTCAAAAATTTATAAAAATATACCCCCAACGCCCTCTGGGAGGGCTTTTTTTTTTAAAACGCCCTCCCAGAGGGCGATTTGATGACGTGACAGACGGCCGTAGGCTGGGTGGCCGACGGCCGTTTGCCATTTTGCAACCAGACCAAAAACCGCCCTCTAGGAGGGCAGCAAGGGGGCCGCCTGCAAAACACCGGCCCGGAGGGCGTTGGGAGTATATTTTTGTAAAATTTTCGGTCTGACCGTAGGCAAGGGGTCGGTCCGATTGCAGGCAAGCTCGTGGACCGCGGTATCGCGCGCTCGAGGAAGCCTTCGAAGCTTCGCCTACTAAAGATGAACCGGCCGGAGTGGAAGCAGCCACTGCTTGGTTGCACTGGCGCTGTCATCTTTGGCACGGTACTTCCGCTGTACTCGTATAGCCTAGGCTCGTTGCCGGAGGTGTATTTCCTCACCGACGATGGCCTGATCCATTCTTAGACCAGGTAGAATTTCTTCCAAGGTCGATTTGTCCATCAATGCTTGCTGATATGGGTGTCATTGACATTTCTCTGAACGCTGGACAAGTTGTACTCCCTCGTCTTCCTTGGCATCGCCGTTGTCTGCATCACCGCGAACATTGTGTAGCACTACAACTTCGCCGTGATGGGCGAGCACCCGACAGAGTGTGTCCGGGGCCAGATGCTCGCCAAGATCCTCTCCTTCGAGGTCGGGTGGTTCGATGAGGATGAGAACCCGAGCACCCTCATCGGCGATCACATGTGCCTGTTTTTGCAGACGGCCGTAGGCAAGGGGTCGGCTAGTTGGGGGGTCGGCTAGTTGGGGGACCCTGGTAGGACCAATCCCTTGCCTGCGGTCGGACCGAAAATTTTACAAAAATGTACTCCCAACGTCCTCCGAGCCGGCGTTTTGCAAGCAACCCCCTTGCCGCCCTTCTAGAGGGCAGTTTTTGGGCAGCTAGGGGGCCACCTACAAAATGGCAGACGGCCGTTGGCCACACAGCCTATGGCCGTCTGCCACGTCATCAAATCGCCCTCTGGGAAAAACACCCTCTCAGAGGGCGTTGGGGGTATATTTTTGTAAAATTTTGAAATGAAAATATACTTTTGCAAATATTTTTTAAAAAAAATATAAAAATAAAAAAATTCATTGGTTCACTGAGGTGGGCTGAAAAAAAGGAAAGAAAGGAAAGAGAGAGGGAGGGACCGGCCTAGTAGGGAGAAGAGAAGGGTTTTTAGCCCAAGGATGATTTGGCAGGGCCTAAAGGCTGAGATTTTTCCAAGGAAATAAAAAGAAGATTTTTGGGAGGAAAACCCTAGGCCTTTAACATAATTTTTTATTAGGGTTTGGGATGGGTTTAAAGTGCTAATTATTTTTTTATATTGGCACTGGCAAAAATAAAGATGGAACTCCAGAATATCCAGCATGATGCAGTTTTTCGAAAAAATTTTGTTGGTTCCGATTCTTAGTTTTTGATTTTTATTTCCAAATTTTCAGCATATTACATACCTCAGAAGAGGAGTTATTTTGCCTTAAAGCTTCCTAATGGGTGGTGGGTTTTTGGCCTTGACCAAGCTCTTCATGGTGACATTGATGTCTATCAGTTCAAGTTTTTTGCAGAGTTATGTCAACAGAAGGTAATTACATTATGTCATCTTTAGGGTATTAGCAAATTATTTTTGTGGCATATACTATGGTCTACGTTTGTGAATTTGATGATTTGGTTCTTCTGGTGGAAATATAATTTGATTTGTAGTACACCAGCAATATTACTCTACACATCAACACTATGTACTAGACATAGTTATCATAAGCAGAAAATTATGCATAATTTCATTACCCATGTGAAGTTTACTATGTTTGGATTTTCTTAGTGGCTAATACTACTGGTAATTATGCAGGTTGGAGAAAGTGATTCTGTAATTCTTATAACTCATGAGCCAAATTGGCTTCTCGGTTGGTACTGGGGTGATAAAACTGGAGCAAATGTTGCATATCTAATACGCGAATACCTCAAGGGAAGATGCAAACTGCGGATGGCTGGGGATCTGCACCATTATATGCGTCATTCTTGCATTGAATCTAAAGAACCAGTTCATGTACATCACTTGTAAATGGTTGTGGTGGGGCCTTTTTGCATCCAACACATGTCTTTGAGAATTTGAAAGAATTTTATGGGAACAAATATGAGAAGGTTGCATATCCTTCTTACGACGATTCTAGCATGGTAAGGTTGATTCCTGCATGTATGCCTCATTTGGTTTATTACATAGCAGAGCTTGACCTTTCATGTTCATGAGTTAATTTTATTTATTGTCAATTGACTTCTCTCGGTCGTTTGTCCTTCCAGATTGCACTTGGTAATATTTTGAAGTTTCGAAGGAAGAATTGGCAGTTTGATGTCATTGGCGGTTTTGTATACTTTGTTTTGGTTTTCTCAATGTTTTCACAGGTGAGAGACTCTTTTTTTATTTATGAATTATTTAATTCGCAGGAATTCTTTATGCTTATGCACTGCATGGTTAATGTGAATACTTAAAGCTTAAAAAGACCATCCAATTTCCACATTCACAAATACTATATTATTATACAAGTCCGTGAAATGATTGTCCTCCAACAGCGTATGTGCTTGTCCAATCGATGCAATATCTATCATATATGTTTGGCACAGAAAAAATACCGTTCTTGGTGGTATGAGTTCATTAATGATTATGCCCTGCTACTTTGCATTGACATTGAACATGACATATAACTCCAGAGTATTATAGACTTCAGAATAATGCCTGATATCCTCTGTATGTTTTTTTATTTTTTTTATGTTAACTAAGATTTAAGAAAGTCATTAGCACTTTGCTCATAGGATCATTTCAGGCCTATTTCCAAGGGTGCATTAACATATCTGAGACTTCATGAACACATTAGTCGTACTTTGTAGAGATAGTTGTTGTAAGGTTTCTTTGTACTCTGCTCCATGAATTCTATGGACCAATAATTGGTGATAAATAATGTTCATCTAGATGAGGAATGTGCATGCACAATATGACAGAAGCTAAAGTGACAAGAACAACATAATCAATTTTGCATACTAGAGTATCAATTGACAGCGCTAGAAGCCTAGAAGTTTCTCAATTACTGTTCATTTGTGGCCTGATATAAGTTGGTATGCTGTTCAGTGTGACTCCTGTATCTTACGTGAAGACTCTTGGGCTGATCGTGTCAATAGTTTCTTCACTGCAACATGGAATGTTGTTTTTGAGATCCTGGAGCATTCCTATATATCCCTGGCTGGTGTTGTTACTCTATTGATAGTATCATTTTTCTTCGTACCCACAAAACTATCGCGTAAAAGACATGCCTTGCTTGGTTTTCTTCATGCTGCTGCTCATCTAACTTCAGCAGTGCTACTGATGTTTCTTATGGAATTGGCTATTGAGATATGCATCCGCAACAATCTATTGGCAATATAAACCAGGTCATAATAAAATACATCATACTTACTTAAATTTTTTTAATAATACGAATGGTCAAACGTTATGTCAAAAGCCAACAATGTTATTATTAGAAATCAGAGAGAGTACATAGTTACACACATAAAAGGGGTCTTTTATCAAAAAAAAAAATATTAGTTTGTCTTAGAACTTTTCTAGTTTCATGTCTGACCCTAGAAAAGGAATGCCAGACAACTAGGGCGGGATATCGCCAACGTTCGTCGACGGAACACTAACATATGCTCAAATGTTTAGCCGTGGAACTGAGCCACAATTAGGTTTAAGGTAGCACAACTCTCGATCCAACCATACAGATGAGCTCCCAACGTTGGAGCCTGCTGTGCGCTATCTTTAGAAGAGTGATTGGTGTGATCGCCCGGCCGCAACTTAACTGCAGGCTTCTGGCAGTTTCAAATGCAGGAGCTCCCCTGCCTCGTGCATGGATAAGTGGAGCGTGCAGCTCGAAGGATGCGCTTCAGGCTGCGCAACCGTGTCTTGCCAAGCAAAAGTGCTATTGGTGTACATGACATCACGTCGGCACGGTCGTGAAAGGTCCTGACATATCTCGGACAACTCCATGGCTCTTTGACCCCTGCACAGGGAGCGTTCATTGCCTCATCAGCAAACCAACACATCTCCGACAGGCCGATGATGCTAAACATACGGTCATTGGAAATACAAGGCTAGTTGTTATGCTGCTCAGTTAGTACACTACTAGAAACAGGACATCTTGACAGTTCAAAACACGTTTTCGCAAGCGGCCAGTAACTTTGCCTCGTCTGTGACTAAAGGCAGGTGAAAATATATGCTTTAGCGCAGGCAGCAAACACGTATTCTTGAGCTAATGTCATTCCTTTGGACTCTCCCTCGTGGCAGCGACCACTGCACCCATGCCACTCTACTTTGCTTGGAAATCCCAATCCGGTTAGTGCGTTTAGCATAGCCGGTGGGTGGTACCGTCAAACAGTTTGTCCAATAGAGCCTTTTTCAGTTAGCAGAGACTGCTTTACTCATGTCGATGTCAGACCGATACCTGTCTCCTCATGACTCATTGCATATTATGCTGCCACCTTCTTCTTGGTGCATGCGTCGATATAGGTTATACTGCGGCTATCTTTCTGACCATGAGTGGGTTTGCTCCATGGATTAACGAATTTTGACAAGACTGAAACACAGCCATAACAAGCCGCAACCTACTGTCTGGTTGTAACTGCAGGCCAATATGACGAGATGAGCATGAAGATGGAGGATATGTCAGTGTGACCGCACCGGCCTAACAGTACGTACGACACCATGACATCTTCTCTTCTGTAGTTAAATGGACCCTTTTAGATTGGCCCGCGCACCAAACAACCTGGGTACCGAGGTTGAGCAAAAAGTATATCAATCGGGCAATTACACTCTACACAAGGTGTAGTCATAGACTAAGTGAGAGCTGAATTCGACCAACTTATAGGGGCATCTCCACCTGTGGTGTCAGGATGCTGAACTACGAAGATTCTCAACAGTTCTGTCAATGACAGTGTCTTCTTTAGACCATACCAGTAAAGGAGTCATGTCTGTCAGAAAATCTAGGCATATCCGGAGGCCTCTCGCGGCAGCCATCACCAGGGCCCGTAGCTTCATCAGCTGTGTTCTCTTCCATCACGAACCTCCAGGTCCTGCTGCATCCTTCCAGGAAATTCTATGCAGCGTCAGCGGAAATAGGACTTGGCATGCGAGTGATAAATCATCTGTTGTACGTCCAGCACATGATCTGCCACACAGAATCACCTGCCTTGGCTCCATCGAGTGCTAGCTGTCATTGAGCGGCCGCATATTCTCTCCACATACTTGATTGTTCCAGAAATGAACATCAGCACCAAGGCCACCAGAAGTTTGCTTGTTCGGAGTGCACGACTTGGCAATATGTAGATGCAGGGCAACCTGGGTGACGGGAGACCAAGGAGGTGGCGGCTTCCCACAGCATAGCATCGTCGATGGAGAAGGCAGCAATCGGTTGCCGTGGCTACGCAAGGGTGCAGCAGCAGGGGGGGCGTCGCAGAAGAGGCAGCGGAGCTCTGATTGAAGTGGCGTGGATCCGCAACGTGGAGCGCGCAGGAAGCGCCCTAGTGTGAAGGTCCGCAACGTAGTCGGGCCTGACAGTATGCAGCCAGAGCAGCAAGCATTACAGACGGGAGTGTTTAACTTTGCAAAATGGCTAGAGAAAGGAGACTTGGCAAGCCAAAGCTCACAAAGCACCGCAGGACTGGACTTCCTATTCATTCGCAGAATTTGCTGGCATGTTCAGTGAGCTGAATCAGGCACGATCTAAGTAGGGCTCCCAATTATTTCAAATTAGTCATCAACGCGTGCAAGTGCCCATGCGAAAGAAATCCAAACCGATTTCAGTGATAAAAATTTTAAGCATTTTTACATTCTTAAAAGTTTGGAATTCAGTTTTTTTTATGCTCCAAATCATACAAGCAGTTAGTTAAGAACACATATTCCATGGTAGAGGTACGAACCATCATATACACACATTTCAAAGTAAAAGCAATATATACTAAAAATAAGCTAATTTGAAGCAAGTTTCGGGCACAGAGGGTTTTAGTGCTGATAGCGCAAAGGTGATGTTTAGCACTGGTATGTCTGGGTAGTAAAAAATTAAATCTAAAGCTTTAAGAACATCCTAAATTAAATATTTCAAAGTTTCAATCATGCCGCTCTCTTTCATTTTATATTTTAGAAAATATACAGTAGATTTATAAGTCAATTTCAAAAAAACTTCTTTCTTGGATTCAGTTTTTGATCCTTGGTCCTTTTGAACGCCATGGGTCATGTTTTTAATATTCTTGCATTTAATTTGTTGAATTTGCGAACTTTTTCTTATTCTATCAGATTTCCAAGAAAAACCCGTCCAAACTAGTTAATCTTAGATTTTCAAACTTTGACACGCTTTCTTTAATTTGGAATTTTCTTGTTGCAATTTTATCTCGTCCTTCTCAATAAGGTCGCAAGAAATGCCCACATTACACCCTCCATTCTAATCCAAAATCCTTTATAATTCCATCACCTACAAATATCCTATAAGCTTTTCGCATAGTCTTACCAATACCGCAAATTTCTTTTGGGAAAATTACAAAAAAACTCACCACATGTGCACTGTTAAATTTGAGATTACGGCGCTATCAGATGCTTTGTTTGTACAAATACCCTTCATATTACTAAAGTTTGCGACTCCCTCCTAAGTTGTCATTGGCTTGTTGTTCCTCGTGGCGGCTATTCTACATTGCGATCTCTAGGATATATCAGCTATGTTAAGAGGAAGAGCCGGGATGGCCGTCTGCGTAACGGCCAGGCCCAATTGACATGGCGGCGACAGTCTCCATCAATGGCGCCCAATGATACAGGTTGTTGGAGGAACGATGGTAGTGTTGAAGTCTTCCCTCTTAGACATCAGGATCGCTAGGTGCTCAAGGTGGATTTCAAGGTCCATTGCGTCGCCTTAATAGGGTCGGCGTGCGCAACGTGGTTTTTTCGGCAGATTCTAAGCTGGAAAAGAAAGATGGTGTGGCACTGGTTCGGCTGAGAAGAAGATAGGCTCTGACCAAGGCGTAGTTGGAACGGTGGTCAGTATAGCACGTGCCCGAAAGGAGCCATGGAGAATGGTGCAAGCAGGGTATTGGGGGGAGTCTCAAACCATGGTGATGTTACATAGGGGTATTTGCAACAAATCATCTTCTAAGAGGAATCTCAAATGACTTGTGGGTGGTCTTTTACAATTTTCGCTTTTCCTTTTAGATGGCAAATCTCTTTCTAGCACAAGACATTTCTGCAAATTATTAAGGATTGCTCTTGTGCTAGAGAAAATTATGTTTTCAAATTCTACGTTCTTTCCCAGAATCCCTTTGCATCACAAATATTCCAAACCACCAATTTATTCTCTACACTCCCAACTCAATTCTTTAATTTAGCCCAAATCCAAAACTTTTTTCATTCAAATTCCTTCAAAGTTGAACTCTTTTCTTAGTCCGATAAAATTCTTCTAGAATTTCTATGAAGAGACATAGCCTGTTTCTGAAACTGAGTGTTTAACAAAGTCCATCTTTTATCCTATTGTTAGTTCTCTTAGTATCCCTGCAAATAGAGAACTTCACCTGGTTCATGTTCCTCAAGGTGCTCGAGCAGAATGTCTATGCCCAAATCATCCAGCCCAAACCTTCGGGCCCAAGTCCTAACTCTTCCACCAAAGCCCGAAACTCAACGCAAAGGCAGTTCACCTCATCATCCAGGCGCCAAGTTAGCCTGCCTAACTTCCTTCGCCAGAGCAAAGACGAGCCTAGGCACGGACACTGCCGCCGCTGTCCAGTGCAACCAGCCGAGATAGCCGATGTCGTCAACCGGCTAGCCTTCCGGATGCCCACAGAGCTGTGCGAATGCCACGCTTCGCCACGCGTCACCATGCGCGACCATGCGCGCACGACGGCTGCGTCGGCATGCTCGCGCTGCCACAACTGTCGGGGCCGGCTGCTTCAACCCTCCGCAGCGCCGCCGCAACTCGCAAGGCCGTCGCCGGCCTGAGGCCAATTCTCCCAGCTGCTAACTCCACGACGCCATTGGCTTGGCCAGCTCACGCCCATAGCCCTTTGCTGTCGGCCATCAAAGCTCGGGACCAAGATATCTCCTCCCATCTACATTAATCATCGTCTTCATGCCCTATAAATAGAGCAGCTCAGACGGCGAACATCCTCCAGCCATCATCCGACAGCCACATCCTCCATTCTCTCGGAGGCTCTACTCCTCGCTCTCTTGGCTGCGAGGCGCCTGTGGACCTTGATCAACACCTTGTGTGTGTGGCTAAGTATGCTGCGGCGAGGCCCGAGCTCGTGCTCCAAGTTTTCAAGTTTGGCTCGAAGCGCTGTGAGCGTCTGCCTGGTGCCGCTTTCTAAGCATTGGTGTTTCGCACCACTTAGGCCAGTGGGCTTAAATTCTGTTTCGCATGCGGCGATGTTTCAAAAATCGATGAAATAGTAGCGTTTTTTGCAAAAATTTTCTATATAAGAGTATCTCTAAAAAAAAGCACATAGATCGTTTTTCAAGTTTTTAATAGTAAAGTAACTTAATTAATCAGGTGCTAATGATGTTTCCCGTTTTTGACATGCAGGCTTGTATATAAGCCACCAAAAGCACTTAAGACACCAAGCTAAAAGCCTCGCCAAGCCTTCAACCTTTTCCCGCCATACTGCCGC
>RYFJ01004603.1:0-21559 GCA_003991445.1 Oryza meyeriana var. granulata
TTTATTGTATTCGACTCAGTTGAATATTTGACTACAGATGAAAGAAAAACCTTTGATTTTTTGAGTGTCTACTATCTGTCTTGCTATCTCGACATTCCTTTATTCTTATTCTGTCCATCATGTTGAGCAATTGACATGTGTTTCCTTGTTCCGGCATCCTTACTACTGATTTTGAATCTTGGTATTTAAATTATTTCGGATTCTTATTCTTTTTTCTTTCCGAATAGTAGAAATACTTTTTGTTATTTCTTCGTTAAGAATTCCTCTGCTATAGAAATCGACGCGATTGATTTGATAAAATTTAACGACGGTTTTCCAATTCGTCCAATTATTTCTTCTTTTTTACTTTCGATTCTATATTAGGGTGAATACCCAAGTTGCCTAACCTTATTGTTTCACTAACCTGGTTTTCCTGGATAACATTCTTCTTCAGTCCATCGTGTACTACTTTACTTAGCTACTTACACAACCAGGCCAATTCGGTCGGCACAATGAACAGCTATTTTCGAGCCAAGAGATTCTATCGTCAACTGGTGGTAGCAATACATCGATTTGTGTCTTCAGTGCACCTCCGTTTGCTTTACACTCGTTTTAAACAGTTTTACCATATTCCCTAATTTCCTTGCAAGTGTTATGGGATTGATCTTGAGGTGTCTGACATAGTCATTAGTTTGTTTGTAATAATTCACTGTTCTCATTATGGCGAAATGGAATAAGAAATAGTATTTTTGGATAGTCCGCAACGTCAATTTATTTAAACTCATTCTATCTCTGATGAAATTCGAAAAACGAGGAATAAACAGTTTAATTTCCATCCTCAAACAGGTCGGATGATCAATCCTGATGATTAGGAAGAATTCGTCTTCTCCATACAAATAGCTATCAACTCAATTAGATTAGCATCTATTTTGCTCGTAAATTTTTTCGTATAAAATAATTAATATAGCTAATACTATTGATAAGAAAGTTTTTGAGTTTAGATCTCGTATTTCTTCGACTTGAATACAAAGAAAAAAAAACTGAGTAAAAAAAACGCATTCCTGTAAAGTCCAATTAAGGTCTTTTGCTTTTACTTATTCTTTTTACCACAGAGAGCAACCAAATCAAATTTGAATCCATTCTATCAATGAGAGAGATTCTTATCTTTCTTTACCGGAATGGATCATTCTGGATATTTTTAAAAATCGCAGATCGAGATACTTTTCGTTGCTTAACCAAAGAAAGAAAAAGAAGAGAACATTTTAATAATAAAATAAATAATACAACAAAAATTATCTCTATCATAAATCTATCTCTATCATAAATCTATCTCTACCATAAAAGGATAGGTCTCATTCTTTTTACAATGTTCTACGTCAAGTTTAACATTTTTTCATGAAAAAAGATTTTCAATTTGACTGGACTGACACTGGACACACCCGACCTTATGTTTTCTGAGAAAGAAAATGAATGCATTAGGAATGGCATCTAATCTAAGAGTTATAAGATTCAAAAATTCTCTATAATAAACTTTATGTTCGTGCAGGAACAATCATTTCATTTTTCGTTTCATCAGAAAAATCTGGACGGAAGGATTCGAACCTCCGAGTAACGGGACCAAAACCGCTGCCTTACCACTTGGCCACGCCCCATTTCGGGTTTATGCGACACTAATAAACTATTATGTTATTTATTATTCGTCATCCACTTCAATTACATAAAAATGAGGGTATTTCTCTTGCTAGGATTCTAGACATGCGGATAATATAGAATCAAAAAATGCATTGATCATTACATGGAATTCTATTAAGATATTATATGAAAGTCGAATTTGTCTTCCACTCATTTGAGAGTGCGAATACAAGGAGGTATTTTGTGTTTGGGAAAGTCTGAAGAAAAAAGGATTTTGAATCCTCCTTTCCTTTTCCCTTAGAAAATACTCAATCAAAATCCAATTATCTACTCTACAAGAACGAAACGCTTATTATGCCTAAATATCTTAGTTTAACCTGTATCTGTTTAATTCTGTTATTTATCCGACTAGTTTTTTCTTTCGCCAAATTGCCCGAAGCTTATGCATTTTCAACCCAATCGTGGATGTTATGCCTGTCATACCTGTACTCTTTTTTCTATTAGCCTTTGTTTGGCAAGCTGCTGTAAGTTTTCGATGAAATCCTTACTACTCTGTCTGCCAAATTGAATCATGTGTTCATTCTTAAAAAATTAGAAAATGGATAAGAGGCGAGAAGTCTATATTATGAACCTTCGATTCTAAAATTCAAATTCTTCTACATTGAATGTATAGCTGCAGCAATAAATTTGGATCAGCCTTTCTACTCCCTGCATCTACGTTGAGCAGGTACCTTTAGGTAACCGCACAATACCTAACCTAATTTATTGATAAGAGTGCTTATTATAAATCAATTCTTGCAATTTTTTTTCCAAAATTGATTTTTGCATTTTTAGGTGTCAAAATAAACAAACCCATCCTAGTGGATTTGTGTGGTAAGGAAAAACGGGTAATCTATTCCTTAAAAAAAATCTTGGAGATTATGTAATGCTTACTCTCAAACTTTTTGTTTATACAGTAGTGATATTCTTTGTTTCCCTCTTTATCTTTTCTTATCTAATGACCCAGGACGTAATCCTGGGCGTGACGAGTAAAAATCCAAAAATTTTTCTTACAAATTGGATTTGTTTCGTACATTTATCTACGAGAAAATCCGGGGGTCAGAATTCTTCCAATTCGAAAGTCCCAAATGATCCGAGGGGGCGGAAAGAGAGGGATTCGAACCCTCGGTACAAAAAAATTGTACAACGGATTAGCAATCCGCCGCTTTAGTCCACTCAGCCATCTCTCCCCGTTCCAAATCGAAAGGTTTCGTGATATGACAGAAGCAAGAAATAACGATTGCAAAAAATCTTCCTTTTTCTTTCAAAAGTTCAAAAAAATTATATTGCCAATTCCATTTTAGTTATATTCTTTTTTCTTAATGTTAATAAAAAAAAGAGAAAATTCTTCTTTTTTTTTCTAAAATTGGATATTGGCTGAAAGACAATCAGATAGATTTTCTCTTCAGCGGGCATTTCCATATAGGACTTGTTATAATAAAACAAGCAGGTTATATAAAAAAACTCTTTTTTTTGATTATTTATCAACAAAGCAAAAGGGTCTTATCAAACCAACCCACCCATAAAATTGGAAAGAAAGATAAAGTAAGTGGACCTGACCCCTTGAATGATGCTCTATCCGCTATTCTGATATATAAATTCGATGTAGATGAAATTGTATAAGCGGATTTTTTTTGTATTTCTTAGACTTAGACCGCGCAAGGCAAGAATTTCTCGCTATTTACGATTTCATATTCTTGTTACTAGATGTTCTATAGGAATAAGAAGAAATCGCAACCCCTTTCCGCTACACATAAAAATTGATTTCGAAAGTCAATTTTTCTTTTCAATATCTTTCTTTTTTTTCAGAATGCTATTTTTGTTCTTACACCCATGCAATAGAGAGCGAGTGGGAAAAGAGAGGTTACTTTTTTTTCATTTTTCCCTTAAAAGATAGGCTTTCTTGGAAATAGGAATCATGGAATAATCCTGAATTCCAATGTTTATTTCTATAGTATAAAAAAAAACTAATTGAATCAAATTCATGGATTTACCACGACCTCGGTTGTGACCCCATAGATAAAAATGCAAAATTTCTATCTTCGAGACCATTGAAAAAGGGCATTGAACGAGAAAAAAATCGTCCACAGATAATCAAACTATCGTATGCCTTGGAAGTGATATAAGGTGCTCGAAAATGGTTGAAGTAATTGAATAGGAGGATCACTATGACTATAGCCCTTGGTAGAGTTACTAAAGAAGAAAATGATTTATTTGATATTATGGACGACTGGTTACGAAGGGACCGTTTCGTTTTTGTAGGATGGTCCGGCCTATTGCTTTTTCCTTGCGCTTATTTCGCTTTAGGAGGTTGGTTTACAGGGACAACTTTTGTAACTTCTTGGTATACCCATGGATTGGCGAGTTCCTATTTGGAAGGTTGCAATTTCTTAACCGCAGCAGTTTCCACCCCTGCCAATAGTTTAGCACACTCTTTGTTGCTACTATGGGGCCCGGAAGCACAAGGGGATTTTACTCGTTGGTGTCAATTAGGTGGTCTGTGGACTTTTGTTGCTCTCCATGGGCTTTTGCACTAATAGGTTTCATGTTACGTCAATTTGAACTTGCTCGGTCTGTTCAATTGCGGCCTTATAATGCAATTTCATTCTCTGGCCAATCGCTGTTTTTGTTTCCGTATTCCTGATTTATCCACTGGGGCAATCCGGTTGGTTCTTTGCGCCGAGTTTTGGCGTAGCAGCGATATTTCGATTCATCCTCTTCTTCCAAGGATTTCATAATTGGACGTTGAACCCATTTCATATGATGGGAGTTGCCGGAGTATTAGGCGCAGCTCTGCTATGCGCTATTCATGGGGCAACCGTGGAAAACACTCTATTTGAGGACGGTGATGGTGCAAATACCTTCCGCGCTTTTAACCCAACTCAAGCTGAAGAAACTTATTCAATGGTCACCGCTAATCGCTTTTGGTCCCAAATCTTTGGTGTTGCTTTTTCCAATAAACGTTGGTTACATTTCTTTATGCTATTTGTACCGGTCACCGGTTTATGGATGAGTGCTATTGGCGTAGTCGGCCTGGCTCTGAACCTACGTGCCTATGACTTCGTTTCCCAGGAAATCCGTGCAGCGGAAGATCCTGAATTTGAGACTTTCTACACCAAAAATATTCTTTTAAACGAGGGTATTCGTGCGTGGATGGCAGCTCAGGATCAGCCTCATGAAAATCTTATATTCCCTGAGGAGGTTCTACCACGTGGAAACGCTCTTTAATGGAACTTTCGTTTTAGCTGGTCGTGACCAAGAAACCACCGGTTTTGCTTGGTGGGCTGGGAATGCCAGACTTATCAATTTGTCGGGTAAACTACTTGGAGCTCACGTAGCCCATGCAGGATTAATCGTATTCTGGGCCGGAGCAATGAACCTATTTGAAGTGGCCCATTTCGTACCAGAAAAACCCATGTATGAACAAGGGTTGATTTTACTTCCGCACTTAGCTACTCTAGGTTGGGGAGTAGGGCCAGGGGAGAAGTTCTAGATACTTTTCCGTACTTTGTATCTGGAGTACTTCATCTAATTTCCTCCGCAGTCTTAGGCTTCGGTGGCATTTATCACGCGCTTCTGGGACCTGAAACTCTTGAAGAATCTTTTCCATTCTTTGGTTATGTGTGGAAAGATAGAAATAAAATGACTACAATTTTGGGTATTCACCTAATTTTGTTAGGTATAGGTGCTTTTCTTCTAGTACTCAAAGCGCTTTATTTTTGGCGGTATATATGATACCTGGGCTCCTGGGGGAGGAGATGTAAGAAAAATTACCAATTTGACCCTTAGCCCCAGTGTTATATTTGGTTATTTACTAAAATCCCCTTTTGGGGGAGAGGGTTGGATTGTTAGTGTGGATGATTTAGAAGATATAATTGGGGACATGTATGGTTGGGTTTCATTTGTGTATTTGGCGGAATTTGGCATATCTTAACCAAACCCTTCGCATGGGCTCGCCGTGCATTTGTATGGTCTGGAGAAGCTTACTTGTCTTATAGTTTAGGCGCTTTATCTGTCTTTGGTTTTATCGCTTGTTGTTTTGTCTGGTTCAATAATACGGCTTATCCGAGTGAGTTTTATGGACCTACTGGGCCAGAAGCTTCTCAAGCTCAAGCCTTTACTTTTCTAGTTAGAGATCAGCGTCTTGGAGCTAATGTGGGATCTGCCCAAGGACCCACAGGTTTAGGTAAATATCTAATGCGTTCCCCAACGGGAGAGGTTATTTTTGGAGGGGAAACTATGCGTTTTTGGGACCTTCGTGCTCCATGGTTAGAACCTCTAAGGGCCCCAACGGTTTGGACTTGAGTAGGTTGAAAAAAGACATACAACCTTGGCAAGAACGACGTTCGGCAGAATATATGACCCATGCTCCTTTAGGCTCTTTAAATTCTGTGGGTGGCGTAGCTACCGAGATCAATGCAGTTAATTATGTCTCTCCTAGAAGTTGGTTAGCGACCTCCCATTTTGTTCTAGGATTCTTCTTTTTTGTGGGCCATTTGTGGCATGCAGGAAGAGCCCGGGCTGCTGCAGCAGGATTTGAAAAGGGAATCGATCGTGATTTGGAGCCTGTTCTTTACATGACCCCTCTTAACTAAGATTTTCTTATTTATACCTGTTCTACTGTTTTTTTTTCTGTTCTGGCTCGGTTATTCTATCTAGCCGAGCCATTCATTCCTTTCTATGAAAGAAAGATAAGGGGACAGAACAAAAAAAACAAATAAAGAAACAAACATATTCAATAAGCAAAAGAAAAGAGAGAGGAAAGCAAAAGGAGAGAGAGGGATTCGAACCCTCGATAGTTCCTAGAACTATACCGGTTTTCAAGACCGGAGCTATCAACCACTCAGCCATCTCTCCACAGCCTAATCCTTATTTTATTCCTACAAATAGAACATAGCCATATGAAATGACCTACTAACCTCTAGAAACATCTCAAATACAAATCCCCTTTCGATATATCTCTGTATACTGTATACATGGATACAGGATCCGCTATATCTGCTTGTGAAATAAAGAATAAAACCCCTCAACCCCATATCCAAATAAAAAAAGTGGTGAGTAATAAGTTTTAAAGAGAAGAATCAATGGATTCATGATTAAACCCCTCCTACTTCTTGTATTTTATTACAATTTTGATTAAGTGAGGGATCAAATATAATATGTAGTCAACTTTATTTGATGGTAGCTTGGAGGATTAGAAATATGACTATTGCTTTCCAATTAGCTGTTTTTGCATTAATTGTGACTTCCTCAGTCTTAGTCATTAGTGTACCCTTGTATTTGCTTCTCCTGATGGTTGGTCAAATAATAAAAACGTTGTATTTTCCGGTACATCATTATGGATTGGACTAGTCTTTCTGGTAGCTATTCTAAATTCTCTCATTTCTTAAATATGTTTAGTATTTATTAGCCCGATACAAAATAAAAAAAGGCCATTTCGTCGAAAAAATTCGGATTGTGAGACGCATTAAAATGCAATTTGCGGCCCGAATTGATTGACAGACAATTAATAAAAAGAAAACTCAAATAGAAAATGAAACGGTCGACCTAGACATAGACGGTCGACCCAGGCGGATATACCCTATAAAATATAGGACGTAGCGAGCGTAGTTCAATGGTAAAACATCTCCTTGCCAAGGAGAAGATACGGGTTCGATTCCCGCCGCTCGCCAACTTAATTTTGTAAGGTACTATGATAAAAAATTTAGTCTACTTTTATTAAAGTAATAGGTGTTAGTCTAGTACCGTACCCCTTACTATCTTAGCCCCCTTTGCACCCCACTCAAAAAAAGAACACTACAGCGGCGGGAATCGAACTCGGCAACAGGGCTCCCTAAATCGGGGATTCACCGAGACAAACAACTGGCAAACAGCTTTTAAAGGGAAGGGAGATAGACTGTGCCTTTCTTTCATTTATTTTTTCTTTTCTGCAAGGTAGGGGGCCTTGAGAGTTCCTCTTGTGGTGGCAAGTTACTTCGCAACCTGCTCAATTTGGCCCTATAGGGACGGGAACTAATGAATAAAAAGGGTTGGATACCGCGCACCCAGCCCTCTACCATATCTAGACAAATAGAATAGTCCTTTTATACAGACTGCTAAGTGCGGAGACGGGAATCGAACCCGTGACCTCAAGGTTATGAGCCTCGTGAGCTACCAAACTGCTCTACTCCGCTCTGGAGCGCTGGAAACCGGTGGACGAAAAAGGTTGAATACAGGCCTCTACCATGTCTAGACAAATAGAAAAGTTCTTTTCTCCAGAATGGAGCGGGTAGCGGGAATCGAACCCGCATCGTTAGCTTGGAAGGCTAGGGGTTATAGTCGACGTTGGTTGATTATTATTAACGTCTCTAATTCAAAACCGAACATGAAATTTTGATTTCATTCGGCTCCTTTATGGGTATTCTCACCACTTAACATCTAAGTCAGCTTTTTTGACTGAATGGAACCAAGGCTCTCTGCTTTCTAGATGATCCCTAAAGAGTAGGAGATAGAAATTTGCCTAAATCTATCTAATCTAATTACTTCGTTCCCTAATTTCATTTAAGAGATCCTGAGGAAAAGAATTGGGTTTCCACCGAGCTGAAACAATATGCTGATGGTTCTAGTAAACCAAAACTACCGTTTTTTAGCTATTTGGCTTCCATTTCCTTTTTTAACAAAAGAAGATTTAGTTACGATTGGAAATACACTTTTTTGTATCTTCATCCATAGATCCTTTACTCATATTTTAAAAATTGGAATCCTTAATCCAATGCAAAATTATGCTTCGCGACTCTGTACTCATAATCCAAATCCAATTTGTTTTTTGGATGCAATTTCAATTAGTCTTTGGATACAAACCGCGAAAATGCATATTCTTCCTCAATATGCTATTGAGAGAAAAAGGAGTAAATCCTTTCTAAGAACTAAAGTTTTCATCGGAATATAAAAAACTTAAGGACGCCTTAAGTATATCATTTCAAATTCAGTTATGAATAGAACGAATCACACTTTTACCACTAAACTATACCCGCTTACATGTAAATTATGATACCAACGCTACCCTTTGTCAAGGGTAGCCATTCGAGAAAGATGCTAATTCCCTCTTAGTGACTGAAACAGAGAAGGTTCCTGACAGTGAACGGTTGGTACTTCGATCGCGGGCCTTTCCTTTACTTTAAGATTTCGACAGTCCCCGGTCTGTAAAATAAACCTCTTCTTACCACCCCAATAGCGTATGAACCAAATGTATGCATTTCAATTGTAGTCGTATTCTACGATTACGACTACAATGATCATTATTTGCTTTGCGAAGACGTAAGTGTTCCAGACTGCTGTAAGGAATAGTTTGATTATTCCTACAATATACATTAGAAAATATAGGGGCACCGCAGCCCAAAAATTCCTTTCTTTCTTTTTTGTTCAGAATTGAACAAAGAAATTGGGGAAGAAAACATCTTCCCCCACTTATCATGAAATCTGGGCCATAGAGAAAGAGTGAGATGATTTTTTTATTTATCATAGACTTTCCCTATGGCTTAAGAGAAACAATAAATAACTTAAAGAAAAAGGGGCATAGGAGCCGAAGGATTTACCTGATGTAAAGAAGATTCTGAATGTCTCCGCTTAGTCGATCCTCTCCGTTTACCTATTTCTTCTCCTCTTTTCCACTCAATTCTAGTTTATTAGATTCTTGTTTAAAAGAATCAAAGAAGATGAATAGAACTAAGAACACATAAAAAAGAGCATATAGAACCAAGACCATTACTAAAAGTTCTTCCAATAATCATATTGGTATCTGTTCCCTTCCTTTTCCTACTAGGATCGGGCATGTTGGATTTTCCATATCCATATACCATCGAACCTTAAGGGTTCCAGAACCCTCCTTTTTTGCTAGTCTTCGGAAACGGAAAACCCTGAACCAGGAGCAGTATAAATTCTACTGCCCACTTTTTACAAGAAAATTGGTGATAAAACTCCACCACAGTTTGTTCAAAATGCACCAACCAGAATCCCTGGAGAATATTCAAGTACCCCATTTCTAAGAGAAGAGGTACCTGCTGAAAATCGCTTCAACAAATCCGCCCAAAACTTTTTTTAAAAAATTGCAAAGTTTTGAACTTGAAGGTTTTTCCAAGGGATGCCTGTTAAAAATTGTTTCAACCTCTCACCAAGAAAATTAATACCCAGCCATATAGGTATATGAAGAGCGCGAATTCGTTTATACCCCACCCAATTAGAATTAGAGGAAATAAAACATAAATGGAGAAAGTTCTCATGATAAGATCAGCCAATAGAATAAAAAAGTCCCTAATTTTTCAGACCGTTCTGAGCATGTGAAAAGTCAATTCAATAGCCTAAAGATAAAAACCCTCTACTTTGTGCAAGTGATAAGAGAGAATATGAAAGATTTTCCTATTTTTCTTGATTTTCTTAAGATTTTTTTGAACCTGACCATGAATAGACTTCTATATCTCGATATATACATATATAATGTACATTATGCAGTAGACCTATAATGGGAAATGAAAGTGGCTAATTTTGGAATTGAATAAGAAGCCCTTTTAACTCAGTGGGAGAGTAATGCCATGGTAAGGCATAAGTCATCGGTTCAAATCCGATAAAGGGCTTTTTTTTACTTAGTGGTAGAGTAATGCCGTGGTAAGACGTGAGTCAGTGGTTCAAATCCGATAAAGTACTTTATTCATTCACTTTCTTTCTTTATTTTTGAAAATTTCTCTTTTTTTTTTGAATTTGATGACTTAGTGCGAGATGCATGCATTTTTGGTCTAAACACTAAACGAAGCAGGGAGTGTAAATTGCAAAAAAGAAATTGGACTCTTTTTCTTATTCGATCAATCAAATCACTACCCGTACTGAACTAACATAGAATCCCTTTTTTATTAATCTATTCTTATTCTATATCCTTTATAAACGAATTTCCCTAAAAAGTAGGGGATGATCCGTGAATTAACCTAACCATCAACTAAAAAAATCCTACAAAAGCATAACGGAAAAGTAGGAAGGACTCCTTGCTTTGGATCTAGTTATACTCTTCGAGTATATTGACAATTCCAAAAAACTGCTCATACTATCATTATAGTATAATGAGGAGCGGTTGTATATGGCCCTATCGTCTAGTGATGCCCCTATCGTCTAGTGGTTCAGGACATCTCTCTTTCAAGGAGGCAGCGGGGATTCGACTTCCCCTGGGGGTAGGGAGTATTATGAAAGGAGGTTAATCATAGATTATCAAAAACCCTAGAATAAATTCTTCCTGGGTCGATGCCCGAGCGGTTAATGGGGACGGACTGTAAATTCGTTGACGATATGTCTACGCTGGTTCAAATCCAGCTCGGCCCAAAAATCTAGGGCTTCGTGAATATGAGCTAAATCAATTTTATTTTCTTCCATAAAATAAAATGTTTGATCCATAGAAATAAGGGATAAAGAGAAAAGAAGAAATTTTTTTCTAATCTATATCTCTCTCATTCCTCTCTTACAAACAAAAGACCCTTTCTTATTGCTTATTGAAAGGTGGATTATTATCTATTTTTAGCGATAAAAGCGACATACTAGTTATGTCATTCTCACTATACTCCCATACGATACGGGGTATGTAGTATATGATTCGTCTATTTCTTAGAGTAGGACAGGCGAATCTTCTTATGGTTCCATTTAAGAATAAGTATGCCATACGCCCCGCGGGGATTGTAGTTCAATTGGTCAGAGCACCGCCCTGTCAAGGCGGAAGCTGCGGGTTCGAGCCCCGTCAGTCCCGAACTAGGGTTCAATGAATGGAGAAATTCATCTTTCCTTTTTCCATGAAAAAAGGGGGGCAGGAAGCAAGATCAAATACCTACGGGGTACCTTTATTTCACTTTTTTTATTTCGCGTTTCTCAGTAAAGAGGGAAGAGTATAGGAATTTTTTTATCACTACTTCTGGTTGATAGCGAAAGACATACATATCATACGTGGATTAGTATAATTTAGGATATTACTCTATCCTTATAATGATACCATCCTCCTCTTAAGTTCCTTTTCCACTCTTATGGAATAGAATACCGGTATTTTACTGGAATCCATACATAAATCGTATTTGTTTATTGTTAGACAGTGAATTTAATATAATTAGAATTAGTACTTTTATAAATCCGCTCTCATCTTTAGACCCAAAAGCGGATTTTGATAGTAACCTAACAAAAAAACCAAGCAAGGCAAGCGCTCTTTTTCCTAAATTAAAGTATTCTTTTTTTTAGTTAAGCCCTCTTTTCTCCATCTCACTACTTATACTGCTTATTTGGACGTCTCTATAATCCATAGAAAGTTGGCCATATAATACATAGTTAATTGTATGTATAACTATAAAAAAAGGAAGGGCAATTGGATAAGATAAGAAAGATCCTGGGTTATAAATATCGAAAAGAAAAAGTATAAAAGGATGAAAAATAGAGAGGATTCCTAATCCAATCAAAAAACCTATTTTGGCTTTAGTATGGATAAGGGATCTTCCTATGTTATACTATTCCACTCTCAACCATGAATTGATTTGATAGATCCGATATTCATAATATTGAATTGATTCCGTATTATCAGAATGCAAGTCCTCCCCTTGAATTTACAGGATACCCCTTTTCCTCTCCATGGGATTACATCCCGAGTTATTGCGAAAAAAAAAGAGGTTATGGAAGTCAATATTCTCGCATTTATTGCTACTGCATTGTTCATTCTAGTTCCTACTGCCTTTTTACTTATTATTTATGTAAAAACAGTCAGCCAAAATGATTAATTGGAAGTTCAATTAATCATTGAAGAAATGAAAAAGGGATTAAATAAAATAAAAATCCAAGTCTTAAATGAAAGGATCCGGTTGGAATTCTAAAGTGTGGTAGAAAGAACTACATGTAGTTCTTTCTACCACACTTTAGAGTCTTTCTATTATCTTGAATCTACATAGAATAGATTACTAGATTGAAATAGTAGTCTAATTCAATTTCTTTTTTCACTGCATCTACTTAATTTCAATCAAGTCAAAATAAAAAAATCGAAGACAATTCTTCATTGAAAGAATCCATGGAGGGAGAGAAAAATAATATGAGAATAGACTATAGTAAAAGAAAAAAGGAAAAGGAAAAAACCAGCGAATCTTTCATGCTTAAACATGCCGCGAAATGTTTCAAAAGAGCATAAAATTTATTTTAAGAACTAAGAATAAGAAAAGAGTATAAAACAAATGGAAAATGTGCGATATGTTGGGAATAGCTCCGCGGAAGAAAGTCTAATTTTCTTATGTATAGAACTTTTTTAACCATTGGTCGTTTCTAGTAGTGATTATGAATTGCTCTAATCGCTCTTTCTATCTAATCGCTCTTTCTATATAGTAGAATAGAAATAGAAAGAATAGAAAGACTCTTTCTTACAAGAGTTTCTTACAGGAGTGAAACAAAATTAAAGAAAGAGAGAAAGAATAAAGTTGGGCAAAATGATTAATGCAAAATGGTCAATTAAAGAAAAGAGTTGATACAACAATTCGACTACTCAATTAATTTGTAGTATCCCTAGAGTCCACTCCTCCCCCATACTACTAGTGAAAGAGAAAATGTAAAGACTACCATTAAAGCAGCCCAAGCGAGACTTACTATATCCATGTAAATTATGTCTCCTATTTCTATGAAGGAATTATTCTACTATTGATGAATAATCATAGTAGAATCAAGGGTACAGAGTCAAAAGGGGATTCTGCCCTAAGGCTATGGATGAATCAGTTCAAAGAATTTACTCTTAACAAATTCTTAGAGTATTTCTGGTAGAATTGGGGAGCATTAAGTATAAATACGATACACAGCCCTTTTCCTTAAAAAAGAATAGGGGATGATGTCCTGAATAGAAGACAAGACACGGGAATAGGAAGATTTTTTCTTCCTTTTGTTACCCTTTTTTATAAGCAAAGGACGTCAGAATATATCCTAAAATTAGGATAGATAAATATTTATTGGATACCTACCTTACCTATGTTTATTTTTGACCTAAGCCTACAGCCCCACTTTCTATCATTCTATGAAAAAATGAAGAAATTTTATCCACAACTCCGAAATTGATTTTGGATCAGCCTATTCAACCCGATTCTCGACAGAATCAGTAACCCTTACTTTAGTGTATGTAGGTACATAAAATGTACGATAAATAAAATGTATGATAATTAGGAAGTCTTGATATCCCTTCATGCAATCCCTTCTTCAATCTTAGATTGAAAAAAAAGAATACCCCTTAGGGCCCTTTGGATACCAAGATTTCTGACATCTTAGCCTCCTAGTTTTAAATTCTCGAATCGAATCAATTAAGAATCAATTCAAATTAATAAAAGAATAAGGAAACGCTATCTCATCCCTATTGGTAGCGGTTTGGGCCACTACTGCTAAAACAAACCCCAGTTTGAGGAAAAAACAGTGGGTTCTCAAAATCCAGTATCGCCGAGCCCAGTTATTCTCTTGCCCCAACTTATGCGGGGTGCGAATTTGTCGAGTTGGATCAGTACTATAAGCCTAAGTATTTTATTGATCAGGCGGCACCCAGATTTGAACTGGGGATAAAGGATTTGCAGTCCCCTGCCTTACCGCTTGGCCATGCCGCCAAAAAATACGATCTAAAATCGAGAAAAGAGCAAGTATTCATCCACGTTTTCTTACTAAAACTGACTTTCTTTTATCTTGAATCCAATTCTACTTACTTTTTTCCAATCTTTTTCAAAAAAATCTATTCGTGCTTTTTTTGGATCCAGTTTCGATTATTCTCCTCGAAGGATTCTATCTTAAAACACACATCGCTAACACTAGAAAACTTCCCTTTTCTTTCTATTGAAATGAAAAAGGAGAAAAAGTGGATTTCCAGTCACAGACTACAAAATTCAGAACAAATTGGAACCATTAACTAGAATTCTCTTTTTATTTTGAATTGCAGTAGTGAACGACTCTTAAATCGGTATTCTCTCCCGCCTGCCATTTAATGGCATAATAAAAGACAATGGATTTATGCCTAATCCGTATATAGGTAAACTCCAGGCTCGAACAGCATTATTATCTATAGATCCCCCTTATGTACATATCTCTGTGGAGAATCGTTCTTTAATTTTTCATTGCATTAAATATCTTGAATAAAAAAAAGAAAATTGACTTTGATATGTAGAGGTCCAGAACTAGATTGGCATGTACTTAAAAAAGTACTTACTTTATTTTAGGATTCTACAACGAAATCTTCTATTTTATAGAAATTCTACTACTACGAAACAAACAAGAACCTTCAAATTCTTTTTTGAAATTAAACTAAGCGTGCTATTCTCAATCGAACTAAAGTCAAACTTTCTAGTGCTTCTAAATTATTATATTATGGGTTTATCCCATTCATAGAAAGGAGATAAAATGAGAAATCTTTGCCGTCCAATCTAATTAGAATATCATAAAGTGTAAGTGGCAGAATTTTTTTCGAGGTTCTAGGAATGTTTTATCAATTCATTTTCATTCCATTTGGACCCCTGGCAAATTCGAACTTTCGTTGAAATTGTCTCTATTCATATGTATGAAATACATATATGAAATACGTATGTGGAGTTCCCGAGAATTTCATGTGATTTAGTAAACAGAATATAGATTCCATAATTGCTAGATCGATCCGTAGGGATTGATGAAGAGTGAGCTGATAATGGAATTTTGCTTCGATAAACAGGAAACTTAAGATTAAGATGCTCCGGAATGGAAATGAGGGAATGTCCACAATACCCGGATTTAGTCATATCCAATTCGAGGGATTTTGTAGGTTCATTAATCAAGGCTTGGCAGAAGAACTTGAGAAGTTTCCAACAATTAAAGATCCAGATCACGAAATTACATTTCAATTATTTGCGAAAGGGTATCAATTGCTAGAACCTTCGATAAAGGAAAGGGATGCTGTGTATGAATCACTCACCTATTCTTCCGAATTATATGTATCCGCGCGATTAATTTTCGGTTTCGATGTGCAAAAGCAAACCATTTCTATTGGAAACATTCCTATAATGAATTCCTTAGGAACCTTTATAATAAATGGAATATACCGAATTGTGATCAATCAAATATTGCTAAGTCCCGGTATTTACTACCGCTCGGAATTAGACCATAAGGGAATTTCTATCTACACCGGGACTATAATATCAGATTGGGGAGGAAGATCGGAATTAGCAATTGATAAAAAAGAAAGGATATGGGCTCGCGTGAGTAGAAAACAAAAGATATCTATTCTAGTTCTATCATCAGCTATGGGTTCGAATCTAAAAGAAATTCTAGATAATGTTTCCTACCCTGAAATTTTCTTGTCTTTCCCAAATGCTAAGGAGAAGAAGAGGATTGAGTCAAAAGAAAAAGCTATTTTAGAGTTTTATCAACAATTTGCTTGTGTAGGCGGGGACCTGGTATTTTCGGAATCCTTATGTGAGGAATTACAAAAGAAATTTTTTCAACAAAAATGTGAATTAGGAAGGATTGGTCGACGAAATATGAATCGAAGACTGAATCTTGATATACCTCAGAACAGCACCTTCTTGTTACCGCGAGATGTATTGGCCGCTACGGATCATTTGATTGGAATGAAATTTGGAACGGGTGTACTTGACGATGACGATATGAATCACTTGAAAAATAAACGTATTCGTTCGGTTGCGGATCTGTTACAAGATCAATTCGGACTGGCTCTTGGTCGTTTACAACATGCGGTTCAAAAAACTATCCGTAGAGTATTCATACGTCAATCGAAACCGACCCCACAAACTTTGGTAACTCCAACTTCAACCTCGATTTTATTAATAACTACTTATGAGACCTTCTTTGGTACATACCCTTATCTCAAGTTTTTGATCAAACCAATCCATTGACACAAACTGTTCATGGGCGAAAAGTGAGTTGTTTGGGTCTGGAGGATTGACGGGGAGAACTGCAAGTTTTCGGAGCCGAGATATCCATCCGAGTCACTATGGGCGTATTTGTCCAATTGACACGTCCGAAGGAATCAACGTTGGACTTACTGGATCTTTAGCTATTCATGCGAGAATTGATCACTGGTGGGGATCCGTAGAGAGTCCGTTTTATGAAATATCTGAGAAAGCAAAACAAAAAAAAGAGAGACAGGTGGTTTATTTATCACCAAATAGAGATGAATATTATATGATAGCAGCAGGAAATTCTTTGTCCTTGAATCGGGGTATTCAGGAAGAACAGGTTGTTCCAGCTAGATACCGTCAAGAATTCCTGACTATTGCATGGGAACAGATTCATGTTAGAAGTATTTTTCCTTTCCAATATTTTTCTATTGGGGGTTCTCTCATTCCTTTTATTGAGCATAATGATGCGAATCGAGCTTTAATGAGTTCTAATATGCAGCGCCAAGCAGTTCCACTTTCTCGGTCCGAGAAGTGCATTGTTGGAACTGGATTGGAACGCCAAACAGCTCTAGATTCGAGGGTTTCTGTTATAGCCGAACGCGAGGGAAAGATCATTTCTACTGATAGTCACAAGATCCTTTTATCAAGTAGTGGGAAGACTATAAGTATTCCTTTAGTTACCCATCGGCGCTCTAACAAAAATACTTGTATGCACCAAAAACCTCGGGTTCCGCGGGGTAAATCCATTAAAAAAGGACAAATTTTAGCGGAGGGGGCTGCTACAGTTGGTGGGGAACTTGCTTTAGGAAAAAACGTATTAGTAGCTTATATGCCTTGGGAAGGTTACAATTTTGAAGACGCAGTATTAATTAGCGAACGTTTGGTATATGAGGATATTTATACTTCTTTTCACATCCGAAAATATGAAATTCAGACGGATACGACAAGCCAAGGCTCCGCTGAAAAATCACTAAAGAAATACCACATCTAGAAGAACATTTACTCCGTAATTTGGACAGAAATGGAGTTGTGAAGTTGGGGTCCTGGGTAGAAACAGGCGATATTTTAGTAGGTAAATTAACGCCTCAGATAGCGAGCGAATCGTCCTATATCGCGGAAGCTGGATTATTACGGGCCATATTTGGTCTTGAGGTATCCACTTCAAAAGAAACTTCTCTCAAACTACCAATAGGTGGAAGAGGGGCGCGTTATCGATGTGAAATGGATCCAGAGGGATCCCTCGACATAATGGTTCGTGTATATATTTTACAAAAACGCGAATCAAAGTTGGGGATAAAGTAGCCGGAAGACACGGGAATAAGGGGATCATTTCCAAAATTTTGCCTAGGCAAGATATGCCCTATTTGCAAGATGGAACGCCTGTTGATATGGTTTTCAATCCCTTAGGAGTACCCTCCCGAATGAATGTGGGACAAATATTTGAAAGCTCGCTCGGATTAGCAGGGGATCTGCTAAAGAAACATTATAGAATAGCACCCTTTGATGAGAGATATGAGCAAGAGGCTTCAAGAAAACTTGTGTTTTCAGAATTATATGAAGCCAGTAAACAAACAAAAATCCGTGGGTATTTGAACCGAGTACCCGGGAAAAAGCAGAATATTTGATGGAAGAACAGGAGACCCTTCGAACAGCCTGTTCTAATAGGGAAGTCCTATATCTTAAAATTAATTCATCAAGTTGATGAGAAAATCCACGGACGCTCTACTGGGCCCTATTCACTTGTTACACAACAACCCGTTAGAGGAAGAGCCAAGCAAGGGGGACAACGAATAGGAGAAATGGAAGTTTGGGCTTTAGAAGGATTTGGTGTTGCTCATATTTTACAAGAGATACTTACTTATAAATCAGATCATCTTATAGCTCGCCAAGAAATACTTAACGCTACGATCTGGGGAAAACGAGTACCTAATCACGAGGATCTCCGAATCTTTTCGAGTGCTCGTTCGAGAACTACGATCTTTGGCTCTAGAACTGAACCATTTCCTTGTATCTCAGAAGAATTCCAGGTTAATAGGGAAGAAGTTTGATCGGAATAAATAAAAATTCTTTTCTTATTTCTATTTTATGATTGACCAATAAACATCAACAACTTCAAATTGGACTCGTTTTCCCTCACAAATAAAGGCTTGGGCTAACAAATACTACCTAATGGGAAGTCGTTGGCGAAGTCACAAGGCCCTCTACTTTTCATTATAAAACCGATAAACCAGAAAAAGATGGATTGTTTTGGCGAAAGAATCTTTGGACCCATAAAAAGCAGAATTTGTGCTTGTGGAAATTCTCGAGCGAGCGGAGCTGAAAACGAAGACGAAAGATTTTGCCAAAAATGCGGAGTAGAATTTGTTGATTCTCGGATACGAAGATATCAAATGGGATACATCAAACTCGCATGTCCCGTGACTCATGTGTGGTTTGAAAGGTCTTCCTAGTTATATCGCGAATCTTTTAGATAAACCCTTAAGAATTGGAGGGCCTAGTATATGGCGATTTCTCTTTGCTAGGCCAGTGCTAAAAACCAACTTTCTACGATACGGAGGTTTATTCGAAGATGAAATTTCATCCTGTAACCATAAGCATTTCCCCCTTTTTTTCTACCCCAGGCTTTACAACATTTCGAATCGGGAAATTGCGACAGGAGCAGGTGCTATTAGAGAACAATTAGCAGATTTGAATTTGGCGAATTATTTTAGAGAATTCCTCGTCCGAAATGACAGGAATAAGAACGAACGAGGGGTATAGTGGGAGATGAATGGGAAGATAGAAAAGACGAATAAGAAAAGTTTTTTTTGATTAGACGCATGCAATTGGCGAAACATTTTATTCAAAACAAATGTAGAAAGAATGGATGGTTTTTGTGCTTATTACCAGTTCTTCCTCCTCCGCTACCCCCGCTGCATCTCCCGATTAAGACCCATTGTTTATAGATCTGGGGATAAAGTAGTGACTTCGGATATTAATGAACTTTATAAGAGAGTTATCCGTCGGAACAACAATCTTGCCTACTATTAAAAAGAGTGAATTAGCGCCAGCAGATTTAGTAATGTGCCAGGAAAAATTGTAGAAGAAGCCGTGGATACACTCCCTTGGATAGTGGTCCCGCGGGCAACCAACGAGGATGGTCACAATAAAGTATACAAATCACTTTCAGATGTAATTGAAGGTAAAGAGGGGAGGTTTCGCGAGACTCTGCTTGGGAAACGGGTCGATTACTCCGGGCGTTCTGTCATTGTTGTGGGTCCTTCACTTTCATTACATCAATGTGGGTTACCTCTAGAGATAATTAGCAATAAAGCTTTTCAGCTATTTGTAATTCGCGATTTAATCACGAACGTGCTACTTCTAATGTTGCATTGCTAAAAGGAAAATTTGGGAAAAAGACCCATTGTATGGGAAATACTTCAAGAAGTTATGAGGGGACATCCTGTACTGTTGAATAGAGCACCTACCCTGGCATAGATTAGGCATACAGGCTTTCCAACCACTTTAGTAGAGGGGCGTACTATTTGTTTACACCCATTAGTGTGTAAGGGTTTCAATGCGGACTTTGATGGGGATCAAATGGCTGTCACCTACCTTTATCCTTGGAAGCTCAGGCGGAAGCCCGTTTACTTATGTTTTCTCATATGAATCTCCTATCTCCCGCTATTGGAGATCCTATTTGCGTACCAACCCAAGACCATGCTTATCGGACTTTGTATAACGATTGGAAACCGCCGAGGTATTTGTGCAAATAGATATAATAGTTGCGGAAACTATCCCAAACAAAAAAGTAAATTACAAATAATAATAATTCTAAGTATACGAAAGATAAAGAATCTCTTTTTTCTAGTTCCCTATGATGCACTGGGAGCTTATAGACAGAACAAATCTGTTTAGACAGTCCCTTGTGGCTCCGATGGAAACTAGATCAACAGCGTCATTGGTTAAGAGAAGTTCCGGATTGAAATTCAAATTGAATCTTTGGGGACTTATCGTGGAAGATTTATGCCACTATCTAGAAGTGGGAAATAGAAAAAAGGAAATCCGTTCTATATACATTCGAACCACTTCTTGTCATATTTCTTTTTATAGAGAAATAGAGGAAGCCCATATCAAGGATTAAGTCAGGGCCTATTCATAACTATCTAAACAAGGAAGTTAAGATTCGGCGATGCCCCTTTCGAGGGCATTCGATTTCGCTAGTACTCCATCATTTTTTGCCGCACGAATCCAGATTGCGATTGAGGAAAGGAACGTTACTAAGTTTTCGAATCACTGAACTAGGCCCATTGTCGCATCCTACTCAGCAATTGTCGAATTATCTCCAGCCGAAAAAAGGGGGTACTTATTATGGGGCGGAACGGGCCATTATCTGGTTCTTTCATAATAAAGAGATAGACGGAACTCTATGAAACGACTTATTAGCAGATTATTAGATCATTCGAATGGGATATACACCAACATACTGGATCAAATAAAAACGCTGGGTTCCATCAACCACTACTAAAAATCGATTTCATAGGAATCGAGGTCTTTTAAATACCCTCTAAAGGGATTGTTAAGTCAAGATCGGAACAACAGAAGTTTTCTTTGGAAAAACACTATTATTATGGGCTGTAACACGCGGTAGCAAAAATTACGGCACTTCCGTTGAACATCTGGTATGCTACAAGTGAGTATTTTTTGAAACAAAATGAATTCGAATTTTCGGATAACAGTCCTTCTAATCCAGTCTATCTAATGTCTTTTTCAGGAGCTAGAGGAAATGCATCTCAGGTACACCAATTAGTAGGTATGGAGGATTAATGGCGGATCCTCAAGGACAAATGAATGGATTTACCTATTCAAAGCAATTTACGCGAGGGACTTTCTTGACAGAAATATTTCCTGCTAGCGGAGCCCGCAAAGGGTTGTAGATACTGCTTGTACGAACGGCAGATGCTGGATATCCTTACAGCGTAGATTGTTGAAGTAGTTCAACATATTATTGTGGTGTAGAAGAGATTGGACATGGTACTATCCGA